>LNAC01000071.1:1946253-1988376 GCA_002007465.1 Ailurus styani | reverse complement strand
ACTTTAAAAAGAGGGAAGAGGAGGGGCATGTGGCTGGCTCAGTCGATAGAATATGTTACTCCTGATTTGGGGATCTTAGTAGAAAGGAACAGTAGATGCCCAAAATCTTTAAAAAATAATTTTAAAAAGCAGCTCTGGAAAAAACAGGAAGCTAGTGAAGGTACTTCAAGTTAAATATATCCACTGAACTTCACATTAACTGATCTCTTCAAGCTTGCAAGTTCTTCATTCTTTTTAAACCTAATAACCAACTCGCCTGAAGTTATCATCTGAAGAAAGGTGTCATAGAAAACATTAATGAGGAAAATTGGGAAATAAAACCAAACAGTATTATAAAATTCCTTAAATGAAATCTATCATGTGGATTTTGGTGGGTTTTCCCTTAAACCACTACAAAAAAAAGATTAAAGATACTGTAACTAACTCCTGGTTATTTGTCACTGGCCTATATGTTTTCACTTATTATATTCTCTTGCATAGTTTCCTCCCCTTGATTCACTTTAAAATCATGGGAACTGAAGTGGGGATACAATATTCTAGTGGCTGGGTCTTGTTCACAGCTGCCCTCAGAATCTTCCATTATTCCATGAGAATCTCATCTCCATTCACAGAAGAACAGGGATCTCCTGAGTATCCAAGCAAATAGCATCAGAATCCACTGAAGTCTGAATGTCCAACATTTCATCTTTTCCTGCAGTAGTGCTAGGAGACAGGACCTATGCAGCCACAAAGGATAATAACGAATTCAAGCTAGCTTCGATTCCAAGGACTAGAACCAAGCAGGGCCAGAGCCAAGCTATACGATGTTCATACCACCCTGCCAGCATGTATGACAGGAGGTGCTTTCAGTTATCAAAGAATAACTCTCGGGTCACCTGGGTGGCTCAGTTAGTTAAGCGTCTGCCTTCAGCTCAGGTCATGATCCCAGGGTTGTAGGATCGAGTCCCTCATCGGGCTCCTTGCTCAGAGGGGAGCCTGTTTCTCCCTTTCCCTCTGCTGCTCCGCCTGCTGTGCTTTCTCTCTCTCTCACTCTCTCTCTCTGACAAATAAATAAATAAAATCTTAAAAAAAAAAAGAAGAGTAACTCTCCTAGCCCTAGGGAGATAAGGGAAATGTTGAATTTGAAAGGAAGGTGTGAAAGGCAACTAAATGCATATTATCTAAGAAAAGTTGGGCGCCTGGGTGGCTCAGTGGGTTAAAGCCGCTGCCTTCGGCTCAGGTCATGATCTCAGGGTCCTGGGATCGAGGCCCGCATCGGGCTNCAAATAAATAAATAAAATCTTAAAAAAAAAAAGAAGAGTAACTCTCCTAGCCCTAGGGAGATAAGGGAAATGTTGAATTTGAAAGGAAGGTGTGAAAGGCAACTAAATGCGTATTATCTAAGAAAAGTTAAGTGTGCTGGCCCTGTTCTTCTACCAGGCAGTGATCAAGAAACTATTCATTTGTTTCTTTTTCAAAGTTGATCTTTTGATCTCTACTGGAAAAAATGAAGTGACTGACACCTTTTGCTGTGACATTTTGGTCACCCAGAAGTTAAAACAAAAGCAAGTCTCATCTATACCAAGATGCTAATTTTTACCTATCAGATTAGCAAAAATAAATAGTTTGGTGACAAACTGTGTTGATAAGAGTGTGGAGATATTGTTACTATAATACATTTCTGATAGGAGTAAAAAACACAAATTCTACAGAGGCCAATTTGCCAATATTTATCAAAATTACAAGTGTACATACTTTTAACCTAGCAATTCAACTTCCAAAAATATATCCTATATCTGTACTTAGACATAAGTAATATGGTATATATTTAAGGTTAATCATTTCACCATTGTTTTCAAAATATCAGAAACAACCTAACTGACCATTAATCTGGTCAAATGTTAGTATAACCAGAGTGTCTGGCTGGCTCAGTCTATAGAGCATATGATTCTTTATCACATCAGGTTTTGAGTTCAATCCCCATGTTGGGTATAGAGATTACTTAAAAATAAAATATTAAAAAAATGTTCAGTACACCTACTTGGTGGAAAATATGCAGCCATTAAAAAAATTAAGGAACCCAGAAGATCCAACACAATATTGAAAAAGAACAAATTTGGAAGACTGACACTATTCAACTTCAAGACATACTCTAAAGCTACAACAATTAAGAAAGACTGCCTGGTATTGGCAAAAAATAATAATAATAATAATAAATGAATAGATCAATGGAAGAGAACAGACAGTGCAGAAATAGACCCACATAAATAGAATCAACTGATTGGGGCGCCTGGCTGTCTCAGTCAGTAGAGCATGAAACTCTTGATCTTGGGGTCATGCATTCAAGCCCCACATTGGGTATAGAGCTCACTAAGAAAAAAAAAATAGAATCAACTGATCTTTGACAAAGAACAAAGGCAATGCCATGGAGCAAACCCGGTCTTTTCAACAAATGGTGCTGGAACAACTAGACATTCACATACAAAAAAATGAACCCAGACACAGACCTTACATCCTTCACAAAAATTAACCCAAAATGAATCACAGATCTAAATGTAAAATGCAAAACTATAAACTCCTAGAAGATAACAGAGGAGAAAACTCAGATGACCTTAAGTGTGGCAATGACATTTTTGGTACAACACCAAAAGCACTGTCCATGAAAGAATGAATTAATAAGCTAGACTTCATTAAAATTAAAAACTTCAGCTTTGTGAAACACAGTGACAAGAGAATGAGAAGACAAGCCACAGACTGGAAGAAAATATTTGTAAAAGGCACAACTGAAAAAGGAGTGCTATCCATAATACACAAAAAAATTCAAAATATGACAAGAAAATAATCCAATTAAAAATGGGCCAAAGATCTTAACAGGTCCCAGCTGTAGATATAGAGGTGGCAAAAAGGCAAATGAAAAGATGATCCCCACATGTCATTGAGGAAATGAAAATTAAAATAATGATGAGATACCACCATATAACTATTAGAGGGGCCAAAATCCAGAACAGTGACAGCACCAAATGCTGACAAGGATGTGGAACATAGGCGCCTGGTTGGCTCAGCTGGTTAAGCATCTGCCTTCAGCTCAGGTCATGATCTTGGAATCGCAGAGTAGAGTCCCACATCGGGCTCCCTGTTCAGCAGGGAGTCTGCTTCTCCCTCTGTCTCTCCCCCATCTCATGTTCTCCCTCTCAGTCTCTCTCTTCCAATTAAATAAATAAAATCTTAAAAAGATAAAAATAAAAATTAAAAAAAAAACACAGTAAGAAACTAACAACAATCATAAAGTGTAATAATTATGAGACTATACTGTAATGAAACTTACGTATGTAATACATGTGGTCTCTCTCTCAAAATACCTCATACTGTACTCAACCTCTTGTGATGATGTGAGATGACAAATGCCTACGTGAGATGAAGACAGGTGAGTGACACAGGCAGCATGACAGAGCATTAGGCTGTGACTCACCTTCTGACAGTCAGGAGAATCTCCTGTTTCCAGTTACTGAAGCTGCGGAAACCGCAGACAAGAGGGACTACTCTATGTATTATATACATAATTACACATATGGGTCGTTTTGAAAGAAAATACACAAGAAATGAGTAATACCATTGGTCTATTAGAGAAATAGCTGGATAGCTCAGGGAGAGACGTGAAAGAGAATTTTCACTAAATGCCCTTTTAAGTTTTTTAAGTTGTTAAGCGTAAGAACATATGATCTATTCATTCTTTTCTAACAAATAAAAAGTAACATACCAAAGAGAATTTGGGGGCAAAGGGGGGCACCTGGGTGGCTCAGTTGGTTGAGTAGCCGACTCTCAATTTTGGCTCAGATCATGATCTCAGGGTCATGAGATCAAGGGACTCTGGGCACATCAGGGAGTCTGCTTGAGATTCTCTCTTTCTACCCCTCCCCCAACTCACCCTCTCTCTTTCTCTCTCTGAAATAAATAAATAGATAAAATCTTTAAAAAGGAGGGGCGCCTGGGTGGCTCACTCATTAAGCGTCTGCCTTCGGCTCAGGTCATGAACCCAGGGTCCTGGGATTGAGCCCCGCATGGGGCTCCCTCCTCAGTGGGAAGGCTGCTTCTCCCTCTCCCACTCCCCCTGCTTGTATTCCCTATCTCACTGTCTCTCTCTGTCAAATAAATAAATAAAATCTTAAAAAAAAAAAACTTTAAAAAGGAAGAAGAAGAATTTTGTGGGGGGCGCCTGGATGGCTCAGTCGGGTGGGTGTCTGACTCTTGATCTCAGCTCAGGTCTTGATCTCAGGGTCGTGAGTTCAAGCCCTGTGCTGTGTTCCACGGCTGGGCGTGGCGCCTACTCAAAAAAAAAAGGAAGAAAGAAAAGAAAAATAGTTAGCTTTATTTTTTTTAAAGATTTTATTTATGAATTTGATAGAGAGACACAGCGAGAGAGGGAACACAAGCAGGAGTAGTGCAAGAGGGAGAAGCAGGCTTCTCACCAAGCGGGAGCCTGATGTGGGGCTGGATCCCTGGACTCTGGGATCATGACCTGAGCTGAAGGCAGATGCTTAATGAATGAGCCACCCAGTTGCCCCCAAAAATACTTAACTTTAAAAAAAGGTGGGGGGGAAGAATTTTGTAAGCAGATATGTAATTTTTTACTCCACCAAATTTGAGAGGAGAAATTTAAGAATGTGTTGAGAACTGGTCTTGACTTGAATTTTTGCTTTTGACTGAAACTTGGACGCTAAATAGTATTTTCACATATCTCTCTTTTGACAAGTGAAAAAGAAGTTTGTATACAGTTTGCATTCACTCTCTTCCAGACTGTATTTTAATGACTTACCCAGTAAACAGAAAAATACTTCCAATTTACAACCCATTTAAAACAAACAAACAAAAAAAAGCGATGGTTCAGAATAAAACATTTGTATACAAGCTTTTTTTTTTTCCCTTTTTCAATTGGAGAAGAAAAGATTCCTCTGACATTCACATTCAGACACTACTCAGGAAAATAAAAAAAATAATCACATTGCAGAGATTCCTCTATGAGAGAAAATAATGAGGCAGGCAGTGGAGGGGACTTTCTAGCCTTTGTTCCATAACACATCGCCAGCAGAAGATAGGTTTAGTTGCTCAGGAATGGGACAAGTTTGATTCCTACTGGCCCACTGAGTCTGGCTGCAGCCAATAGATGATGTTTCATGAGAGCAAAGAAAACTACAAAAAAAAATAAAAGTAAAAATAAAAAAACTTCCCCAGCCCTGTTGCTGAAATCCAAAAGAGCTCAAGGAAAACTGCTTTGAAAAATTACTAAATGTAAGGATGCCTGGGTGGCTCCATCATTAAGCATCTGCCTTCAGTTCAGGTCATGATCCCAGGGTCCAAATCGAGCCCACATCAGGCTCCCCGCTCCTCGGGAAGCCTGTTTCTCCCTCTCCCACTCCCACTCCCCCTGCTTCTGTTCCCTCTCTCGCTGTGTCTGTCAAATAAATAAATAAAATCTTTAAAAAAAATAATAAATGTAAACTTCGGTGAGACTTAAAAAGATAGTAAGAAAGAATACAAATCAAAACCATGAGATATCACCCATACCTGTCAGAACGGCTAAAATCAAAAACATAAGAAACAAGTGTTGGCAAGGATGCAGAGAAAAAGAAACTCTTGTATACTGTTGGTGGGAATGCAACTGGTGCAGCCACTTTGGAAAACAGTATAGAGGTTCCTCAAAAAATTACAAACAAAATTACCATATGATCCAGTAATTCCACTACTGGATATTTACACAAAGAATATGAAAACACAAATTTGAAAATATATATGCACTCCAATGTTTATTGCAGCATTATTTACAATAGCCAAATTATGGAAGCAACCCATAAAGAAGATATGGTATCTATATATACAATGGAATATTACTCTCCCATAAAAAAGAATGTATCTTGCCATTTGCACAAACATGGATGGATCTAGAGGGCATAATGCTAAGTGAAAAAAGTCAAAGAAACACAAATACCATATGATTTCACTCATATGTAGAATTTAAGAAACAAAACAAACAACAAGAAAAAAAGACAAACTAAAAAACAGACTCTTAAGTAAAGAGAATAAACTGGTGGTTACCAGAAGGGAAGGGATGAATGAAATAGGTGAAGGGGATTAAGGGTACACTTATCATGATGAGCACTGCATGTGCAATGTTCAGAATTGTTGAATCACTACATTCTACTCCTGAAATTAATATAACACTGTATGCTAATTNAGTACACTTATCATGATGAGCAACGTTCAGAATTGTTGAATCACTACATTCTACTCCTGAAATTAATATAACACTGTATGCTAATTATACTGGAATTAAAAAAAAAAAGAGGGTTGCCTGGGTGGCTCAGTGGGTTAAAGCCTCTGCCTTTGGCTCAGGTCATGATCTTAGGGTCCTGGGATCGAGCCCACATCAGGCTCTCTGCTCAGCAGGGAGCCTGCTTCCCCCTCTCTCTCTGCCTGCCTCTCTGTCTACTTGTAATCTCTCTCTGTGTCAAATAAATAAATAAAATTTAAAAAAAAAAGTAAGAAAATTGCTTTTCTTTAAAATTTCTTCCCAGTCTCCTACTTCCACCATTTAGGAGTCAAGATGTGATTACTTATTTATTCCTTTATTATTGAAACCCAAGCATTCTTTTTTTTTACTTTTAGTAAGTTTAAGTTTCAAAATTCAAAAGACACAAAAGGGTATACAATAATAGTTTACCTCGTATCTGTCTCCAAGCAACCAACATTATTAGNCCTTTATTATTGAAACCCAAGCATTCTTTTTTTTTTACTCTTAGTAAGTTTCAAAATTCAAAAGGCACAAAAGGGTATACAATAATAGTTTACCTCGTATCTGTCTCCAAGCAACCAACATTATTAGCTCCTTATATATTCTTCAGAGATATTCTATATGCATATAAGGAAACCCTTTTTTTTTCTCAAACTTCCCTTTCTTCTCTTTTACACAAATGGTTGTGGAACCAAGTCTTGTGTCTCACTCTGTCAAATAAATAAAAGAAAATCTTAAAAAAAAAAAAAAACGGATCTTTACATAATTTTAACTCCTTATATGACACATTACTCTTTTCTATAAAGAAATCTCTTTTTAAAAGATAAGTTTCTTTTCAATACCTCCCATATCACTCAAAGTTAAAGAGTTGTTGGGAAGAAAAAAAAAAGGGGGTTGCCTGGGTGGCTCAATCTGTTAAGCGTCTGCCTTGGTCTCGGGTCATGATCCCCGCATCCGACACCCTGCTCAGCAGAAAGCCCTGCTTCTCCCCCTGCCTGAAGTCTCTCTCAAATAAATAAAAACTTAAAAAAAAAAAAAAGATCTAGAGAACAAAACTGCATACAATTACATGACAAATCAACTCACTGAATTTCTGGTCCAGGGGTCTGATTCCTGAAAAAAAACTGCAGAGCTCTTCAAAGTTCCCACCAAAGGTAGTTTTGCAGAGATAACATTAACACCCCATGGAGGCCTGTTGCACGGTCCAGAGTCGCCTTCAATAAATTGAAGAGGGAGGGAAGAGGGAAGTAGGAAGTTGAATTTGAATGTTTGATTCTTGTGGATTAGCAACAAGGAAGTGAAGGCAGATGAAAAGAAACCAGGATTGCCTCAGATCAGTTAATCAGTAACCTATGTATGCTAGCACTAAACTAGATCCTTCTGCCTTTCAGTGGGAATTGATCTTTCATTCTCACCTGAAACGCTGCACGAGCGCGTAAGTCCCTTGTGAAGTACAGAAGAACCAGCCACAGAGAAAGAGGCTGCTAATAGGGTAAGCCACAGATACTCAAGAAGAGGGGAAACCCAGAGAAACCTCCAGGATCCTGTGTGGTACCTGAAGCTGAGACTGATTTCCAAAGTGGAGTGCAGCATTCATTTTCTGAAACCCTCAAGCTTCTCTTTCTCACTAGTGTCAGTCAGACAGAGCAAAGAAGGGCCAGGATGAGGTGTGTTTTTAAAGCATGGTTTGCTACTAAGAACACTAGACCAGATGTCTGCTGGCAATGTCAAGATTCAAGTCCCAGCTCAGCCATATAAGTGTGGACATTCCTAAGCTTCAGTTTCTGCATGGACAAACCAGCTCAAAATACTACAAATCTGAAACCAGCCCAGTACAACTCAGTTTAAATTTCCCAACAACAAAGCAGAGCTGTCTTAGAAGCACCAAAACTCCAGCTTAAGCTTGCAAATTTTCAGCAACTATCCAAGATAATTGTGATCTCTACTATGGAAGACACCCTCTGTTCATTCCAGCAGTAAGTCTCTCAATCCTATTTCAAGAAAATAGGTGGACAAAGGTTGTATAGGATAAAGCCAATATCTTAAGTGTTGGGATGCCAGAAAATACACATTAAAATCACAAGGAATCCTCTTAGACCCACCGCGATTTGACAACAATCCTGAAGTGATAAATAAGTGGGCCACTTTGATGTGGAAAAACCGCTGCAGAAGAGAACCTAAACATCCCTCACTTCTAAACAAATAGCCAACACAGTTTATAAACAAAGTCTTGATGGTTTTTCTGGAGCCAGGCCTGAATTTATAAACTTCTCAACTCCATACAGTGAATGCAGATTCTCCACTCACCGAAAAGCCGATCAGAAACATTTCTAATTATTTGTACTTTGGATAGAACTGTGAGTCTGAAAAGAAAACCAACTCCATATTTTTTTGTAAATTTAGTCTTTGTTTCCCAAGTGGCAACATGATATGATAGAACGTGTAGGCAGAAAGACCTCAAATTCCAAGTCGGTTCCACGCTGGCTTAGATCTTGGGCTAAGAAACAAAGCTCTGTGAGCCTCACCAGTGACATGAAATAATTCCTGCCTCTTGATTGTTGTGGGCTTTAAAGAGACAATAAATGTCTAGGCATGTGGTTGGAACATAATAATGTTCATTTTCTCCTTTTCTTCCAGAACTCCTTAAGATACTTACTAAATAGGGGCACCTGGGTGGCTCAGTGGGTTAAAGCCTCTGCCTTCGGCTCAGGTTACGATCCCAGAGTCTTGGGATCAAGCCCCGCATTGGGCTCTCTGCTCAGCAGGGACCTGCTTCCCCCTCTCTCTCTCTGCTTGCTTCTCACCCTACTTGTGATCTCTCCGTCAAATAAGTAAATAAATTCTTTTAAAAAAAAAGATACTTACTAAATAAATAACCAGAAAAACAGTTCCCCGTTATGTTAAATCATAATGATGCCAGAATTCCTCAGGCCAAAATAGATACTAAATGATAAAAGACTCTTTTGCATATATGCAAACCACGTGTTCGTAAGAGATACACATGTATATAACCAAATATATAATCAGAAGGTGCCCACCGTCAATGTCACACAATGAAAATAGATTAAATCACATGACATTGCTGTTGCCCATTTTTTCTCTACAGCTATAGTAATTTCAAGTCTAGGGCAAGGATTTCATAGGAGCCTGCCCTGGATTTCCCAGAAACAGCAGGAGCGTTAGAAATCAGAAATGTGGCTCTGTAATTTTACCACTATGATGAGACGCAGGTGCTTAGCTTAGCACATCCAAAATGAGAAACTGGTGAGAATGTTTTTAACTCTGCTATAAAAGTTCTCTTGGTTGTCCCCTCTGCACCCATCCTGTCCTCTTCTACTTTGAAGCACAGAAGACAGAGACCCTGATGATAATAAGACAAAGCTGTGTAAACTTCTTCATGGGCTTCTTAAAACGCACTTCTAATTCGGCACACCCTACCACAGCAGTCCTCGATTTCTCCTTAAATGAAAATGGTCACGGGTGTCAAAGAGATGTGAGTGAGTGTCCACTGAACTGTGTCTAAATGATTTTCCTTGTGAGCAAAGCCAGCCTGGAATAAGCCCCTACGAGGGAGAAGAGAAAACATGCTTCCCAGGCCGAGGAGGCATTGTTCAAAGTAATGAGTTCTGCACCACTTGGGCCACACTTCACAGCTGAGTCTGATTTTCCTAGACAAAGAGCAATAACCAAATGGGCATGCTCTTCAGCAAGATTCTCAGAGCTGATGATTGTTGTTAAACGCATGAGGTGGTGGAAAAAAGAGGAGACTACCACCTCCCTACTCTTCTGTGTTCTAGAAAGAGGAAGACTTTGTTGACCTTGGTCAGTATTATGCCAGGGGAGGTGACACAGCTCTAATGGATTTCAGTAGAGTCTAAACTCACTAAAAATGCCTAGAAGTATGCCAGCTCAAAAGTTAAAATGTGTAAACACCCTACTATATTCCTTTCATCCTTCTATCACAATTTTACACCTTTTTTTTTTCCCAGAGAAATAATAGTCATGATCCTTCAAGCATGCAGACCAACACTATTCTTAGAAGGGAGCTGCAGGAGGTTTATGATGTCAGAAACATGGAGTCAGAACAAAGGACTACTGAATCACTCACCTTATCTTCATCTAAGAAACCTGAGAATTACAGGGTTTTTCTGTTCCTCCCAAACTCGGTGCTCCATTTGTGAAGACAGCAAGTTTTAGGGGCTCAGTCTGCACTACAAAAATGTAAAAAATAAAGGGGGGGTGCACACAATACCTCTTACTATATATAGTTTTTATCTAAAATACTCAAAAACAGTGTTCAGGATATTTTTTAAATCAAAGTGTAACCATTTGTTTCTGAATCCAGATGTATAATCGCTCAACACTAAATCAACTGTTCTCCTTAAGGGTACTGTTAAGTATCTCCTCTGAAAACCTGAAACAGCGTTAGAATGATTACAGAATTCAACTCTGAGTTTACTGAAGGCAGGACTCTGGAATGATTTATCCTGCCTTATATACACTTTTCAAAAAATGTTCGTGGACTAAATGAATAAATTATGTAGAAAACATTTAATTAAGAGTTTTTCCAGTATATTACATTATGGCACACTAACATAAAGCACCATTATAATACTGTATTTTTATAATTCTATCCTTCTAATTATTTAGAAAACTGATCCTAAAAGTAAGTTTAATTGATACTGATGATATGAGAAAATGTATCTAGAAGACAGAAGTAAGGACTTTCACAGCTTTTATGCAGAATCTGGTGCAGCTATAAATCCTGGCTCTGCCCATCAACCTTCCCTCCCTTTGTCTCCTTCCCATCGCCTTTCCCTAGCCTTCCCCCAAGCAGTCACAATCTCATTATCCCATGATCTGCTAAACTGCAGTTTCCCTCCTGGAACCAGCAGAAACACATGTCACTGAGAATTAGGGAATTGGAGCCAGTTACAAACCGCCAAATAGGGTCACAAAGTATCTGAACCTGAAAATTGAGAGTTTTTCTATTTTTTTAATTATGAGAAAAGGGAAAAAACTCAACTGGACATTTTTTAACACTTGCGCTAGATGGACTGCATCATGTCTAGGCATTTATAAAGAATGGGATGGGAGAGGTAACTTTAACAGCATGTTAGTTGCTAATCATCTGAAAAGTAATATGTTGACTTCATTCGTTGATGGTGAAAGGGTATTGTCTGACAACTTCTAGCACTCACAAACATTTGCAATTCTGAAGGCAAATTCTTTAAAAGTAGGGTACAGTAAGACAGTATCCCTAGTACTTCATCCAAGGTATTTTTATGCCACACTTTATTCCAGAAACAGTACCTCCATTTTAAACTATTAGTTATGTTGATGTTAGCCACTGTTTATTTAATAGCAACGAGGCATATTAATCCTGCTTCCAAATATTGATGCAGCCTTAGAAAAATAAGCAACAAGATGCAGGTCCTTCTACATAACCCTTAAGATGTGTACCCTTGCCAAACGCTAACCTGTGTGTAAACAAATGGGATTTCTTAAAAGCGGCAGAGATGTCAAGACCACAATTTCAAGAAAAGGAAAATGACACGTTTAATAGGAGGCTTGAGAAATCTGACTGGTTCCCACCAAGGCTTCTTGAAACATTCCCTGCAGATTAACCCCAGAAGTGACCAAAACTGAGGGGCAACAGGAAAAACAATCACCCCTTCTGGGAAAGCCTTTGTTTCTTTTCACTAGCATTTTACTTTGGTCCATTTTGGAGCTCATCTCTTTTCATAAACGTGCCATAAGGAGGACACAGGTGCTCGGGGTTGCACACATCCTACTCACCACTTGCATGAAGGAGGCACAAGTCTGTAACCTTATTGCGCAAGATCAAACCCCGGACTGAATTTTTAAAAAATATCTCACCTCCAAGGAAATATATTATTCAGTGAAGGTAGTCTCAGCGACTGCCCCAATAAGCAAGTCTCACCATTTTCTTCCAAGATCAAAATGGTAAAGCGAAACGGTTGGGGGGTTGTGGGACAGTTTAGTTGGTCATTGTTTTAATGCTGAACTGCTAACGTAAAAATGAGATCATAAACTCATCCCGAGTTACAAACAACAAAGAAAAGGAGGAGGAGAGGGGGGCCCGCCGCGACGCTCAACAGGGGACTGGGCTTAGGGGCGAGCCGGGTGGCATCTCGGACTCGCGGCGCCGTCGCCATGGGAACCCCGCGCAGGCGCAGAGAGCGACGCCGCGCGGCCAGGACTTGCCCCCACCGCCCCGCGCGGCGTCGCTCTGGTGCTCTCGCTTATTCCAGGAAAGGGCAATGGAGTAAATCCTCCTGGCGCTGAGCGTACCCGGTCTTCTCCGAGAGGGTCCTGAGTGGGGTCACTGAGCGCAGGAAGAGCCGCGAGGCTCCCCAAGTGTAATGGACACCGCACTCCCCTTGCTGGGAAACGCGGACCTGCTCTCTCGGAGCTGTCGGGAGGTCAGAGACGGGTTCCCGGGACCCCGCGTGTGGGTGAAGCATCCTGCAGCAAAGCTTCACCCTCCAACGGGCGAAACCCCCCTCACCACCACGGGCGACTCGAGAAGTAAATTCTGGGGCGGGCACACGCAGAACCGCATCTTCTGAATTACCACACACACACACACACGACCCGCGGTGGACCAATTCTCCGAGTAGGGGGCTTAGGGGATCCCCACGCACAACAATACTCACACGGTCCTAAAGAGCGTGTCCCGGCCCGGACTGGAGAGAGGAACTCGGGCCACCTGCTCTTTGGCACACCTGGTCTGGTCCAGGAATCCTCTTTCTCGTTCCGCCGAGTTCCCCCTCAAAGCAGGGACCTGCTCAACTTTGAGTGTTCAGCAGTTGAAGGGTTCCTGGGAGTCCTTGGCACAGGAGCAACCTCCAAAGTGCTGGGGTGATGAGTTGTGGGCCCCTGTGACTCCCAAGTCGAAAACCCTGCCGAGGGACAGAAAAGCGCCCCAGAAGCGCACTTCTCGCCACCGCCAGCAGAAGCCCCCGAGACGCGCAGGCCAGAGCGGGGCGCCGCCGCCACAACCTGCTTTCTCATTCAAATCCTTACGCTCACACTGGAGCCCCCTCCCTCCCAGCCCCGCAGCTCCCGAGGAAATCAGGAACTGGAGCGGGAGGGAGTGGACTGGAGCTCCCGCCGCCTCCGAGGGCCCCAGCCCGCCAGGGGTGGGGGGCCGAGGGCTGGACCCGGGCCCCTGGGTCCACGCGCCCTTGAGAGGCTCTCTGGCGGGCAAAAGCCAGCTCTGAGAATAAGGTCTTCTTTTCTCCCGCGTAGGTTTCAAAGCTTCCCAAACCCAGGGACACCTCCTTGATACTGGGTTTTAGGCTGTGTTCCCAAGAGCCTCGGTGGTTGTAGGATAAGGGAGTTTGGAGAAACAAAGTTGGAAGTGAGAGAGCAGAGAATGGGAACCGTTTGCAGCTTGCACCAAAGTAAACACACACACACACACACACACACACACCTTAAAGAAAGTCGCGAACCGCCCATCTTAGGTCACCTTCTCTTACCACTCTAAGAAAATAGCATTTATTATGCCGTTATAACCAAGGAGATCTGCCTTAAATAAAGCGCAGCTAAGGCTGGGGAAGAGGGTAGTGTAGGTAACACTCTTATTTNGTCTTCCAGATGCTTCTCCTACATGTTAACGGGTCAATTATTCAATCAAATTAATTTAATGGCTGGCGGACTCCAGCAGCGAACCTGCGGTAAGAGCACAGCCACGGGCGAGGAAAGCCTGCACACAGTAGGCACTCAAATAGAGAGGAAACGATGAAATCTGGGCGCACAGACCTGGTGACTGACCAGTTTGGTGCGGCTGCTGAACGGCTGACAACCGCTGGCCTAGGCAGCCACCGTGTGATCCGGTCTCAAGATTCCAGGATTTGCATTTATCAGCCTTCATTCAACCTGCCCTATTGTTAGTTCAAAGCCTGGCTGGGAGGGACTTCGAGACTCTGCTCCTCACTCACCTTCGGTTTAAAATTCTCCACCAATAAGAAGGTCCTAGAAAAGCTGGCAGCATAGGGTTGGCAGGGATTTTCTGGGCTTAGTGACAACATAAACTAAAGTCATTTTCTTTTTCATGCGTGAATTTGCTCAGGAAGTTACAAATGAGTGCTCGGGCTAGGAGAGCAGGGCCGGGCTGCCCATCCGCTTTGACGGACAGTTAGTGTTGGGGGTGGTAGCACCGTGACCTCTCAGCGCAAGATCTAGGGTTTCACCTTTTCATCCCACTTAGCCGATACCATAGAAACAACCCATTTGTATTATTCAATTGAACAGAGGCAATTACAATGTCACAGCAAAGCACCATGGGCAAGAAGAAACTTTATCCTGAAAGCAATCCTGGACTCTCAAAAAAAAAAAAAAAGCCACCAAAATAGTCACTAGAATTTCTTCATGCCAGGGTACCAGGGAAAATTCAATTTGGGAAAAGATATATATAAGGTCCTTTGGCTCCAAAGAAAGAAATCTCCCTAATTTTTTTTAACATGCTGGGACAAAAGTCCTCAATTTATAAGATATTAAACAGGTAACTACTCTTCTACCCCCAAACTGCTTCTTGCTTTGCATACAAACACATGCTTTTTAGAGCTTTGTTTTGCTGGTAATCTCCATGGTGAATAGGAAGGCCAAAAAGAGAGTATAAGACACACACACACACACACACACACACACACACACACACACACACACACACAAGACAGCCCCTCACACAACCACAGAAGTTACCCACTCCAAACCTCCTGGGTTTGTCTTATACCTGAAAAACCACAGATGCATGGGTTAAAATAAGCTCAGACACAAAGTTCACAACAAAAGCACTTGGTTTGTTATGCAGTCTTTATTTTGAAAGCTTTAATCAATTTCCATAATTGTATGAACTTCAAAACTTTTCCACTATGCAGTATTTCAAACCTACTGAAATCAAAGCAAATACCCATATAATATTTCTGCTTCCTACCCCTTCTTTTTTAAGTAAAGCATTCAGATAACAGCTAAAACCCCATCTCCTGGCCTTTCTCCCACCCTTCGTGTGAATCATACTTAATCATGTGCTTAAGTGTTTAGGACATATGGATAGATCCATAAATCTTTTAAGGTACCTTTTCCCTCTGAGCTTTTTTTTTTTTAAACACCATTAATCAAAGAAAAATCACTAACTAAAACCAGGAAAATATTGTTACATTGCTCATCGTTTAGAAGCCAGACAGAACTATTTTTCCCTGCTCGTGACAAACAGAGGGAATGATAACAAAAGGATTAGACAGTGGGTAGTAAACAGCCTCTCTACGTTACACAAACCCTTCCATGGTTACCGAATAGTCAATAGAAAAACAAAACAATAATACCTCCTTCCTTCACTGTGTACAAGGGAATTGCAAAAAATGGGATCTAAATTCACTCTTCTTTGGGCAGGTAGAACAAAAGTCCTATATAGTAGTACCTTTTTTGAATGGTCTCTTGGTCACCTAAACTACAATCTTTTTGTAAGGAGTTACCCCTTTTCCCAGTATAAGGGACTCCTGATGGTAGCTCAATTCAAGGTTGAAATCAGCCCTGCTGAAAAGTCTGGGGTTGAATCTTCCTTGCTTCCCAGTACCCAGAGACCTCTATCTGTGCATCGAGTTACGGAAAGCCCTTTACAGCAGTCCTTTGACTTAACCTCCTCTGTGCAGTAAAAGGGCTATGAAAGCACCGATTTTTCTTAAATGCCATTTACTGGTGAAAGACATCCTTCCCCACCCCCACTCTCCTCTGGCTTCCAGAGCGATGACTCTCATTAATTATACTGGCAAGGCACTGCCTGGCCTCCCTTCTAAGTAGCTGCCAGATTTCCACATATCACCTCTGCCTGGATACAGAATGTGCACTGACACCAGGATCACAGAAAATCCTGTAAAAGGTGCCTGATAGCTAGTAAGATGATTGATGTGCTTTGAGGTGGGCTCGCCACGATGCACATCAGAAAGGGTTTCTTAGAAAACTGCACTAGGAATCAGGTTGAAAGTCAATTTTTCTAGCTATGCAAAAATAGTCTTTTCGATTGCAAAAATAGCCATATTTAAGATACTCAAATGTAATCAGCAATAATCTTCAAGTTACATCCAGGAAGCAAGAAAGTGAAGGAGATGAATATTATCTCTATTTTACCATCAAGGCACCAAAAAGTCACAAGGATAACCAAAGAGCTTAGCAATTATCAGGGATGAGCTGGAGGTCTACCGACACATATTTCTTGAGTACTTGCCAGGGTACCAGACACTACTCTAGATGGTAATTCTTAGCTGGAATTCAGATAATACTTCTGAAGTACAAGAGCAGTAGCTCTCCTCACCGCCTTATTTTTAGATACAAATCCCCCGACTCACACTAACGGGAGGAAAGGAGCCAGTACTGACTCGCATCTTACAATGGAGGAAAGGATAGAGGCTTCAGGAATGACAGGACCCAGGAATTTAGAATCATCATTTCTTTTCCACATTCGCTCTCACTTTTGATCCTACTCTTTCTCTCCCTGCTGTTTTTCAATGTTTGAACCTTATTCTTTCCTATTATATAGGAGCTTCTTCTATAGGCCAGTGGGTGGAGAGAGCATTACCAGGGACAGCTCCATGACCTCAGCTATCCCAGGGAAAAGAGAGGCTTTTTAATTTTTTTAATTTTTTTTCCTTTTACCACCTGTAAATAGATTGTAGGGAAGGATTCTAACTGACCTGATTCAGATCACGTGTGCATCCATAGGTCAGTTAATGTGGTCAACAAGTAGAGTATATGTATAGCCAGTCTCTGATTATATACCAAATCCTGTAGCCAAGAGGTGGGGTAATTTGAGTAGCAGCCCCACCAGAACTATAAGGAGTCAGGGAGGATTTGGTCCCCGTAGGAGGGAAGCTGGTCTTCCCAAATGAGGGTAGGAAGGGATTCTGATAGATAAAAAGAACAATGCCCCCAACTGTGCCGTCTCCTGAACCTGCCACCAAAGAAAGCCACTAACACCTTTGTATAGATTCCTATGTGTATGACAGAGATTTTAAGAAAAAATGAGAAAAGAAATTTCCTATGTCCATTAGGAAGAACTGGGGGGGAGAAGGTGTCGCAGTATAAATGCCACCAATCTTTCCCTCCCCAGCTAGAGAAAAATTCATCCCCATATGTAGGGAACTGTCATGCTAAGCTGAAAACAGAGAGAAAGGAACATAAACAGGATGGCTGATCTTGGGAAGAGTTGCTTCGTATTTGTGTTTTTCACTTTTTATCACAGAATATTTTCATAGGTAAACAAAAGTAAAATAGGATACTGAAGCCCTACGTATTGGTCACCCAGTTTCAACAATTATTAATATTTTGATAATCTTTTATCTATTCAGGAATGTGAGGAATTCACTGAAATAGTTTTTTCTTTTTTTTAAGACTTTATTTGTCAGATAGAGAGCACAAGCAGGGGGAGCAGAAGGCAGAGGGAGAAGCAGGCTCCCTGCTAAGAAAGGAGCCCAACGCAGGACTTGATCCCAGGACCCTGGGATCATGACCTGAGCCAGAGGCAGATGCTTAACAGACTGACCCAGGTGCCCCTGAAATACTTAACTTTATAAATTAACACAGTTTTGCAGTGCTGGGATCTTAGTTAATGGAAGAAATGCATGCCTACAAAATTACTAAATTAAATAAGACTACTACATGTGAAACTCTTAGTAAAATGCCTAGCACGAAATGAGCTCTCAAAAATGTCAGTTATTTTTTTAGGTGTGCCTGGCTGTCTCAGTTTGTGGAGCATGCAACTCTTGATCTTGGGGTTGTGAGTTGGAGCACCACATTAGGCGTAGAGATTACTTAGTAAAAAAATTACTATTGTTATAGATACTATTATATAGGTAACCTATTTAAAGCTTTTAAATGCTAGCAAAGTCTACACATTGAAATGTATTTGGCCTACAGAGGAAAAAAAAGTTAAGGCTAAACTCTTTACCAATAGACAATGACATTTTTAAGTGTTCCATTTTTTTTAAAGATTTATTTATTTTATATATAGGGAGAGCACAAGAACAAGTGGGGGGGGTGGCGCACAGAGGGAAAGAGAATCCTGAAGCAGACTCCCTGTCAATCGGGAAGCCCAACATGAGGCTCAGTCCCAGGACCCCAAGACCATGACCTGAGCCAAAATCAGGAGCCTGCAACTTAACTGACTGAGACATGCAGGCACCCCAAAGTCCTCCATTTTTAAATGGGCCATTCATATTTTTTCTAGAACAAGCCTATATAATTGTTTCCCCTTTCTATATGGAAATATCAAAAATATTATAAGCAGGGGCGCCTGGCCAGCTCAGTCAGTGGAACATGTAGGTCTTGATATCAGGGTTGTGGGTTTGAGCCCCACATTGGGTGTAGAGATTACTTAAAAATAAAAATCGTAAAAGAATACATACATTATAAGCAAATGTACTTTTCACCTTACAAATAAGGAGATACAGGTTAAATTGTCAAATTCAAACAAGAGCTTGGACTAGATATCGTAATTCTGAACTCCAGATTCCCTACTTTAATACTTGGCAAAATAATCCAGCCTGTCAAGGCTGGGTGAAGACAAAATAGAATTGTGCCTGTCTCGGTGAAGTCCTTCAATTCAACTAAGATTTTCTTATACCCCAGTTATACTTCTTAAAAGATGTTCAGTTCCCACCACAGAATGAATACTTGGAGTGAATACTTTTTTTAAGTGTATTTTTTTTAGTAATCTCTGCACCCAAAGTGGGGCTCACAATCACAACCCGAGATCAAGAGTCACATACTGTTCCCAAAGAGCTAGCCAGGCACCCCAGAATGAGTAAAAGGCAGAAAGCATGCTAATTAAAGTGAACTTATTCCATTTTCTCTTTTCCTCCAGTTTGTTTCATTGTTTTCTCCCAGTGGTTGGGAGGCAGGAATAAAGTATTTTAGAGGCAACAATAGTGTCAGAGGACAGAGCTCCCTTTCCTTCCTCCTAAGAGCCACAACTCAGCTTTGTGAGTTTTGTTTCCAGAAAGACCTCCCACAGAGCCAGTATCTACAACTTTCAAGATGGTCAGAGCCTGCTGGGCAGGACTAACATAACTGAAGTACTTTCTAGGGCCGAGGAAATAATACTGAAACTTTGGGATTCCATATTTTCATTATGGAATATATTGTACCATTAAAAAATTCCTGTAGAATCCCCTAATATAATTAAGAGGAAAATGTATCTTCCTAATCTATCCTATTGCGGATCAGTCATCCAATGCAGCAATCATTATTATAGATACCGAACAAAAGTTTATACAAATGAGCAAATTGTACTGTGAAGAGAAAATGAAGAACTGGTAAGACAGAATGCAATTTCTAAAGCTTTGAAACCTGAGGAGGAGGTGAGGCAATTTACACCATAAAGAAAATTCTCTTATTTCTGTACTATTTGGAATCCTGATGGGTTAGACCCTTTCTTATTACCAACACCTGTTTTTTTTAACCAGCAGACAAATGTTTAGGTTTGTCCACACAAACATAGTAAAAGGAAAAACTGCATTTTAAAAACCATATGTTAGCTTTTGTTTCATCTGTTTAAATATTTATGCTAAATATGTATCTAGGGGGCTTGGTTTGCCCAAAATAAGTATCATTTTCAAATCTGACAAGTTTTGAAAATGTTCTTTCAGAACACTGAAGGCAAGTTAATTTTCACAGTGTGGGATCATAAGATATATAGAGGAAAATCAGACTGGAAAGATAGGTTCTGGTCAAAATAAGTAGGCAACAGGAAAGGTTCACTTCATTCTTTTTTTCTTTTCTTTTCTTTTTTTTTTTAAGTAATCTCTACACCCAGCCTGGGGCTTGAACCTACAATCCTGAGATCGAGTTGCACGCTCTACCAACTGAGCCAGCCAGGCACCCCAGTCTACTTCATTATTTCATTCCTTTATTTAACAAATATTTATAGAGTTCCCAATGAGCAAGAAGCTGGGCTAAATGCTGTGGAGAAAGCAGAAATGCTCCAATATTTATAAAGTATGGTTTGAGTTACAGGATCCATTCTACTTCGGAAGAGAGAGAAGACAGATAAATAATTATAATATAATGTGACAAGTGCTAAAATAGATATGTGTTCAGTGTTACAGAAGAACAGAAGAGGGCACTAATTTCTCAGTTTCATTACTAAAGTATCTGCAAGCTATGTTTTGATAACCAAAACAAAACGGAAAATAGAATTACCCCAATACCTCAATTTTTTAAAAACCTTACTTCTCTCTGAACTACTTGTCCTCACTTTAGTTACGGAAATCTTTTCACTGGGCTTCTTCAAAAGAGTGCTTTTAGAAAATGAGATCTGCAGTGATTTACAATAACCCATATACTTTTACACTACAAACCAGTACCCATATTCAAATATATTTATAACATGCAAAAGAATTAACAAAACAACACTTATCTCTGCTATGTGCAATGCACTTGATATATTTTATTCTGTTCTTTTTTTCTTAGCACAACATGGGGCTTGAACTCAGGACCCCAAGATCAAGAGTTGCATGCTCTACCACTACTGAGCCAGCCCCAGGCACCCCTATTCTTCTATTTTCTTTTTCTTGATAGATCTCAAAGCCATCCAGAATTAAGTCTCTGGGAGAAAAAAGGCCTTGATTGCTCAACCCTTTGACCATGAACCCACATCAATAAAAAGGAGCTACTAAAGTTGTCCAGCCCTCAAAGCTGTGGAGGATAAGGAAAAAATCTTCTGGAGAGCAGAGCTGGAGCATCCAGACATACTGACCAAGAAATTCACACACTGCAGGACTGGGAGTCATCAGTATCATTGTCCGGCTGAATAAGACATATGCTATGAACTCCTGACATCCTATTTTCCCCCCACATTATGAATTGGGTGCCCTGACATTTGGCCTTACACTTCCAGATCATGAAGAATTACTCTGGGCCAGACCAAAAGGAATTCATCACTCAGAGATCCCAAACTAGGGCATGAACTTAATTCCTAGCTGAACGTCACCTTCTTTCCTGAAGAATACTGAACTGTAGAATCGTATTTCAATCCGATTCCACTTCGTCACAGTTTGCAAAACTACCTAGCTAATTAATGGCATCTTTCCCTATTTTCTGTCACTGATGCCATTTTCTTCTATTTTAATATTTGATATTTTGATGTAATTTGAATGGAAGTTAAAAGAGTAAACTCAATGGCCATCTTGAAACAGAAGTAGAGTTGGTTCATTTTAAAGCTTTTTTTTACTACTTCACTTTTAAAGTTCTGTTCTTAATATTTTTAATAATTTTTAAATTTTTTTACAATAAGGTCTATGCCCAACATGGGGATTGAGCTCATGACCCCAATATCAAGAGTCACATGCTCTATTGACTGAGTCAGCGAGGCGCCCCCTGTCCTTAATATTTTAATTTTTAATCTTGCATTTTTAATTTGCATTACTTGGGGCATCTGGATGGCTCAGTTGGTTAAGCATCTGCCTTTAGCTCAGGTCATGATCCCAGGATCCTGGAATCAAGCCCCACATTGGGTTCCC
Organism: Ailurus styani; assembly: GCA_002007465.1. Classification (NCBI taxonomy): domain Eukaryota; kingdom Metazoa; phylum Chordata; class Mammalia; order Carnivora; family Ailuridae; genus Ailurus; species Ailurus styani. The sequence continues at coordinate 1,966,569 of LNAC01000071.1, read as the reverse complement.
TGCTCATCAGAGGAATCTGCTTCTCTCTCTCCCTCCAGCCCTCCTCCTGCTTGTGCTTTCTCTCTCTCTCAAATAAATAAATAAAATCTTTTTTTTTAATTTGCATTTCTTTCTTCCTGTGTCTTGCCTTCATTGAAATAGTTGCATTGGTAATGGCAGTAGGGAAGCTCCAAACCACTGATGGGATTCAGGACACACTATCCCAAAAATGGCACTTTGGCAGAGTGAACACTTTAATAAGCCAAAGGAGTCTGAGAAAACAGCAGGAGCAGGAAGGTCTTTCTGATCTCCCTCCCTTGCCCTTCTTCCCTGAAACTTTCCTTATGAAAGTTTTCATGTCACGTAAAACTTGTATTAAATCAATTTATATCCTTTTTCTCCTGTTACTCTGTCTTTATCAGTTTAATTTTTCAGACCCAGCCAGGGACCCAAAGAAGGTAGAGGAAAACTTTTTCCTCCCCACACCATAAAGAAGAATCTGGAAACTGTATCCAGCCCAGCTATCCCAGTGGGAGCTGAGCTCCATAGTCTGTCCACCATCCTTGTTAATGGTGACTTAAGTAATAACCATTCTGCTAGTGCCCTGGAATTCCGAAGTGCTGTTTCTTGGCTTCCTGAATCACGTTGTTTCTTTGAAAAGTCACTGTTTAAATCAATGCCACATACAACCATTGGATTTAGGACAAACTGTCAACAATATGCCCCTTGACAACACATGGAAATGTAGGGGAGCAAACTATGTCACCCCAAAATATGGCTCTTCAGCATAAGGATTATCTTGAGCTGTTTTTTGGGGTTTTGTTTTTATTTTTTTAAGATTTTTATTTATTTGTCAGAGAGAGAGAGAGCACAAGCAGGGGGAGCAGCAGAAAGAGAAGCAGGCTCCTCACTGAGCAAGGAGCCTGCCTGATGTGGGACTCAGTCCCAGGATCCTGAGATCATGACCTGAGCCAAAGGCAGATGCTTAACCAACTGAGCCACTCAAGCACTGCTTAAGCTGGTTATTTTTAAGAAACTGCAGAGATAGAAGTTCTAAAAACCAAATAAAAGTTACTCTTTTGTAAGAACAATTTACATTTGTAAGGGAAATCTCCATTTGTAAAGGTCATTCTCTAACAACCTTATTTACCCTTGTTTACTGTGCTTTTCAGGGTAACTTCTCATAACTGGCCCCCCCATTTCCCAACATATTCTAGTCTTTAGCTGGAGATGTTATTTAAGGGGATGGCTGAGGCCATTTTGGGAGTTACTCAGTTTTCCTTGGTATCTCTCCAGTATACAGAAAGTATACATGTTATTAAACTTCTTTTTTGTTTTTCTTCTGTTCATCTGTCTTATTACAGGTGTGTCTCAGCCAAGAACCTAGAAGAGTAGAGGGGAAATTATTTTTCTTTCCCCCTACGAACTTCACCTTGGTGAGGAACCAAATGATGCTGGAGAAATCCAGCAGATAAAATTCTTAACATATTACCTACTTGCCTCAGATGTGGTTAATTCTCCTAAGCAGGTTTTGCAAATGTACCAGGCCGGTGTGAGGTACTGACTGGGATCTTTACTATTCTCAGTTACCTAAGAGAGCAGAAATAAATGAGAGATGATGAGGAAATGCTGGGGTTTGGAACAAATGGTCAAGAAAGAATTCTTGAGATGTCTTCAATGCAAACAGGTGGTTTCATTAAAGCAGAGGGATAGGACCCATGGGCAGAAAGTGCTGCACTGGGGTTGTGAGGGGTGGTGATTATATACTTTCAAGTTGGGAGGGGGGTTAGGGACATTGTAAGTCTATGGGGAATTTTGGAAGCAAGGTTTCCAGGACCTCAAGGGGGCTACCCATTTTTAGGAAGAGGGCATTTATTACTGTCTAATAAAACCTTAGTCATGAGACCCTTCAGATGTATATCAGTGGACCATATGCTTAGGAGATGACTGCCAACATATATCTTGGGAGGTAGAGATAAAGGATAAAGTTTCCAAAGGAATTTTTTTTTAAAGATTTATTTATTTATTTATTTCACAGAGGGAGAGAGATCACAAGGAGGCAGAGAGGCAGGCAGAGAGAGAGAGGGGGAAGCAGGCTCCCCGCTGAGCAGGGAGCCCGATGCGGGCCTCGATCCCAGGACCCTGAGATCATGACCTGAGCCGAAAGCAGAGGCATTAACCCACTGAGCCACCCAGGCGCCCTCCAAAGGAATTTTTATATGTTAAAGAAGTCTTACAGGATCCTGGAGGTCGGGATAATGTTAAACCAAGATTGCCTTTTGCCCTTAGCAAGGTATGAACATCGAGGCAGCTGAGTCCCTAGAGGAATGTCACTCTTCCTGTTTCAAGGACTTGTCAATGGGCTGTAAGTAGTAAGAAAATTTCATTTTCTTCATTTGCTTTTGTTTCCCACATCAAGAAATAGCAGCACTATTGAGATCAGTGGCCCTGACTTTTCTTTGAGTCAAGTTTTTAAAAAATGGCATTTCTGGCAGCAGATTCCCCAAGCTTTCCCAGGGGTGGGAAAGACCAAGGTGATTTAGAAGGTTTCAGGACCAAAAAGAGTAAGAGGTCTTGGGATAAGGAAGAGTTGAACAGTCAGAATTTGTGGAGTGGCAGCCATCCCCTCCCCTCTCCTGTTCACACAGGGGAGGAAAATTTGACATTAGCACTTCACTCCCTTTTCCATAAGACTGAGGGTGCCTTATTTCCTATTTCCACTAAGTTAGGAAATAGTGATCATCTCTTTTCTGATGCTTGCTCAGCTACAGAGCCTTCTAGTACTTCATTTACCTGAGACAAGGAGAAAGCAGCATGCTCAAAAGAGGGAAGCAAGAGAGAGTGCCTGGTCAATCACCTACATCCCCACCACTTAGTTTGAGAATACATGAGTTTCCCGGGTACCTATGTGGCTCAGTCAGTTGAGTGGCTTCAAGCTCCCCACTCAGCAGAGTGTCAGCCTCTCCCTCTGTGTCCCTCCCCCTACTCGTGCACACGTGAGTTCTCGCTCTCAAATAAGTAAATAAAATTGTTTAAAAAAAATACACGAGTTTCCTGTAAATTGAATTGACACCATGGAAAGTGGCAGGACTGAAGCCAACTTGTAATACTCCCCACAACACATACCCATGCATAGAGCGATTAAGCCCTGTCACGTTCCACAGTTAAACTTATGTGTCCTTGCCATCCCAGGTGGTGGGGATCCAAGAGTAAAAGGCTGTGGACTAGGGACGCCTGGGTGACTCAGCTGTTAAGCGTCTGCCTTCGGCTCAGGTCATGATCCCAAGATCCTGGGATCGAGCCCCACATCCAGTTCCCTGCTCAGCGGGAAGCCTGCTTCTCCATCTCCCACTCCCCCTGCTTGTGTTCCTGCTCTCGCTATCTCTCTCTGTCAAATAAATAAGTAAAATCTTTAATAATAATAATAATAATAATAATAAAAGCTGTGGACTAAACAGCCTTGGGAGTTAAGCAGGTAGGGAGAAAAAGAGGTAAGAATCTCTCAAGACCGGGGACTATGATAGGGAGCCCCTATAGAACCCTCAAGGAATACCCATGACCAAATGTGCTAGAGAAGAACCAGCATTTGGACACCTGTCACATGAATGGAACTAACAAATGTCAACACAAGAAAAGGAAAGCAAAATGTAAGGAGACATTAGTTGTGTGTTTTCTCTCTCTGGGTGTTGTTGGAATATGCTTTTAGCTGCCAAATAATAATTCTGGATCATATATGTATGGGAATAGTTTTCACTCATCTCCCAAGTTTTGTCCACCATTAATTATGATAAAGCTAGTGCTGCTGTCAACATTTCATATATAAGAAGTATGACTAGGGCGCCTGGGTGGCTCAGTGGGTTAAAGCCTCTGCTTTCGGCTCAGGTCATGATCTCAGGGTCCTGGGATCGAGGCCCGCATCGGGCTCCCTGCTCAGCGGGGAGCCTGCTTCCCTCTCTCTCTCTCTGCCTGCCTCTCTGCCTCCTTGTGATCTCTCTCCCTCTGTGAAATAAATAAATAAAATCTTTAAAAAAAAAAAAAAAGAATTTCAGCCTAAAAGGGACTTTTCTATTTTTTTCAGATGACCCTATTACAACTGTCTCATATAAAAAAGATCTCACCTCTGTAACTATATAGTTCACCCTGCAAGCTATCTACAAGATAGACCAGAGACAAAAGCCAGAAAAGCAGATTTTGTTGACCCAGAAGAAAGCTGCTGGCCAATGGGATTCCTCCTAGCCTTCAAGTATGTGTTAATACTGCCTCTATCTAAGTGGAGAAAAAGAACATTCAGTAAATGCTGAGTGCACACAACAGGAGTCCCGCTGGTCTATTTTTCTTCTTGTCCATCTTGTCCATAAAATCAGTTTTCCTACTGCCTATCATCAAGGCAAAGGTTAGAACAAGTCATTTCATCTAGTCCACAAAAAGACCTGCACCAACTTCACTCTCACACAGCTTATCTAGAAAGACACTGGTGCACGAACTGCGTTGGCAGAGGTCATCAGAACTGATTACAGCGATAACTATGATGAGATATGACATCACTGGGAGGCAAACTGGGAAAGAAGAAGGCCCATGACCTTGCCACAGAACTAGTTTTAAATGTCCTCTGTTAACTTCTTTGTCGATAGAAATAGAACATCCCCCTTAAAACAAGAAAAGCTAGTGAGGCATTAGACCCAGGGAATAAAAGCTAGGATGTAACATCCTATCCTACTCCAAAGGTGATGAAATAAAAATCACTGAAACAAGAGGCCATGGAAGATTTGACACCTTACTAAAAATTAATGTTGTTTAATTAGGAAATGTTGGGAAATCTACTTCAAGTTTTTACTTTATGAAAATCTACTTTATGTATTTATGTTGGGAAATCTCCTTTACGTTTTGTGTCCAGAAGCAGCAATAAGCTTCTCATGCTGTATTACTGATTCTAACCGGAGTCAACTCTTTGGACCAGGTGGTACCTCTGACTTTTGTCAGCATCACAGATCATTAAGAGAACCTTCTATAGAGATCGTGGATGTTAGTGGATCATCACTGGTGTTATAGAAGAAGCCTGTAGTGTTAGGATGATTTTAACAGGAAGTGTATGTGTGTATCAGATCCTCAAACCAATTCAAACTGGCTTTAAAAACAAAGAAATTGGGGGCACCTGGGTGGCTCAGTGGATTAAAGCCGCTGCCTTCAGCTCAGGCCATGATTCCAGGGTCCTGGGATCGAGGCCCGCATCGGGCTCTCTGCTCAGCGGGGTGCCTGCTTCCTCCTCTCTCCTCTCTCTCTGCCTGCCTCTCTGCCTACTTGTGATCTCTCTCTCTGTGTCAAATGAATAAATAAAATCTTTAAAAAAAAAAACAAAAACAAAGAAATTGGGCGCCTGGGTGGCTCAGTCGTTAAGCATCTGCCTTTGGCTCAGGTCATGATCCCAGGGTCCTGGGATCAAGTCCCGAATCAGGCTCTCTGCTCAGTGGGAAGCCTGCTTCTCCCTCTTCCACGGCCCCTGCTTGTGTTCCCTCTCTGGCTGAGTCTCTGTCAAATAAATAAATAAAAATCTTTAAAAAATAATAAATACATACATACATACATACAAGAAAGTTGCCACGTTACCTGAAGAACTGGGACACAAGATACTTCAAAGATTGGCTACTTTAGGGGCTCAACAATGTCCTAAGCACCCCTATTCTTTCTATCTTGGGTGCTGCCACCCTCAGCACATTGCTTTTTGTCCTTATCATTATCCTCACAATTCTGTCTGTAGGGTTATGCCCTTCATCTAACAACAAGTAGAAATCAGCCATTCTTTATTACTAGAAATGGTTTAAGCGACCTTCCCATGTAGCTTTGCCCCACATTCATAGGCAGTTAGAAAGCAGTCAGGGAAAAAAAAAGTAGCCTCAGACATGATGTATAAAGAGTTAGTTTATTACAAGTAATCAAAATTGATAAAACTAGAAAAGTAAACAAATATTCTCTTTCAACAAAAATTAAATATGGATACCGAAAATAACTAAAATAACAGTGTCCAATAGTTAAACTCTCTTCAAATATTAACACTGCAGGTATACATCCTTTATCCTGGTAACTTTATAGAGTATTTCATTTTTCCTAATGTATATTACATTAATCACAACTTGCTTAAATTATTCTGATATTATATTTAAAACAATCATCTCTTAAATATTTAAATACCATCGGAGTGCAACTTAGATCATTCAGAGAAATTTCCATTTCAACTCAATGAAAAAAATCTAGATATTTACATATTTTCCTCTTTTCTGAGAGGGTCACCTCCAGACCTCTTGGAATAGTTCACCCTTTTCTACGGAAGTGTATACGATTCATAAATTCTCTGAACTTCAGTATAAATGAGTAGTTATTTATGTTGTCTTTCCATGTTTCATAAGTCCTTCTAAGTTTGTCATAATAACTTTCCTTTTTCAAATTGAAATCTGATCCAATTTTTTTAAAATAACTGTCTTTTTTCCATATTTCTCTCCAGGAGCCTTTGAATTTTTCCAGATAACTTTCTTCAGATTCTTCCTTCCATATTCCTTCTCTTTTTTTTAAGGCTGTTAATTCAGCTTTAAGTAAGTTTCTGTGAATTGTCCAATAGATTTTAGAATCATAATCTAGCCCTTTAACAAGAACAGTTTTGCCAAGGCCTCTTCTCAGAATTTCTTCATTCAGACTCACACTGAAATATCTACCCTTGAATAAAAAATAACACACCAATTACTAAAGAAAATTGCTACTATACCTGTAACATCTTCTTCACTTTGAAATTTATTTACTTAAATTAAATCATCATTCAGGGGTTCCTGGGTGGCTCAGTCAGTTAAGCGTCTGTCTTTGGCTTGGGTGGTGATTCCAGAGCCTGGGATCAAGCCTGAACTGGGCTCCCTGCTTGGTGGGGAGTCTGCTTCTCCCTCTGCCTCTCCCTCCCAACCCACCCTTGCTTGCACTCTCTCGCGCGCACTCTCTCTCTCAAATAAATACACAAAATCTTTTAAAATATAAAATAAAACAAATTAATTAATTAATTAAATGGTCATTCAGAGGAGGGCCTGGGTGGCTCAGTGGGTTAAGTGCCCAACTCTTGATTTTGGTTCAGGTCATGATCTCAGGGTCGTAGTACTGAGTCCTGTCGCGGGTTCCGTGCTCCATGCAGAGTCCATGAGATTCTCTCTCCCTCACCCTCTGCCTCTCCCTTCCCTCCACAGTTTCTCTCTCTAAAATAAACAGATGAATAAAATCTTAAAAAAAAAAAACTGTCATTTATCAACTTATCCTCCAGAGGAAAGCCAAAAAACATAAAGCAAAGGGCTAAGAGCTTAAAACAGCTAATGCTACATCCAAGAATTTCATTACTAGAAAAGATCCTTGTTCAAAGTCAATTACCTCTTTTATTTTTTCTTAACATTTTATTAATTTATTTATTAGAGAGACAGAGAGAGAGCATGCGCAGGGGGAGGGGCAGAGGGAGAAACAGACGCCCCACTGAGCGGGGAGCCTAACCTGGACTGGATCCCAAGACTCTGAGATCATGACCTGAGCAGAAGGCAGCCACTTAAGGGACTGAGCCACCTAGGCACCTCTGAATTGACTCTTTTGTAACATACAGTTCTCCACAAACTCGCTGGTCTTCTACTCCAAGGAGATACAGAAGTAATGAAGTATAAAAACCGTTTTTGGTTTGTTTGCTGTTTGGAAGGGGAAAGGAGGACACATGATAAGCTAAACAACAGAAGTCCACAGCAAAAGAAACTAAAAAGCATACAAATGCAAACTGAACTGAATCATCACTGAACTGTTAGATTAGGTTTTAGAATTCCAGTGTGTAAGAAGGTGCTGGCATGTAAATACATTTTTTAAAGACCTCCCACAAAATAATTAACATTAAAAATAGTCCTGGACATTGAATCTTCATCCTTCAGGAAATTTCCTTCAAGGAAAACCTCACTTCCTAATGAAACTGGATAAATGGGATTTTCCCCACTAATTTACAGTATAAAGGAGATCCTGCTGGAGCGGCTGGTTGGCTCAGTCAGTGGACCTGAGACGCTTGATCTTGGAGTTGTGGGTTTGAGCCCCATGCTGGGTGTACAGATTACTTAAAATTTTTTTTTAAATCTTAAAAAAAGAGAGAGAGAGATCCTGCTTAGTTATTTATATAGTCTTTGTGGGATTTTAACCTAACGAGAATAATTTCAACAACATGTTAATAATTTAATAGCTCTGTTAGTCAAGTACTTCACAGTTAAATTCTAAAAATGTGAAAACTCCAGGTTTCAAGTTAAGAGATATTTTTTAGGACTTTCTGAAGGAACAAAGTAACCTTTTCCCCCTAAATGCAGTAACGTTTGGTCATAATAATGAGTTAATAAATACAGTCTTAAATGATTTATCATATTTTCCTCAACCTTTTAAATTTTAAGAGCTCATTTCTTTAAACCAAAATCAGAATAACTAAAATTCAGTCTCACACATTAGTAAATTCAACAGATGTAAATTACCACAGCATGCATATACTGCATAGTTTGGTCACCTAGGAAGCAATATAAGCTAAAGTATATAAGGCAAAGTATGAGCTCAGGAGCCAGAAAGAGCTGGGTTGAATACAGGCTCTTCCACGTGGTTACCCAGAGTCTCATCTGTAAATGCAAGTAAAAACAAGGACTCCGTAGGGTGGTTTTGAGGATAAATAAAATATACTTCTGAACTTAAAAGCAAAGATAATTTTTTTAATTTAAAAAAGTTATTATTTTTATCATTTATAATTTATTTTATATATTTTTAAAGATTTTATTTATGGGGCACCTTGGTGGCTCAGTCAATTAAGCATCTGCCTTAGGCTCAGGTCAGGATCTCAGGGTTCTGAGATCAAGTCCCCTGTCAGGCACCCAGCTCAATGGGAAGTCTGATTCTCCCTCTGCCCTTCCCCCTTCCCCTGCTGTGTGCACATGCTGTCTCTCAAATAAATAAATACAATATTTAAAAAATTTTTTTAAATATTTATTTTTGAGAGATGGTGTATCACAGGGGCCAGTGGGGTGTGGGGGGAACAAAGGGAGGAGAGAATATCAAGTAGACTCCCCGCTGAGTGCAAACTCCAATGCCTGCCTTGATCTCATGACCCTGAGATCATGACCTGAGCAGATCAGGAATTGGACGCTTAACCTACTGAGCTACCCAAACTCCCAACATATATATTTTTTTTAATTTTTATGTATCTCTACACCGAATGTGGGGCTCTAATTCATGACCCCAAGATCAAGAATCACATGCTCTACCAACTGAGCCAGCCAGGTGCCCAGAGAAGATAATATTTTTGTAAGGCCTTTGGCATCTTTATATATTTTGTATTGCCAGATTACTTTTTTTTTTTTAAAGATTTTATTTGTAAGTAATCTCTACACTCAACATGGGGCCTGAACTCACAACTCTGAGATCAAGAGTTGCATGCCCCACTGACTGAGCCAGCCAGGACATCTACTAGCTTACTTTTAACTGTTCATCAGGGTTTCTATTAATAGTTCAAAAGCGGGGCACCTGGGTGACTCAGTGGGTTAAAGCCTCTGCCTTTGGCTCAGGTCATGATCTCAGGGTCCTGGGATGGAGACCCGCATCAGGCTCTCTGCTCAGCAGGGAGCCTGCGTCCCCCTCTCCCTCTGCCTGCCTCTCTGCCTACTTGAGATCTCTTTCTCTGTCAAATAAATAAATAAATAAATCTTTAAAAAAAATAAGAGTAAGATAAGTGTTCTTAACCCTGTCATAACATTTTACCTATTTAATCTTCTCCACTGTTTTTTTCAGTAACCGTCCACCAGAAGCAGCATGAAGTAAGGATCATGCAAGGACTCAGGACAGAGACACTGCGACACTGATGAAACTCCATGGCATGCCCAGTTACCCAGTGGCCATGGTCAATGGTAGGAAAACTCTGAGGCAAAGTCTTCAGGTGAATGATTATTGGTCATAAACAATACTTAAATATGCTCGACTTTACAGTTCGGAGACTGAGCACTATCTACTTCAGAAAACACCCTTGCTCTTTGTAGTTTCCAGCTGACGGGACTCATTCAACAAGCGGTTTCTAATAACAACGGTGAAACACTATACTCATGTACAAGTAAATGTGTAAAGATAAATGAGCAACGTCCAAAGTCATTAATATTTTTAAGTTTCTCCCATGTTCTTAATTTTCCATTTTTTCTATAATAAATAAATAAAATTTAATAACAAAATGTATATATGAAACACCTGGTTCTCTATACATGATCACTATGAGTAGCAGTTAAGACAAAAATTCAGTCCCACTGTAGATTCAAGGTTCTAATTAATGACGGTATGTACAAATTAAAATAAAATACCGCTCATAATTTCTTTACACTACTTACCTTATTCACTAGAAGATAGCAAAAGAGTACTGAATTCTCCTTTCCAAGAAGCTGAAACCATAGCAGTTGGGAAGGTTTTAACTCTTCTTGTAACCACACCTTCCCTGTTTCAGTGAGTTCTACTCCTGCCAGCTTAACCAGCAAAACACCACATGGCTCTTCTAAAAAGATTAGGTATAAAATCGTCTAGCTTTAATACTGTGTTACAAAAGCAAATTTCAAAGTCACATGTTCCCCCCCAAAAAACAACTGAATATATTATGTTTCTTTACAAACACCCAGACTCTCTAAGTGTAGGTCCATTTATATTTGTATTCAAGCTTTCTTTTAAAGCAACCCAAGCATGTCACAAATGGAATAATGTAAAAAAAAGAAAAATCCCAGGGCGCCTGGGTGGCTCAGTGGGTTAAAGCCTCTGCCTTCAGCTCAGGTCATGATCTCAGGGTCCTGGGATCAAGGCCCGCATCGGGCTCCCTGCTCAGTGGGGAGCCTGCTTCCTCCTTTCTCTCTGCCTACCTCTCTGCCTACTTGGAATCTCTCTCTGTCAAATAAATAAATAAAATCTTTAATAAAAAAAAAAATCCCATTTCAGCAAGCTCCAGAACAGGATGGAGAAGCCATTAATAATAATATGTATATATGGCAATTTACAGTGCTGTATCACCATGACCTCTGGAAGCAGGTTCCTACTGAATAGTATCCCCAGAGTTGTGCGGTATACAGCCTGGACAAACCCAGGTGCTGCCTGAGCCCTGAAGAGTCATCACTATTTCAGAGAGAAGAGATTTAAATTATGACAACATAATTACAACAACTGAGAAGGTAGAGAGCTGATGAAGTCTAAATCCCACTTAGATTGAAATGGCCAGCAACTAAACATCCTAGGTAATTTCTCTTTAGGGAACAAAAGTCATTCAAATTGTATAAGTTCTGTTTGATTTGTTAAAAGAATCAATCACGTCAGGTATGTTTGGGGGAAAAAATCAATTTTATTCCTTCACAGTCATACCTTGTTGAACAGAGTGATATTCATTCATTCGAGGGCAAAAAATAAGAACCCCTTTCTCTATAAAATTAAAATAATATTAAAAAGAATCTTTAAATATAACTAAACCTATTCAACAAGGTTTACCAAGTCTCTATTGGCTAACAATTATTTCTCTAGGGACTGTGAATACTGAGATAGGTAGGAAAAGGTCCCCGCCCACCAGAGGCTCAGTTTAGAGGGAGGATATAAACTTAAACACATGATTATAGGAAAATGTGTTTAAGTACTATAACCACAGTACGTATAAATTGTTGTGGGTGTAGTAAAGAAAGAGGTTAGTTCTGCTTGGGAGTTAGGGAAGGCTTCACAGAAGAGCTGACATTTGAGCTGGATACTAGAGAATCAGTTGGAGTTCAAGAGGAACCAAGGCACTCTGGGAAAACTGTGCCCCAGGCATGACCACCCAAGTAGGCAGCAGGCAGGAAGGTCTGTGTGGGTGGGGCCTTTGACACAAAGCAGGGAGACATGGGAATAGCAGCAGCAAACATCCAGCTGTTGCTCAGTTCCCAGTCTCCTTTGGTGTCTCTTGTCCCCTTCTTCCCTACGCCACAGCACTCTCATCATATGTCTTCAAATGGTTTATCAAAGGAGCCAAGTTCATTCCCACACACCCTAGGTAGCTCCCTCTCATTCTTCAGGTCTCAGATTAAATAACAACTCATCAATGAGGCTTTCTCTGATCACTTTACAGCTGTAGGTTCCCCGTTCACATGACTCCCAGGAATGCTCAAACTAGCACTCTGCTCCTTTTCTTCATAGTTCTTTTTTTTTTTTTTTAAGATTTTATTTATTTATTTGACAGACAGAGAGAGATCACAAGTAGGCAGAGGCAGGCAGAGAGAGGAGGAAGCAGGCTCCCCGCTGAGCAGGGAGCCTGATGAGGGCCTCGATCCCAGGACCCTGAGATCATGACCTGAGCCAAAGGCAGAGGCTTTAACCCACTGAGCCACCCAAGCACCCTCTTCATAGTTCTTAGGGCAATTTTCATTTGTCTGTTGTCTATTTTCCACTTAGACTGTAAGCTCCAAAGGCAGTCTTGTCTGTTGCCCTCAGCACCATACAGCTAGTATAGGGCCTAGAACATAACAGTTGCTCAACTATTTGTGGAAAGAATGCATAAACGCCTGAATGAAATACTGAACAGTTGAATAAAAAGAGGAGGGGGGGAGAAAAGGAAATCTGAAGCCAAATTAAATAGTTCCTTGTATTTAAAGCCAAGAGTTTGTACTTTCTCTCACAAAGTTATTAAAACTTAAAATGACATTTTTTGCTATTTTACAAATGACTTCTAATTAACAAATACTAAAATAGTTGTATTATTCTTGCACTTTACTTACTTTTCCATGAAGATATAATAGGTAAAGTAATAGGAATATGCTCAATTTCTAAACCATCCTCAGTTATTCGGCATAATCGTCCACGTAGTTTAACATTCTTTCGTATAAATTCTACTGGAATATCTGAAGAACTTGTAAATTTTGATGTCTGTTGATTTATAAAAAAAAAACATAACATTTTATTATTAAATTTTTTAAAGATTTTTTAATTTATTTATTTGACAGAAAGAGAGATGGCAAGTAAGCAGAGAGGCAGGCAGAGAGAAAGGAGGAAGCAGGCTCCCCGCCGAGCAGGGATCCCGATGCGGGCCTCCATCCCAGGACCCTGAGATCATGACCTGAGCTGAAGGCAGAGGCTTTAACCCACTGAGCCACCCAGGCGCCCTATTATTTTCATTTTAAATTAAGTATGTCAAATTGTCATCTAAACATTTAACAAGAAGATATAACCACTGAAAATTTTTAATTTGGTCCTTAATTTTATATTAACATTTTAGTATGATTTAATCAAAGTGTCTATGGGGGGGCACCTGGGTGGCTCTGTTGGTAGAGCATGCAACTCTTGACCTTGGGGTTCTGGGTTTGAGCCCCACACTGGGTATGGAGATTACTTAAAAATAAAATCTTTTGGGGGAAAAAAAACTGTGAATACTAAAAGTGAGAGTTAGTATTTTAAAAGATCCTGACAACTAGGATGATAGACTAAAATGTAAAAGTCTTCCCCTGTACTCCCCAAAACTAACATAGGATAGAAGAGAATAAACTAATTGTAGTATATATGAAAAAGATAAAGAACTTTTAGTTCATTGTGAACTCAAAATGAAAGTGTGACAAGTCTACAAAAAATAAGTACAAACTCCCTCTCCTCTCCACTCCCCACTGCTTGCCACCAAATTCAAACACCAAGCAACAGAACAGGATCCAAAACAAGAGAAGTCAAGGACAAGATCATTCTAGATCAGGCCCTAATGTAATATACTGTGCTCTCCTGGGTATCACACTTCATCAAAGACTTCAACAACAAACTAGAACAAAGCTAGAAGAGGAGAAAAAAGATGATAAAGAGCCTGGAAACCACATCACATGAGGATACCAAGACTATCTTGCACAGGGGAGATAAGACTTAGAAGAAATAGAAAGGGTCACTAAAAATGTCTTCAATTACTAAAAATCTATCCCTTTTTAATTTTTAGGTGTTTTCATTGAAGGATATACACAAAAAGACCTAAGAGTGCCTTGATGTTTGGAGTTTTAGAAATTATTAAGGAGCTAGGGGAAGAAACTGAAATAGAACCCAAGTTCCTACTCTCAAGGAATTCACAGTCTATGTGAGGAACCTTTAAAGGCAGATCACACTGCATCTACCTTTTCTGCATCCAATAATCCCTCAACAGCAGAAAGTTCAGTGCTGTGCTCTGTGACATAACAGGCACTATCTGGAAGATGAACTAACAATATACATAAGACCAGAATACAACTGCACAGCAATATATAAGTAGGTTTAAGACAAAGTTTAAGGGGGCACCCAGGTGGCTCAGTCAGTTGGGTGTCGGTCGGCCTTCAGCTCATGTCATAATCCCAGGGACATGGGGTCCAGCCCCACATCGGGCTCTCTGCTCAGCGAGGAGCCTTCTTCTCCCTCTCCCTCTGCCTGCCATACCCCTGTTTGTACTCTCTCCCTCTTTCTATCAGTAAATAAAATCTTAAAAAAAAAAAAAAAGATAAAGTATAAGTGCTAAAGGGTTCAGGTGCCTGGAAGGTTCAATCGGTTAAGCATCTGACTCTTGATTTCAGCTCTGGTCATGATCTCAGTGTCATGAGATCGAGGCCCGAGTCAGGCTCTATACTGAGCATGGAGCCTGCTTAAGATTCTCTCTCCCACTCCCTCTGCCCCTCCTCCCCCATTTACTCTTTCTCAAATAAGTAACGTCATAAATGCTAAAGGGTCAAAAATGGAAAGAATAAGAACATCTGAGGAAGACATCTTTAAAACAAGTGAATTCTGAACTTGTAGTAAACACTCTCCTCTCTAGAAGAGGCAGAAATATGATGCCACTAACAAGAACACTGTCCCTAAGCCTCAGATGGTGAAGGAAGTGTCCTAAAGGCAAACAGACAAAAGTTGGAAGCACTGTGAAGAGAAAATAATAAGCTCTTCAAATTCAGGAAGATGAAATTTGGAATCCAGTTCTGCCACATACTAGCTGGATGAAAATTACTTAACTTCTTTGAGCATCCATCTCCTCCATCTATAAAAATTAGGTGTAAGAACACCTATTTCGGGGCACCTGATGGCTTGGTTGAGCATCTGACTCTTGATTTTGGCTCAGGTCATGATCTCAGGGTCATGGGATCAAGCCCAGTGTCAGGCTCTGCACTCAGTGGAGAGCCTTGCTTGAGAGTCTCTCTCTCCCATGCATCTCCCCCTACTCTCTAAATAAATAAAATCTTTAAAAAAAATAACCTGTTTCATAGGATTATTTTAAGTGTTAAATGAAATATGTACATCAAGTGTTTAGCACGGTACTGAATTCAATTATCATTTTTTATTTTTTAAATATGAAGTTTGGACTTGTCTACCAGTAACTGAAAGAACATGAGAGGTTGGTAAACTCAGGAGGAGGAAAAAGAGGAGAAAAACAGCAATACAAAAAGAAAGCTGAATGGGAGCTATAAAGGTTCCTTTGTGGCAGGCCCTTGGTTTGCTAATGCAATATTAGCCTCTCCCTTGTCATCATGTACTGTAAGGGATGGAAAAGCTAAATGGCCACTTTTCCAACCTCCTTTCCACCTAGAGGTGGCCATATGATAAAAGGATGTAAGCAAAAGTCTACTGAAGGCTTTTGGTAAAACATTTGCTTTCTTGATAAAAGGAAAAGATATGGCTGGCACCATCCTTTTCCCTCTCCTTCTGCTTTGAACATGAACATGCTATTTGGAGTTAGAGCAGCCATTCTGTGTCATGAGCAAAGGCACAGAGAACCATACAGACCTAAACTCTCTGTCACTGAGCCAGAGAACCAATGTCAGCAGCATCCTACCTCCAGAAGTCTTGTAATATGAGGGGAAAAAAGGCTTTTAACTTGGCTAAGCCACTGTTGCACGCGGTTTCTCTTACTTGTACCCAAAGTTCTCCAACTCTTACACAATAGAATTTTTTGTCCCCTAATGTTCCAATGTTCTTTTTCCACCTCCTTAGCTTGCTCTTTTCATCACTATTCATTATTTTCAAAAACCATGAAATCTAAGAAAAAAAGACACCAAAACTATAGTCTAAGATGAGTTACTTCATAACATTATGAAGTTATGAAGTTACATATGAATAACTTCATAACATTATATAATATTAATTATATATCATTTAGGCTATGTTATATGTAATTTATATTACATAATTTTTATATTTATATTAATATTAATGAATGTGTAATTTGCATAAACCAATAACATACCTAATATTGGATAACTTAGAACAATCTATAATTGATTTATGTAACTTCTAAGGGCTAACAAGAGAGATAATACTTCAGCATTATTTTTACCTAAATTCTTTTTTTAAAAAAGATTTTATTTACTTATTTGAGAGAGAAAGAACTAGTGAGAAAGAAAGAACAAGAGTGGGCTGAGGGGCAGAGGGAGAAGCAGACTCCTCACTGAGCAGGGAATCCGATGTGGGGCTCGATCCCAGGATCCCGGGATCATGACCTGAGCCGAAGGCAGATGCTTAACCAACTGAGCCACCCAAGCGCCCCTTATTTTTACCTAAACTCTTAATCAGATCATTTAATATTTTGACAATCTTGAAACCTTCAAAATACAAACGTCATGGAACATAGATTGTAAGATAAGGAAAAAAGTGGAATGAAAAGAGCTAAAGCTTGAAAAGTTCCATTCTAAAAATATATATATAAGCTAAACATGAATGACTTACAAAATCTTGGAGGTGTTGAAAGAAAAAACCTATTAGATTATTAGATATGAGGTTAAAAACGAGCTCAAGATACTTAATAAAAAAAGGGGGGATAAAAGTTCTGACACTGGAGTCAGAGGGAAAAGGCAAGAGCTGGAAAAGATATACTATAGTACAGTAACACTACACTGTCAATGATAATATAAAACAATATAGAGATAATAAATGTAAGACATTAATATACACAGAAGCAATAAACTCATACCAGATTGTAACATGACACTACAATTACATTCAGTGACAAGAATCAGTTATATAAAAAATACTTACAAATCTTGAATTGTCAAATGGATTCCACAATATCTATTATTAAAACACATTATTGAGAGAGCAAAAAATATGCTAACTGAAAGCATAAATTATTTTTTTACATAATACTTCTTGCTCTATTCATTAAACAGATCTTACAGATTGTTGCAAATCAGAGAAAGTATAAATTATTCAGTGATAAAGGACATAATTTGACTGTAATCTAAAACCACTACACAAAACAGTTTTGAGACATGCCACAACGTCTGAAATGCAAATTTAGTGATTATAGCATTCTAGCCAACTAAATCCTTTACTGATTCCTTTTTAAGCATGAAGAAAAGTGATTATGGAAATACACACTGGGCAATCACTTCCCATAAAATCCTGTGGATGTATTGCTTTTAAACCAAGATCTTAAAATAGGTTTGTTCTAAAATAATATTTAAGACTTCTAGGATGAATAACAAAATGACACACTGCTTGAGAGAAAAATGGTCTTAAAGTGAGAAGAAATTAACTGTCTCTTGCTTATCATCATGCCTTCTTCATTTTTTAACTTACCATCCGAACACTTCTTAGAAGTAACATTGTTCCAGCTATGGCCATTACGGTGCTGATGTTCTTCAGAAAGAGATTAAATGATTGATTCTCAGTAGGTATTATTCATGGTAGTAAAAGTACTCATTGGAAGGGGGAAAAAGAGAAGACGGACCTCCCTATTAACTGTCCAAATAAGGCACATCCTTCAACTAACGGCCCATTTCTCCCAACAAACCTTCTTAACTGCCCACCTACTTATTAGTCTTCCCGCCTTTTTCCCGATCTGGCATGCACAGTAATTATATATGTAATATTGTATTGTTCTCTATTGACTGTTCCTCTTAACCACGAATTCCTTAAATGCATGAATCAGTCTAATACTTCTTGAACAATGCCCACAGTAACTTGTATAACCCTGAGTGTACAGTGGGAATGTAAATATTTGGTAGAAAACTTTACCATCAAAACTTTAAAATATAATGCCTTGGGGGCACCTGGGTGGCTCAGTGGGTTAAAGCCTCTGCCTTCGGCTCAGGTCATGATCTCAGGGTCCTGGGGTCGAGCCCCGCATCAGGCTGTCTGCTCAGCAGGGGGAGCCTGCTTCCTCCTCTCTCTCTGCCTGCCTCTCTGCCTGCCTCTCTGCCTACTTCTAATCTCTCTGTCAAATAAATAAATAAATAATCTTAAAAATATATACATATATATTATATAATGACTTGGATGTATATGTGGGAGAACAGTTGGGAAGAACTTATCAATGTTTTTAAAGTGCTTCATTTAAACTGAAATAGACTGGGACACCTGGGTAGCTCAGTTGGTTAAGCATCTGCCTTCAGCTCAGGATCTGATTTGGGACCAAGGGCCACATCAGGAATCTCTGCTCAGCAGGGAGCCTTCTTCTCCCTCTCCCTCTGCCTGCCACTCCCCCTGCTTGTGCTCACTTGTCAGATAGATAAATAAATCAAATCTTAAAAAACAAAACTGAAAGACCTAAAAAAGTTTAATTTAAAAATAAGAACCTGAGACTCCCTCAACAAGAGTGATAATCTAACATGCTTTCCTTCAACAAATACAACTAGGTATGTAAGAAATGAAGCCGAAAATGTACACAAGGAAAGAAATGAAGATGCTAAAATTGCTCTTGGTGTTGAAGTGCAGCCACTTAGTTTCAACTCTGATCTTGCTCTAAACATCAGGCAAACATAAAATAAAGCAGTGAAAATTTTATAATTACCAACACATAATGCCTTTTATTTGTTCTGTGGATTTCCCATTCGTAGGGAAAAAAAAAGGAAATATACACAAAGATACACCCTGTGATTGGGATATTTGGCATAATATATCCATGTGCCAATTTTTTTAAGGTTTTTTTTTTAAGATTTTATTTATTTATTTGATAGAGAGCACAAGTAGGCAGAGCGGCAGACAGAGGAGAAGGAGAAGCAGGATCCCCACTGAGCAGGGAGCCCAGTTCGGAGCTCAATCCCAGGACCCTGGGACCATGACCTGAGCAGAAGGTAGACGCTCAACCAACTGAGCCACCCAGGCATCCCGCCATGTGCCAATTTAAACACTGTTTCCTCTCTCAATCTAGTGAAGTCTTTTTTTTTTATTATTTGAATAACCCATGCACCAAATTCTGCTTCACTGGAAGAAGTCAGGCCTTGTCAATTAACACAGGTGTATCTATCATTCATTAACAGCACCAATACCTACCTAGCACTTACGAAGTGGTAGGCAATATTCTAGGGATGAGAGCTGTACTGGGGAAGGAAACAGCCGTGATCCCGGGCCTTGTGGGGCCTGGTTGCAGGGCATTTGCAAAGCTGATGGTCTTACTCAACTTCTCAGAAGAATTTTACATAGTTAATCATTCTCTCTGAATATATTCTCTTCATTTGGCTTCTAGGACACCTGGTTTTCCCGATTTTCCTCCTCCTCCTCCATCGTTTCTTCCCAAACTTTGCTGACCTCCTCTTTTTCACTTCCCAAATTCTAAATGTTAAGAGAATCCTTCAGGTCCCAGGTCTCAATTCTAGGACTTCTTCAGTAACTTTTCTGACTTGTTCCAAGATGCCATCCAAGCTAACACTAACTTGACATTGATGCGGTTTATTCCTAAAGTTCTGTCCAGTTACGATCTCCCTTCAGTCAGTGCCAGATTCCCGTATCTGGTTGCCTAGATAACATCTACAATGCGGTTTAGAATTCTAACGACCACATCTTCAGGTTCACACATCTTCAGGTTCACGTATCTCCACCTTCAAGTTCACATGTCCAGAGTCCTCTAGATTTCCCCAACAAATAACTGACCCCCAACTCCTCCACAGAAGCAACTCTGACCACCGTCCACCCCTTGATTCCTCTTTCTGTGCACCCCACCCCAAATCAATCACACCACCCCCCGTGGATTAGCCGCAGTCTTGTCTCGCCTGGTCACCTAAGATGTCCCCCTCTTGGTCGAACTCCAGTGCCCTCTCACTTCATTCAAACCATAAGGCCTACAGGACCACATGCCCAGCCCCCACCCTTGGTCTCCTGTGCCTCGCCGTCCCCAATTGCTCTCGGGGGCCGCTGACGCCCCAAACTGTGCTGCGTCTCAGTCTCCGAGGTGTCCCCGGGGCCCACCACGGTCCCAGCATAATTCGGCAGGGCCGGCCTCCTCGGCCCTCCGCGCCCGTCCCACGCAGCGAGCCCAGCAGGGCCGCACTCCCCCCACCGCCGCCCCTCACTCGCGATCCCGGCGACCTGGCCCTCCGCCCCGCCCGGGCCCCCCTCCCCGCCCCCGGTTCCACT
>LNAC01000071.1:1864933-1945930 GCA_002007465.1 Ailurus styani | reverse complement strand
GCCACCACGTTGGGCGCCGCTCCGTCCCGGTCCGGCGGCGGCGAGGCCGGGGCCACAGGCCGCCCCGCCATGTTCCCGGCTTCCCGCGAGCCGGCGGCGCGCTCCTCGGGCGGACGACAGGGGGCGCCGCGCTCCTCGCGCGGATCCAGGCTCCCCAGGCTGCGGGGGCGCAGCGCGCCGACGGACACCGGCGTCCTCGTCTCCCGCCCGGGAGTGGCCTGACGGCTGGCTCTTCGCTCCCTCGTCGCCTGGGCGGGCCCCCCACTGAGTTGGAGACAGGCGGCAGTGACCCCCCATCCCAGCATTTATGCAGGGGGTTTCCGCCGCGCTGGACGTCTCTGTGGGGCAGGGGCGGGGGCTAACGGCTTCCCAGCCTTGCTGGTGCGGAGGGGAGATGATCCGTTCTTGACTTCCGTTAACCCAGCCTTAGTGTGGGCTCCGCATCTGCAGTGCAGAAAAGAAATTGAAGTAGTCCATCACTTCCACTTGCTCCCAAATATAACGAGATGCATAATATATTTGAATTGTGCTTTCAAGTGTGCATGGTTGCTTTGTAACCCTAATATCACGTGCTCTAAGTTGTTAACTGGGAACTGATGAAATGTAGAAAGCTGACTATAATAGTATATTTAGTATATTACTAGTAGTATATATTCGTATATTAGTATATTTTTAAACAACATCTAGATGCAGGACAGTGTGATAATATGGTAACATTTGTGTAAAAAAGTGTGTGTGTGTGTGTGTACCATGAAAAGCTATGCAAGAAACCTACAACAGTGATTGCTCCTGGGGAAAGGGATCCGGTAGGAATGGCTGGGAAGTTTAACTATCCACCATCTCTAATAGAACATTTTTCAATGATGGAAATATTTCAATAGTCACGTGTGGCTAGTGGTCATAATATTGGACTGTGCAAGTATACCGTTGGAAATCTTTTTTTACCTTATGCACATATTATCTTAGAAGTCAAAATGGAGTATGTTGTATTCCTAACACACATTACTAGTAGTGCCTTCAAGGAATGTAGTGCCTCAGTACTATATCTAATAGAAAGTAAGTAACAGTAGCTAATAGATCTTACTTACCATGTGCCAGGCACCATTCTAAATAGTTTTCATGTATTAACTCCCTCGATCTTCACAGCAACTTTATTAGATAGACACTATTATTAATCCCAATTTTAAAGAGAAAGTCTGTAGAGTGATTAAGTGAGTAGCTAAGATCACCCAGCCAAAAAGTGGTGTGCTGGGCTGTTGTGCCGGGATTCAACTCAGCCAATTGGCTCAGTCTGTGCACTTAACCACAACACTGCCTCCCACAAAGGCAATCAGCTAAAACACATAAATCCCTATAAATTTCCAGTGAGGGTGCAACGCAAATGATATTGGGGAAAATCCAACTAAAAAGATAAATTATGAACATCTTTAATTACTATTCCAAATAAAAAAAGTTCTGTATATTAAGAGATTTTGAATAGCTTTTGTTAATAAGTAGAAAAAATAAGATTTCTTCATGGGCAATTCTGTTCCCAATTCTTCCTTTGCTGTGTCTCTCTCTGTCAAATAAATAAATAAAATCTTTTAAAAAAATAAAAAATAATTTAAAAAACCCAAAAACAAATTAGCTGAATATTATTGTGAATGTTCCCAGAATCCAAAGAAAAACAAAAAAATGAATATTTAATGGAGATCCCCTCACAGAAACACCTCAATTTCTAGCATTGGTTTCTAGTCAAAGTCAACCATTCCACTGTGTTATGGACTAAATGTTTGTGTCATTGCACAATTCATATGTGACATTCTAACCCCTCATGTGATGGTATTAGAAGGTGACGACTTTGGGGAGTAATTAGGTTTAGGTAAGGTCATAAAAGTGGAGCCCCTATGATGAGATTAATGTCCTTATGAAAGAGGAATAAAGACCAGATCTCCCTCTCTCCCAGAGAGAAGGTGGCAGTCTGCAAGCCAGGGAGAGGAATCTCAGTAGGGACCCAATCCACCAGCTCCTTAATCTTGAACTTCATCAGCATCAAAAACTGTAAGAAATAAATGTCTGTTGTTTAAGCCTCCCAGGCTATGGTAATTCGCTATAGCAGCCTGAGATGACTAAAGCACCTATGTACCCAGGACCAGGATGTAAAGCTTATTCACTTCCTTGCTGTCCAAACTAATACCTAGTGCCCCCTTACCCTCTTTTGGACTGTCAGGAGTGATCAAGACTGTCATCTTGTGGGGCACCTGGGTGGCTCAGTTTGTTGGGTGACTGCCTTCAGCTGGGGTCATGATTCCAGGGTCCTGGGATCGAGCCCTGCATTGGGCTCCCTACTTGGCAGGGGAGTCTGCTTCTCCGCCTTCCCCTGCTCATGCTCGCTCACTCTCTCACTCCCTCTCTTAAAAAAAAAAAAAAAAAGACTGTCATCTTGTGATCTCCTGGTCACTCTCTCTTGTTCACTGAAGACTAGCATCTTCTTTAAATTTTATTTTATTTATTTATTTGTCATAGAGGGAACAAGCAGGGGGAGCAGCAGGCTCCCCATGAAGCAAGGAGCCTGATGCAGGACTCAATCTCAGAACTCTGGGATCATGTGCTGAACCAGAGGCACAGGCATCCCTGTGACTGAGCCAGCCAGACATCCCTGAAGACTAGCATCTGACTTAAAGTCTTTCTCTTCAGTTCAACTCCTGTCATTATTCTGATTTCTCAAGTGGTTGACTGGCTCATGCCCAGTGACTTTTTCCTCTCTCCCAAGTCGACCATTCCTTCCCACGGTTATACTCTGGGTCTTGTCTTTGCCAGAAGTTACCACATCTGCGATCACAGCCCTAACACTGTGCTCTCCCATCACAACCTCTTGTTCTGGTTCACTTGTGAAAATACCCCTTATGGAAATAACTCTTTGAAGTCAGTTGGGATGATCACTCCACCAAACCACCATCAGCCTCATCTAGTCTTCAATTTCCACCTTATCCGGTCTGGACGCCATGGTTTAGCATTATAATCACTCCCTTAAAAATAACTTCTGCTCCACTCCCACCCCTGCCTCCTTTGCACTTGCCTGGTAAAACCCCACCATCGCATCACACCCAACCTCCACCAAACAGTTGGAGCCCAATATGGAGAGATCTTCAGCTTTTTTTTTTTTCAAGATTTTATTTATTTGTCAGAGAGAGAGAGCACAATTAGGGGGACAGGCAGGCAGAGGGAGAAGCAGGCTCCCTGCTGAGCAAGGAGCCTGAAGTGGGACTTGATCCCAGGACCCCGAGATCATGACCTGAGCCAAAGGCTGACGCTTAACTGACGGAGCCAACTCAGGCACCCCATCTTCAGCTTTTTTCAAGAAAAGCTTCAAATTCCAACTTTTATATGAAATTGCCATTTTGAAATTAAAATTGTTGGCAAAACACTGTACTAGGTTATAGAATATGTCCTGAGGCAGAGACTCAGACTTTCAGCTTATTACCTCTGCTTGAATGGATTTTCTTTATGCTTCAAGTAATGTCAAAACTCCTTAGGCTCCAATACAGGCTGCTACACAATCAAGGACCTACTTATCTCTCAAGCTCTTCTTTCCTACCCCCCACTTCATTCATTTTGCCTCAAGTACATAGTACGTTGATCTCTCTGCTCTTCACACATGGTAAGTTCATCCCTTTGCCTCTGAGCCTTTGCACTTACTGCTTGTCTTGCCTAGAGTGCCCTAAATCCTCATCACTCTCACCCTTCACCACCCCCCCACCAAGCTGCCTCCTTATCCTTAAAGTCTCAATTTAAATATCATATCAAGGAGGTGACCGGCTTAGTCAGCATGCAACTCTTGATCTCGGGGTTGTGAGTTCGAGCCCCATGTTGGGTATAGATATCTTAAAAATAAAATCTCAAGAAAAACAAACAAATATATCCACAAAGAGGTCTTTTCTAAACATTCTAGCTCAGGTAGTCCTCACCATACACAACACAAAATTTGATTTGTAATTTATTATTTTTAAAATTTATTTATTTGAGAGAGAGCGAGAGCAAGCAAGAGCATGAGAGGGGAGAAGGTCAGAGGGAGAAGCAGACTCCCCATGGAGCTGGGAGCCTGATGCGGGACTTCATCCCGGGACTCCGGGATCATGACCTGAGCTGAAGGCAGTTGCTTAACCAACTGAGCCACCTAGGCGCCCCTTGATTTGTAATTTAATGGATTGACAGATAGGCTTTCTTTATTCCCTTCCTTCTCCACTAGCCTGTAGGTCAGGAACTGCGTCTCTTCACTGTGTCTGTGTCTACGTCTGAGTAGCCAGTGCTGAGCATAGTTCCTGATACATAGGAAAATCAGGTTAAATATTGGTTGAATAAGAGATATCCTCTTTAATTCTATGCACAGCAAAATCTCTACCTATTCTCCCTTCTCCTCTATTTTGTCCTCATACTCTTCCCTTCCATGTCTTTCCATTTTCTTCCAGACCAATTCAATCCCACATCTATTAGAGGGAGTAAAACTAGTAACATGAATTCACGTGAAGAATTAAAGAGTAGCAGTAAAGATTAACTACACAGGTAAATATAAAATACTGTGTAAATGTATTTTTGTTTATAATCTTTCCTTCTCCTGTGTGATTAAGACAACTGGGCAAAGTAATAATTATGAAACTGTGTTGATGGGCTTATAATATATAAAGATATCGTTTGTGTAACAATAATAGCATAAAAGAAGAGACGAGAGAACAGAACTATATTGGACAAAAGTTACTGAATATCATTGAAATTGATTTGTATACTTTACTATATGTAAATTATACCTTGCTATTCCTGAAATGGAATAGAGGGAGAAGTTTGGAAAGCATATGAAACTTGCAGAAATTAGGAACCCTGGAATCTCAAGCCAATTACCAGGCAATGATCAGGAATTGTAATATAGCTACGACTTATGTCTAGAATGTAGTTTGGGAGCCCAAAAGTTGTTCAGGAACTAATATGGCTCTATTTGTGTTAGCCACCAACATTACCCCCCTTTCTCAGGAGCAGTTCATTGATCCCAGTGTATTTCTGACCCTCTTTCTACTACCAACACATGCTTTGTCTGTCTCCCCATAACCTCCTAAAAAAACTCTGAGTGGTCCAGGCATTATCATCTTTATTGAAGGGTTTTGGGACAGTGTCCCCGCCACCCCCTGAATGTACCACTTTGGTGTGCACATTATTTTGAGCTTGAGGACCTTGAGACTCTGTGGGCACAAGAGAAATATTTGTCCCTCCCTAACCACACAGAAAAATCTAAATTTGGATTCTTTCCTGGAATAAGGTTTATTAACAGAGGTAAATTTTATCTGAGTGCCCCATCTGTATGGTAGGGCAAACATCTAATTACCAAACATCTGGTCTTCTTATCGCCCTATGAAATGCATTCCTTTCCTCTAAAATCCCAGACCCCTCCCCCCTTCTCAGTTCAGAATGACATATATACTTCATTTTTCATGTTTGTGGAATTTCCATGTCTGTGCGGATTCCCCTTACATGTGTCTATTAAATTTGATTTTCTCCTGTTAATCTGTCTCACATCAATTTGATTCTTAGTCCAGAAATTCTTGCTCCTTAACATTATCAAAGTTTTCATGCCAACCCACCTATTGGACTGATAGATGATCTATTTATTGGTTATCTTTCAGTCAGGGGCTCACTCCTCTAGCACAACCAGCTTTAGTATGACAAGTTTAAGTGGCCAAAAACATGGCCACTTAAGCTTAAGAAAAAAGCTAAAGCTGCCTTGCTAAGCCTGGGGTGCTGAACATGACACATGCCTTCAGAAGAGGATGAAACAAGCATGTAAAAGATACAACCTCCTCTCCAGAGCCTTCTCCTAAACACAATTAATCTTTGTCTCCTCAGTTCTTTCATTGTCCTTTCTTTGCTCGGAAAATTATGAAACTCTAAAGGAGAAAGATATGTCAAGACACTTTTATTCTTTCCACAGTGTACATTTTGTTGAAAATATGATAAAAATATTTGTTCAATCAATGTAAGAATCAAAGATTATACTAGATTCACCCACATAATAAGGAGCATATATATATTTTTGTAACATAATCTTGTAATTCTTATGCTCTTTATATCATTCAGTACAAAATTAAATATTCTTTTTTTTTTAAAGATTTTATTTATTTATTTGACAGAGAGAGAGATCACAAGTAGGCAGAGAGGCAGGCAGAGAGAGAGGAGGAAGCAGGCTCCCTGCTGAGCAGAGAGCCCAATGCAGGCCTCAATCCCAGGACTCTGAGATCATGACCTGAGCCGAAGGCAGAGGCTTTAACCCACTGAGCCACCGAGCCGCCCCAAAATTAAATATTCTTACAGTATTGTCCTATGTGTAGCCTACTTCTCTGCCATTCCACTCTATCTATCTATCAGCCCGATTGAGAAAACCGGAGGGTAAAACCCTGAAATGTTTGCCTACTGGGGTTATCCCCACAATACTTAGTGCTTATTAAATTTACATGCACAGTTTATTTTCACTTCAGGGCATTAATCTGGCAATTACGTCTATGTAAGGAATTTCTGGCGGATTGCTGCAGATTATAGACAGACAAAATCTGAAATATAATAACATATATCCTTTAGTTTGGCATTTGTGGCATGACAATACTTGTTTTAGTTGAGCTCTTCTCTTGGCCATGAACAGAGATTTGCTTTGTCTACTTCAAATAACAGAAGCTGCACTATCAGTGTTTTAAGTAAAGCAGAAGTAGGAAAGGAACCTCACAAAATTAAGTTAGGACTCTTATCAGAGCAGAGGTTCAGACACTGTTAAATAATTCTAGTAACGGTTTAGGATCATATCATCACTATTTGTGACTATGTTCGTGCTTCATTATCAACATGACCTTGCTTTTTCTTCTCTTCCTCCATTTACACTTCCCTTCTTTTTTTTTTTTTTTAAGATTTTATTTATTTGACAGAAAGATACAGCAAGAGAGGGAATACAGCAGGGGGAGTGGGGAGAGGGAGAAGCGGACTCTCTGCTGAGCAGGGAGCCCGATGTGGGCCTCGATCCCAGGACCCTGAGATCATGACCTGAGCCGAAGGCAGGTGCTTAACGACTGAGCCACCCAGACACCCCTACACTTCCCTTCTTCTTCTTATTCTTCCCGTTATGAAATTGGCTTCCTTACTCTCTTCTCTATCACCGGGGTGGCGCGTACAATTTAAGATCTAAACCAGGACATTTTTTCATTGTAAAAAAGTTCTGGTAATAATTTTGCTGGGCCTACAAATGTAAACTTGCATCATTCTAGAAACACAGGAAATTTAGTAACTCTGTTATCCACCTCATAGTTTACGCCTATTCCACCTTGCACAGTTTCTGCTTCCAAGTTCAGCGTACTAGGGGTGACAAATGCCTGAGGGGTCTGTATAGCCTCCACTCATTGCTTCCAGGCCAATAACATGGTCAGTCTCCACATACCCTGAGTGGAGATATACCAAACCTGTGAGAGGAAAAATCCTGCTCATGGAGAAAATTAGAGAACTAGGTTTAATGTACCAGCGGGGACTGTGAAAACACCTTTGGGAATGAATCTTATAGATGTTGGACCCAGGAAGCAGAATATATGGCTAGTGGGCATTCTGGGAAGGACACCTAAAGCCAAGTCTACTACACAAGTGGAATGGCTCCTTAAAGCAATGACACAATGGTTGCCTTGTAAATGAGGGTGGAGATGCTAGAACTACCTTGGCAGAATATGCAGAATGCATCAAAAAGAAAGATGGCAATATTAGAATGGACTTACTATATAAAACCAGAGAATGTGCTATCTGAATAAGTTTTCCAGGAGAGCCAAAAGGATACTACCTTCACAAAAGCAATAGGAACATGGTATTAGAGGAAGAATAGATGTTCAACATTACTAGCCATTAGGAAAATGCAAATTAAAGCCACAAGAAGTTCTAGTTCGAGACAGTGACATAGGAAGATCCAGAACTCACCTCCTCCCATGGACAAGTCTCAATTATTTAGGAAAATAAATTTGGAAACAAGTCCCTTTTCACACTCATACTACCATCTTCTGATTAAAATTGCCTATTTGAAAGCTACTCTTCCACTCTCATTTTCTACAATCATTTACACTCAAAAGCTCATGTCCCTGTTTCCTGCAGCAACCAATTGTCCTTGTGATTCGACTTCATAATCTCAGATCTTCAGAATCGATTTCTTCTTTTCCTTTTCCAATGCTGATATTCTAGTGTAGACCTTGTTTACTTTGAAGGTCTTTAACTTATCTCTCCTCCGACTTCATTTTATTAGAAATTGACAGTTTAAAATGTAATCACTAATAAATCAATGCTTATAATCTTCAAAATCTTAG
Organism: Ailurus styani; assembly: GCA_002007465.1. Taxonomy (NCBI): domain Eukaryota; kingdom Metazoa; phylum Chordata; class Mammalia; order Carnivora; family Ailuridae; genus Ailurus; species Ailurus styani. Next base: position 1,937,585 of record LNAC01000071.1, on the reverse strand, counting down.
CTTTTGCATACCTCTGACTATATATACACCATGACCCGTCTATAAGTCAGTTTCTTAGTTCAGGCAATATCTGATCAGAATTTTTTTAAAAGATTTTATTTATTTGAGAGAGAGCATGAGCTGGGGGAGAGGGGAGGGCAGACAGGGAGGGAGAGGGACAAGCAGACTCAGAGCCCAACATGAGGCTCGATCCCGTGACCATGAGATCATGACCTGAGCCAAAATCAAGAGCCAGAGGCTCAACCAGCTGAGCCACCCAGATGCCCCCGATCAGCATTTTTAAAAAATGTTGGGAGGGGGGTGCCTGGCTGGCTTAGTCAGTAGAGCATGTGACTCTCTCAGGGTTGTAGGTTTGAGTCCTTCATTGGGTTTAGAGATTACTTAAAAATAAAAATCTTAAATTTCTTTTTCTTTAGAGGACTAGAAAGGACCAAAAAAATACAAAACCTCTATTTTTCGTTTTGTCAGAAGTTATTAACCTAATAAACAAAAATGTTCAAAAACCTTCTAATCTCATAAAACAAACTGAGGGTTACTGGGGGGTGGGAGGGTAGGGATAGAGTGGATGGGTTATGGACATTGGGGAGGGTTTGTGCTTTGGTGAATGCTGTGAAAAATGTAAGCCTGATGATTCACAGACCTGTACCCCTTGGGCAAATAATAAAAATAAAATTAAAAAAAAAACCTGTGAGAGTGTTATTTTGAAATGGTTTTACCATTTTTTAAACCCAGAATTGTTTCTTTCTGCTTTTGTAATAATTTCCATTTCTTGACTTATAGGGTCAGATTTCTTCAGATAAACCAATTTTTGCTTCAACTCACACCTCACTATTGAAATACTAGATTTAAAATTTCTTCTATCCACAGAAGTATAGTTTTTTATTATCACTTTTTTGTTGTTGTTGTTTAGATTTCATTTATTTGACAGAGAGAGACACAGTGAGAGAGGGAACACAAGCAGGGAGAGTGGGAGAGTGAGAAGCAGGCCTCTAGCCAAGCAGGGAGCTGGATTCGGGGGTCGATCCCAGGACCCTGGGATCATGACCTGAGCTGAAGGCAGATGCCCAATGGCTGAGCCACCCAGGCGCCCCTTATTATCACTTTAAGTTGAACTACTTGGATAATTTGCCCAATTTGAACTAGAAGAAAATATCAAAGGAAACAACTAGTCACTTGACACAACTCTTGGTTCTATAACCCAGGCTTCAAAAACACAAGTGCTGGTGAGGATGTGGAGAAAAAGGAACCCTTGTGAACTCTTGGTGAAAATGCAAACTGCTGCAGCTACTGTGTAAAACAGTATGGAGGTCAAAAAGTTAAAAACAGAATTACCATATAATCCAGTAATTGCACTCTTGAGTATTTACCCAAAGTATACAAAAACACTAGTCCGAAAGGAAAAATGCACCCTTGTTTATTGCAGGATTACTTACAATAGACAAATTACTGAAGTAGCCCAGGTATCCATCCATAGAAGAATGGATAAAGAAGAGGTGGTATATATATATATACAATGGAATATTACTTGCAACAACACAGATAGATCTACACTATAATGCTAAGCGAAATCAGAGAAAGATAAATATCATATGATTTCACTTCTATGTAAAATTTAATAAATAAAACAAATGAACAAAGGGAAAAAAAAGATGCAAACCAAAAAACAACTCTTAACTCTAGAGAAGAAACAGATGTTTACCAGAGGGGAGGTGGGTGGAAGGATGGGTCAAATAGTTGAAGGGGATTAAGAATACACTTATCTTGATGAGCACTGATTGATATACAGAATTGTTGAATCACTATATTATACACCTGAAGTTAATATAACATTGTGTTAACTACACTGGAATTAAAACAAAAAATACACAAGAGAGCTTGTGCTCTCTCTTTTTAATAAATAACATTAAAAAAATTTTCCTTTTTCTGCAAGAGAGAACTTCCATACAGCTGTCCTATACAGTTCCCAGATTCATATTTTGAGGCTTCTCACCTACAGTACAAACCCTAGAATATATAGTCTCAACAGTGTGATAAGCTGTTATCAGTCTGGTTCTCATTGGTCACCACACAGGTGAGAATTGGTGTGTGGGGAACCAGTACAGTTATTTTAAGTTGTAATTAAATCTATTCCTGCTTTAGAAACTTCACGTTAACTTCTAGTACAATGAGAATAAATATAATAGACATGTTTTATCTGATGTTTCTTGAAATGTGTTGTGTTTAATCTACATTTTTTTTGGTTCTATTACAGTTAGAAGCCTGGAATAATGGAAGTCTGAGTGAAATTTTTAAGTTTTATTTTAATTGTTTTTTTTTAGCCTAGTGACTGTTCTTTATTTCTATTTTTTATTATTTAAAAAAAGTTTTATTTTTTTAAGATTTTATTTATTTTTTTGACAGAGAGAGACACAGCGAGAAAGGGAACACAAGCAGTTGGGAGTGGGAGAGGGAGACGCAGGCTCCCTGCTGAGTAAGAAACCTGAAGTGTGACTCTATCCCAGGCCCCTGGGATCATGACGTGAGTGAAAGGCTTAACGACTGAGCCACTCAGGCACCCAGAAGAGAAATTTTATGTCCTCCTGGGGAAGGACCCTGGGTTCTTACCCTTTGGAATGTCTTCAGGGAAAAAACAAGATTTCTGTCTCCAGATTTATAACCCATAGATGTGTCTATGTTCTCACCCCCAGTCTCACCCCCCCCCTTGAAATGTGCACACCAACTAAGTAAATATCTCTTGTGTTATGGACTAAATTGTGTTCCCCCCAAATTCATATGTTGAAGCCCTAACCCACAATGTGAATAATTTGGAGTCAGGGCCTTTATAGAGGTAATTGAGATTAAACAAAGTAATAAGGGTGGATGGAGCCCTAATCCAATAGGACTGGTGTCCTTTTAAGAGGAAGAGACACCAGGGATGTGTGTGCATAGAGGAAGGTCATGTAAAGACAGAGTAAGAACGTGGCAGTCTCTTAATCAAGTAGATGGGCCTTGGGAGAAACCAAACCTGCTGCCACCTTAATCTTGGACTTTACATCCTCCAGAACTGTGAGAAAATAAATTTTGGCTATTTAAGCCACCTTGTCTGTAGTATTTTGTTATGGTGGCCCCCACAGACTAATACACGCTGGATGGTTTCTCACTCTTTATTCAGTCAAAACTTAGCTTCAAAGGCTTCTCTTCTCTTTCAGCACAGGTCCCAAGCTTTAGTAAAATTTGCTCAGAAAGTTCTAACTGTGGAGAAACAAAATATTTTCTCTATAACTCCAAACTGTCTTTTAAATTCTTTAAAACTGTAACTACTAAAGAAGCCAACATCCAATAACAAATATTTAAAAAATAAGAGATTTTAGGGGTGCTTGGGTAGCTCAATTGGTTAAGCATCTGCCTTCAGCTCAGGTCATGATCCCACAGTCCCAGGATTGAGCCCAGCATCAGGATCCCTGCTCAGCAGGGAGTCTGCTTCTCCCTCTCCCTCTGCCCCTCTCCCCTACTCATGTTCTCTCACTTGCTCTCTCTCAAGTAAATAAATTAAATCTTTAAAAAAACATTAAAAATAAGAGATTTTATAATAAAGTTTCCCAGTGAAATTCTTTATAATCCCAAACTATCCACACAGTGTTATGCCTCCATATATTCTCCCTTTTGCCCAGGTTACTAATGAAGATAAAATAATTCAGGCTGGCTTCATTAAAAAAAAAAAAAAAGGTTTGGTGGTAAGTGTACACCTCTTGAAATTACCTTGCTTTAATTATATAATGTCAATCTAGTATAATTTTAACATGAATGATTTGCAGGTAAATTTGGCTAGTACTTAATAAACATGAAAACAAGAATATTTTGTTAATATTTTATTTTTTAGCGATCAATTGTGAAGCAATCATTTTGAGCACTTAAATAATCCTTTATGTAAAAATCTGGAGAATTCATTTCAAATATACTCCAAATATTTAAACATTGCATAAATATTTAATATTAGCGTCTGAAAATAAACTAACCAAATAAACATTTCACATATACTAAAACACTTAAATAATGCTAAACTATCAAAGCTAATGTTAGCTCTTCCAAAATGATAATAGAAATGATTTTGTGCTGTGCATTTTTAATTCAAAACTGTACATGCATGCAGTGATATCATAAAGACCCCAACAATGACAACTTACAACACTGAGTATTTTTCAATTTTATACTAATTCTTGCATAAAGCAATATCTGAGGACAATAGATCTAGATTCACTGATATAACCTGACAGTGGTAATCTATCAATTTATCAAATATGCCAAACTAACTCTTTAAAATAACAGATTTTTGCCCCAATTTTCTATTTTCCTAATTTTATAGATACATGTACTAAAAAATTTCAATTTTATTAACCATAAGGCTATAAAAAGTAAACTTTTTCCAACATATAAGGTCATTTTGAGGAAAATAAAGATAAGCTTTACTATTTATATTTTATAATAGTGACCCAACTGTAATTAACTAGAGTACTAGATCTGAGAGATTTATAATTCCCGAAGAATTATACCAGTACCTTGTTCATTTCAGTCATATTATTTGTTACTCTTCACACAAAACTGTTATAAAAAGTTATGTCTATATATTGACAATAAAACCTATTAAAATGTAGCAAACTTTTTCTCAATGTTTCAAGACTTCATATAAACTATGCAAATTAATATTGCTGATGTTTTAGTATAATCTTTTAAATTACATACTTGACAAATTCTTTAAAAGAGAAATTATAATTAATCATAAAATTTTCATTTTGCTACATAAAACTATTTCCTCTTATAAAATATCTGTCACTCCATAAAAAGAAAACCCTCCCTGAAAGTAATCTTTATAATCTGACATATAAAAAAAGGTTTCTAGTCACTTAAATGGAGGGCATGAGCCCTGTACATTAACTGTTCTGTCCTGATACAGGACTTGCCTCTGCCAAAACAGAATTCCAGGAAAAAATATAAGTTCTCCATGCCCATTTACTTTGCCAACAGTTTAAAGGAGTAAAATGAAGATTCTTTTTTTTTTTTTTTTAAAGATTTTATTTATTCATTTTGACGCAGAGAGATTACAAGTAGGCAGAGAGGCAGGCAGAGAGAGAGGAGAGAGGAGGAAGCAGGCTCCCCGCTGAGCAGAGAGCCTGATGTGGGCCTCGATCCCAGGACCCTGGGATCATGACCTGAGCCGAAGGCAGCGGCTTTAACCCACTGAGCCACCCAGGCGCCCTAAAATGAAGATTCTAATAGCAGTTTTGACAGGTAAGAAATGAAAAAGCTCCCAGTCCCAAATTAAATAGTGCTTACATTAAAAATTTGGCACTGTCAAATCAGGCAGAGATTAAGCTGTGGTAGAAAAAGAAACAAGGTCTATAACAGGTATTTTAAATCTGCTAAGAGAAAAATCAATTAATTATGCTTTGCTATCTACCAAAGACACTGGTTAAAAGAAGTCTCAGTAATATAACATACAATATCACCTTTCCTTCTGTAATGAAAATGGTTATTAAATACATTAATCCTAGTTATAATGGAATAATTTCTTAAAACTTATTTTCTTTCTTTAATACTAAGGTAAAATACATTTTGGAAATCTACATGGAATGTCCCCAACAAATTAGTTCTTTAGTTTTAGCAGGGTCTGTGTCATACAGTTTTATTCATTCTTTCAACCACATGAAAAAAACATGATCCCCCAAAATATAAATAAAAACAAGTCTGGTCTTCTGTTACATTAAATAATGAGCTCAACCATTTAATATAAAACAATATACTTTTTTGGGTTTCTGTTAACAGGACAAAATAGAAGTTATTCATAGGAAAAAAGTACTAGATGACTAAGATACGTGTTTTTTGGGACAGATTTCACCCTTATATCCCTTTGCTACCAGTAATGTCTTACCTGCTCTAATCCGTTCAAGGTTCAAGTTCACTACTACAAATGCAGACATTTTCTAATTTTCATCATAGATTTTTCTTTTAACATTGTTTTTAGGATGCTTTAAACAATTAGTTTCACAACTACTATTTCAAATTTATGTTTACAATTCATAGCCCGCATTCAATAAGGCCATGGTTTTTACACTTTTTTGGATCACAGACCATTTAAGATTTTAACAACAGCTCTCGCCAGAAAGACAAATAATTACATGTCCAGTTTTGCTAGCAATTCAAGGGTTTCAATGCCCACCGACATCTGCTTAGGGTAAAAATCCTTGTAATAAAGAGATGAAATCAAACAACAGAATTATTTTATATCTCCAAGGTTTAATATTTAAAAAGTAGAGAAATCTATTTTAGGTAACGAACAAATTTTTGTGATTGATCAGGCAAAATTAAAATATTTACAAAGGAAGGAATTTTTGGCGTTAGTCTTAGCTAATCTTATAAGCTTGTAAGACTTACAAGAATATTAGCTAGTAAATATGTAATACATTAAATGGAGGAGTTATCGTTCATAATTGAGGGCAGAGTTTATCAGGATCTATCAATAAAGAAAAACATACGGAAAAAAAGGTAGTATTTTCTAGTACTACTGATTTACTATGAACAGATCCTCAGATTCAGGTAGATCATTTGTAAGATACCATCAGTGATCAATGTATGCAACATAGTTGCACATAACTATTAAAAAGTCATTTTTGGTATGCATTACAAGCATGTACCCAAATAACCAAAGGACTACAATTCAAAATTTCTAGAGCAAATGCAATTAATGGCTTTCACCTTATAATTAAAGGCTTACAATTGATTTTAATACTTCAAGTCATTAAAGATTAGTTGACTTCAAAGTATGTTTGAAAGTATGTAAATATTTAATATGAATGGGTAAGAAACAAAAGGTAATTATGGCAATGTTACCTTTTTAATCCGAAAATTAAAAAGCAAAATACATTTCACATATGAGAGTAAGTGGGTTTTTTTCTTTATTCAAGTAAACATTTTGATTATAATACATGATAATGGACAACCCATGTGACAAAGTATGGTAGACTACAGTTTGGTGTAGCTTCCTTGTTTCTAGGATGATTTTCCAGGTGATTCTTCAGGATCTGACATCGATGCCCAACACAAGCTTTCCAATGGCAATGCATGAGTTCTAGAGAACTAGCTCTATCTTTCTTCAGATGCTGAGTGCCATTTTCTCCCACCCATTTTATCCTCCATTACTTATATAAAACCCCACTCTAAAATTCAACCTATGTTATAAAATTAACAAAATTAAAAATTAGTTTATGTTTTCCCACAAGGATAAAATTAAGTCAGACTCAACTTAATCTTTCTTTTTCTATAACTTTGGAAGGATTTACATAATCTCTAAAGAGTCAGAGTAATATACAACACAAATTATGCAAAGAACCTTATTACTGGGTGTACATAATATGTTGGGAATTGCTAATATATTCAAAAACTTAATTTTCCTGGGATAGCAATCCTCCACCAGATATTACATTTACAAACAGAAGGTTGTGTTTTAGTAAGTGGAAATACAGTACCTCATTTTATATAAAGTAACTGTGAGATCTTTTCTCACTAGTAAAGTGCTTAATTAAGAAACATCCTTCCACAACATAATTTAACTTATCAAAGGCACAAATGTCTTTGTCTCTCTAAGTATTAGTCTTTAAAATTATGGTATTATTCATTTAGATTTTATTTAATTGAAAATCTTTACTGTTTTTGTCTCTCAGTAATTAAAAAAAACTGCTTGAAGAAAAACATCTTTTATTTTCAAAACTTTGCCATGAACATACATACATAAAACACTAAATCAGATCCCTTCATGAGCTGTCTGTATGCCATGAAGCACTTATGACAAAAACATATGTAAGCTTTAGGGTAAAAGTTAACAAGGAATCAGAATATCTTCCAAAAAGAGGGGGACAGGGGAATCATTAAATTAAAAATCGTAGCTTTCATTTTATAAAAAATAGTTTGAATAATCTTCTTACAAATCTTTAATGCTTACAAAAGCAGAAAATACATTTAAAATAGTCTTTTTAACACAGATTGATTAGTACAATGTAGTTATGGTCAGAAAAGTAACAACTAAAGTGGCATTTCAGTAGTCTGCATTCTCTTCTCAGCAAATTCCACATAGAATTTAACCAATTTGCAATTCAAAATAAAATTTAACTGCCAACAAGGTCAGACTAGTTTTAAGTAGTACCTGAATATCAAACTCTGTTCCATTTCATATATTGTACCAAAATTGTAAATACAGCTCAATGATAGGTACTGATAACAATACTTGACTGCATGGTTACCACCCATGACTACGCACTGTAGGTTAAAACATACTTTGGTCAGCAAATTAAAAAGATATAAATCAAATAACGAGTCCAGAAAACTTGTTTTAGAACTAAGTTCCTGACCTTAAGTAAACTTCAAATAAATTGACAAGGCAAGGAAAATATAATCAACTATACAGAGTCTCTATTTTTTAATCATTTGGCATTTTATATTAATAATTTCCTTGTTTAAAATATTACTTTATACTCTCGTGCACTGATTATCATAACTGTCTGAATTAAAATGAAACTATGGTTACCTTCCTAGAACATCCAGTAGTGAATGCATTAGTTGCTTCTTTTGCACTTCCATGAAGATGGTCCTTCATCCTGTAATTTTTTCAATTTTGGACCAAGAAAGAACCACCAACCAAATCCAATAAAAACACAAATGATGGATTCTACATAATAACCATCCAGCGCTGTAACACATGAGCCACCGAGCTTTTTGCAAAGCTGTAAAAGTAAAATTATAATAAATATTTCACAATTTCAAAATGGAAGTATTCAGCAATTCAGATGTTTCTACTTCGTAATTTAAGGGATTAATAAAAAATATTTTTGGAAGTTATTTTTATTTTTTATTTATTATTATTATTTTTTTAAGTAATCCAGCATGGGTCTTGAACTCACAACCCAGCGACCAAGAGATCAAGTGTCATAGGGTATACCCAATGAGCCAACCAGGCTCCCTTCAAAATGTATTTTTCTTAAATCATTTCAGCATTTCATTCACTTTAAATGGTGAAATATGCTAATATATCTTAATCTTTCTAATGTTACTAACAGGATTAAAAACATTTTTTAGCTCTTGCTATAAATAATACTCGTTTTCCATTTTGAAGATATAGCTTTTTATATTTGGGAAATGTGAAGAAATTTCCAACGAATCTACTCTAGAAGTGGGCTAATGTTAATTTGAAATAATTTAACTTAACAATAGACTGCTAGCCATTCAGATTTAGCTACAATTGTTATATAGTCAATGGAATTTCTCTTTTTCTATCATTACAAAACTTACCTGTTAAATATGCACTTATTAAGTGCCTATTGTATAAGATCCTCAAGGTAAAGGGGAGAGACTGCTCCTCCCTTGCTGAGAAGCATCTTCAAAGGAGCTACTCTAACTGATTTGAGTGTTAAAACCCTCAGTCCTGACAGGAAAAACAAAAATACAGAGACTTCTACACTAGACACTATGGGGGGCACCTGGGTGGCTCAGTTGGTTAAGCATCTATCTGCCTTTGGCTCAGATCATGATCCCAGGGTCCTGGGATTGAGCCCCACATTGGGCTCCCTGCTCAGCGGGGAGCCTGCTTCTCTCTCTCCTACTCCCCCCTGCTTGGGCTCTCTCACTCTCTCTCTCCCTCTCTCTGTCAAATAAATAAAATCTAAAAAAAAAAAAAAAGAGACTATGGGCAGATATGATTTTTTTAAAAGATAGAGTACTTCTAGACCCAAGATGAGAATGTTAATGTCTTTTTTTAAAAGATTTTATTTTTTTAAGTAATTTCCACACCCAATGTGGGTCTCAAACTTACAATCCCAAGATCAAGAGTGGCATTCTCCACAGACTGAGCCAGTCAGGTTCCCCTGAAAATTAATTATATATATTTTTAAAGATTGTATTTATTTATTTGACAGAGAGAAAGAATGCGAGTATAAGCAGGGGGAGCAGCAGATAGAGCAGGCAGAGTAGGCAGAGCAGGCAGAGGACCCAGAGGGAGAAACGGGATCCCCACTGAGCAAGGAGCTGGATGTGGGACTTGATCAAGGACCCTGGGATGGTGACCTGAGCTGAAAGCAGACACTTAACCAACTGAGCCACCTAGGCATCCCTGAAAATTGACATCTTAATACTAGCTTAATGTTATCTAAAATTACAACATACCGGGGCACCTGGGTGTCTCGGTTGGGCACTAGTGGCCTTCCGCTCAGGTCATGATCCCGGAATCATGGGATCGAGCCCCACCTCGGGCTCCCTGCTCTGCTTCTCCCTTTGCCCCTCACCCCATTTGTGCTCTCTCTCTCTCAAATAGGTGGAATCTTTAAAAAAAAAAAATCAATAAATAAAAATAAAATCACAACATACTTACCTCAATAGCATCAGGTGTTCGACAATTCTGGTTTGATGCTCCTACACACTCTTTCACTGTGAGGGGATCTACTAGCCAAAGGGCTACTGTAGAAGGCCAGTTTCCTCCCAGATTGGACACAGTATTTAAAAGGGTCATGTATGTTCCTCCAATAAGTGGATCACTAACCTTCGCATTGAAAGCCATTATGGAAACATACATGCTGTACAATGTAACCTACAAGGAAAATGTAAAACATCTTTAGCATAATTAGGCCTTATAAAAAAAGTCTGAATTAAGAACATCAAAATCATAAATCTGAAAATTAATTTTTATGACTTTTATTAAACTCAAGTCAACAAAGATATATTGAGCACCTACTACAGGCCAAACGAGATTATGGCAATAAAAAGATGAAAAAGACAGTCTCTCTGTGCCCCTGAAGAATTTATTCTAGTCTGGGAAAATAAGGAATGAATAGTTACGATGAAATGCAGTAAGTATTGTAAGTAGAAGTACACACATTATGCTACTGGGACCTAAACAATGAGAGATTAATTCTACAGTAAGTAGTCAAGGAAAGCTCAATAGAGAAAATGACAAACAGGGTGGCATCGAAGGATGCATACAGCAACTAGCAAAATCCCATACTTATACTGTCCCTAAATACATCCTGTGTGTGTATATATAAGTATATATGTGAATGAATATATATGTATTTTTTTCTTTTACATATATAGAAGAAAGATAACATTTCAAAACTTATGAGACAAACTAAACAGAAAAAACTCCTTAAGAGGCAAAAAGTACTTAAGAGGCAAGAATTAACCCTCCATTTAGAAACATGGAAACAAACCGTGTTTCCAAAACAGCTTTCCTTTGAATACTGTTCCATCGGGCATTCATAGAAAAAGGTATTCCAGAGTCAAAAAAGACTGAGAAACATTAAGTTACATGAAAAATAAACAGGTCCCTTTCACTGTAGGCCTCTGAAAGGCTTTAGGATATAAATTCTCTAAGGACAGGGATTTTGGTATGATTTATTCAATTATATTTTGCGCTCAGAATGGTTTCTGGCATGGAATAGGTGTCCAGTTAATATCCGTTGATGATTAAGAAGCTACATAAAGGGGGGTTATGTCAGGTATCATTTCTCAAATTTACTTGGCCTCATACAGTTTTTCCTAGAAAGCTTCAGGCAGTCTGAACATCAGCGGCTACATTTTAGAAAATTTTCTAATCAAATCCAAAGCCAAACAAATGATTTTTGGACTACTACACTATAGTTTTCCTTTACTTACACAGATACTGAAACATTTATTAAGTTAAAGTACTTCTTTAAACATACAGTTAGTGGACAGATCCATTATGGAGTTCTCCCAAATGATATAACTGTATGTAAAAAATTATTGAGATTACTTGGTAGCCACATTTTTAGGTTTCAGTTAAAAACAAGTGAGAAGTTTGTAATTATAATTTTCAAAGAGTTTAAACTAGGTTCCACAGAAAAATCCAAAGTGACTCTTAAGTACACATTTGTAATAACTGCACTCAAGTCCCAAAGTTTACTGCTGGGCGTCTACAGTTTACTTGAATCACTTGCCCCCAAAACACAATCCCATTCTGCAACAGCAGCTTAGGTGAGGCTAGGGATTAAAAACATAGCTAATAAAGAAAGAGAAAGTGATTAACACACAACTTTCAAAATCACAAGGAATAAGTCTTAACTTTCAGTACAAAATCTAAATCAAAAACCTGGGATCTGTCGCCCAGTACCCATCATTATTTCTCAAGACTTTCTGGAATAGAAGAAATAAAGAACCCAAGTCTAGGGGTGGATTGAGGAATACTTAGGAAGGGTGTAATTAACAGCTTTGGAATTAATTCTGTAATATAACAAATACTGGCTGAATGAACAAAATAAACGAAATGAACTCTATACGAATAGAGCTCAATAAATCAAGGGCCACAAAGTTGAAAGTTCATTGTCAAATAATTCTCAGTGTCAGACTCATGCTTAAGTCTTAAAATTTATTATCATTATTTGAAGGCAACTGTAGAAGAATGTCTTCTTTATTTTCCAAAAACAGTTTATTTCTGAGAAAACCACAGCAAGCTTACCTGATGTAACGCATAACTCAGCAGCACTATAATATAGTAATATATAGGGAATCCTCCTTGATGTTCTACTTTGGAAGTCCACCAAACTAGTAAAGCATATTCTAATCCAAGCAATAGTCTATAAAAAAAGGAGAAACATGGAGTTGACTTCCACTTTAGGTTAAAAAATAACAACAAAAGCAGAAATCTGTATGCCTACTATGTAAAGTAGCCTGTTATTTAAAACCTGTTAAGAGGTTAAAAAGAGATAAAAGTGCATATAAATGATACTGAAGTTAAAGATGCTTTCCAAGTCTTTTTCCATATGTACTTTATACACAGTTATTAGTGATACAGAAGAATGTTCATTTAACCTTTCTTATTTAGTAAGGTTTTATTTCATTTTTACCTGTAGGGCATGGCTTTGTAAAATATGTTTAGTGGCTGGGGACCTGCAGTGTATTTGCTGATAATCAGAGGCAATATTATCTGCAAAGGAACCATTGGAACTGCCAATAAGGCTAAATGTTCTTTGGGTACTCCCTCTTCTACCAATTTCAGTCCTGTTACCGCATCTGCTGCTGAAAAACCAATCTGCAATATAAAAACAAAAAAATACTTTAATTTGTGATTTACAAAATATTTTCCCCAAGCATATGTAAGTTCTCCAAGAACTTCAATCTCATTATTGATTTATAGCAATTGCAATTAAATATATTATTCTACCTGGTACAACAATCAAGTTACAGAAGGCATACTTTATCCTATGGTCTATTAACAATATTCAGTAAAAACAACTGAAAATTCAGCACTTTTAGGAACTACAGATGGCTATAATTACAATTAAATTTCCATTTCAAAAAGTTCAACCTCTTATAAAAAACAGTATTCAAATCCCAACTTATTGACTTCTATGTTTTAAGTTTTAAAGAGAGTCTTTGACTCCAAAAAAATTTGGTTAAACTGAAGCATCACTGTCACATATACATTTTTAATGATATCTGACTGATCATAATAAAATTTCCAAAAGTCATCTAACATTTCAAAAGTAATTTTGAGACAACATTCTGTCTGAAGGGTTAAATAAAATGCAGAGCGAGAAAAACAAAAAAGAGAATACTAAAAGTAGTCAGTAAAAGTTTGGGATGAAATAAGGTATTTAGAGAGTCTCAAAGTATCTCTCCATAAATTAGTTTTTAATTACAAAAGGAAAAATAGTAACTTTACAATGGGTTAACAAAGTAATCAAAGTTAATAGGATAAAGGGGCATGATAAGGCTCCTCAAAGAATTCCCCAAAGTTATCACTATATTACTTCGGTGATATTCCTGACATATTTGTACTACCTGAACCTAAACATGAAGAAACATCAGACATGCATAAATGGAAGGCCCTTCTACAGAAAAATTTAAAACATCCAAGTCATGAAGGACAAAAAAAGGCTGATACCCACTAAATCCAATGTGTGATTCTGGACTGGATCCCTGACCAGGGAAGAGTAAAGTTATAAAGGCTGTTACTGGGACAACTGGTGAAATCTGAGTATAGACTGTGATTAGAAAATAGTATTGTATCAATTTAAATTCCTTAATTTTTGATTAAGTTGTGGCTTGGAAAAGAAAATGTTTGTTCTTAGGAAATATACACTCAAGGTATTTATGGATAAAGGGGCATAATATGTATAAATTAATATTTCAGAAGAAATATGTAATAGAGCACAAATCTACAGAATACAGAAAATAGAACTAATAGCAATTAGAGAATCTGGATAATGACATATGGGAATTTTTTCAACTATATAGGCAAATTTTCAGTAAGTATTAAAAAACATTCTTTAAAGAAATGGTAATAGTATGTACTTTAACTTCTTGGAATGGAGCCAAAGGGTAAATTTCACCATAGAAAAATTAAAAGCCAAAGATATTTTACTTAAATCCACAAAAGAATTCACTACTGTTTCACCCATTCTCTCTGTAAAAATTACATATACAAACTGACTTCGACATTTACTTTACCTTAAAAGTGTTATAGTAGGAGATATTTGTAGTATACATATCTAACAAAACACCCAGGATATATAAAATTCGACAAATTAAAAAAAAAGGCAGCTCTGGATATTTAAATGGCCAATAACCTATGAAAAGATGCTCAACCGCTTTAGTCATCAGGGAAATGCAAATTATAACCATAATGAGATGCCACTACATACCCACCAGAAAGACTAAATTTGAAAGGACAATATATGTCTTTGCAAGGCTGTGAAGCAACTGGAACTCTCTTACACTGTTGGCAGTAAGGAAAATGGAAACAACCACTTTCAAAAACTGTGTGACAGCCTATTAAAGCATTTCTTATGACCCAGCAATTCTATTCCTAGGTATTTGCCCACCAGAAATATGTATCCATGTTCACCAAAAGTGATGTACATGAATATTCATAGATGTATTATTCATGAGTCCAAAAGTAGAAAATAACTAAACACTTGTTGATATAATGAATAAATTAGAGCATATTTATACCGTGGAATATTATAAGCAATGAGATGAACAAACTGTTGCTATAAATAACAAGATGGATAAATTATACAAATATAACGTTAAGTGAAAGAATATAAGAGCCAGACATAAAAATGCATATGGGTATTCCATTTATTAGAAAACTCAAAAGCAGAGAAAACTAATCTATGACATTAAAAGTTAGGAGAGATGTTACTTTTGGCAAGGTTTACTTTAAAAGGGGGACATAAGATTCTAGATTCTGTAACTGAAGCAAGTCCTTATACACTGCTATCAACAGTATAATTGTAATCTTTTAAAAAGCAGTTTGGCAATCATATTCACTGACTTACTAAATGCCTACTTAAGAATCTACTGAAAGGAAATACACACAAATATTCACTTAGCGCATTTTTATAATTAAAAAACGTAGGCAAATATACAACAGAAAAATGAGTAAAATACAGCAAATCTATACAGTGACAACTATATAGCTATTAAAGTATCTTTTCTTTTTTAAGTAGGCTCCATGCCCATTGTGGAGCCCAATATGGGACCTAAACTCACGACCCTAAGATGGAGATCTGTGAAATCCAGAGTTGGGCACTTAATTGACTGAGCCACCCAGGTGCCCCTAAAAAGTATGCTTCCAAAAATTATTTAATGATAAGGAATATGGAGTAGTAAGACAAAAATTAGATTAAAAATTATATGTGGTATGATCCAATTCCACTTTTACATATACATCTGTATGTATATAAATATATAGTATTAATATTGTCAATTATAACTTATTAATTATATTTATATATAGTGTATACACACACACTCATACACACACACATAACATGCACACACACAAAGGAGAAAAAGAGGGCTGGAAGAAAATATACCAAAAGTGTTAGCAATGATTACTTCTAAATGATGTAATTAGAAAATACTCTCTTCCTTGAACCTTTCAATATTTCCTAAAGTTGAATCTTATATTTCTTAAGTTTAACCTTCACAATGTTTCCTTAAAATGTAACCCTCCTTATCATTAGAGAGAGAAAAAACAATTCACTATTACAAAAACAATGAGGCTCCAATTTTTACATCAGGGTTGTTAAAAGATAGCTATAAAGTGTTTATAAAGATAGATTTTTTTCTATTTTTTAAGATTCTATGTATTTATGACAGAGAGAGGGAACACAAGCATGAGGGAGCTAGAGAGGGAGAAGCAGTCTCCCCACTGAGCAGGGAGCCCAACATGGGGGCTCGATCTTAGGACCCGGATCATGACCTGAGCTGAAGGCAGACGCTTAACGACTGAGCCACCCAGGCGCCCCTATAGATAGATTTAAATACATAATAATAACTCCTATAATGGATTTTAGATTTTAGGAATATTAATTCCAACACTAGCAATATCTTACTATAATGAAATAAACTTACCTTTCCTCTAATCAAAGTTAAAGGGTTAGCATAATATCCTCTAGCATAATATCTTTAAATGTTTTTGGACTATAGAATTAGGACTTTTTTTAAATTAGGACATCTTAATATAGAAAAATAAAGAATAAAAGAATAAATAAAAGTTACCAAAATCCCCATTTATTTATGGTACATTTCCTTCCAACATTAAAAAAATAAGTCAGCTGATTTTTAAATAGACTTCTAAAATTTCTATATTTTTGTATCTTTGTAAATTACTTTCTAAGTAAATAATCATAATACCTCTGACATTAAATGTACATTCATTATAACAGTTGGGAGCTGTTTATTTCAAGGCATTCATTTCCATTCCAAGCATAAATATCATTCATTAAATAAAATTTCAAATTTATTAGAAGTTTTTCAAATTTCCTTAATTCTTTTCAAGATTCCAAGATGTCTAGGTTACTTTCAAGTCAGATTTGATATCATCACACCTTTTAAAACAAATTTAATAAACAGAAAATGCTGTTTTTTATTGTTACATTCTAATAGTAGTGGAAAGGAACTTATGATATGAAAAGGCAATGGAAGTACTCCACAATACTGGTGATTATAAAAGCGTGGTACATTTGCTTTATAAATCTCTTACCTTTGCAGTTAGAATCAGAAGGCAAAATGTCAGAACTGCTGGCATTTTTATAATTGCAAAAAGCAACTTGTAAGTATCTGTGATCCCTTGGGTTTCTTCTTTTCCTACTGATACTTCTTTGTTTTCTTTTTTCAGAAGAGCAACTAGAGTTGTTGTTATCAAAAATACAGTTCCCCAGAAAAAAAGGAAATCTGCAATTAAAAATGTTAACATCTATAACTAACTTTTGAAATGACACATCTGCATTGATACTGAATTTTGTATATACAACTTTTCTTCCACTAAATCTGTTAGATCAAATCCTGTTCAAGGCAACATACCAAGCATACTAGATGAAAAAGACAGTCCCGCCTCTGTTAAACATATCCTACCTAGACCAAAACAGACAGGGATACTTAACAAGGAAAAAGAAAAGGAATACAGACATTTGTGGGCTGAATGAAACAAGTCTGTTGCCATTTTCTTCAAGGAGAGTGCCAGGGATGACCGAGATTTCTCATATCCCAAAAGATCTATCAATCATACTTTTTTTTTTAAGTTTGCTTATGTAATCTCTACACCCTATGTATGTATGTATGTATGTAATCTCTACATCCAAAGTAGGACTAGAACTCACAACCTTTAGATCAAGAGTCACATGCTCTTCTCTATCAGTCATACTTCTTAAGCACATAGGCCATTTCAGTTCTTTTTTAAATTATAACTTAGACAAACAGATGCTCATTTATATTAGGTCTTCCAACTTTTACTTTTAAAGCTTTTTAATGTTTCTAATCTGTTTTAGAATAGGCTTCAATAGTGTTACACAAAAGGAATTTCCTCATACCTGGACATGCACAATGGGGACTGAGGGTTTTTCCTCTGAATTTGGCCTTGCCCCTCACCTTACTGTTTAAATGCTTCTTTTTGTGTTATCTCATTGGATTTTCATAGCAAACATGTGAGACAAGCAAAGCAGGTATTACTATGTAAGGAGGCATAAGGAAAAGAAGCTCAGAATATTAAATCTTTGCTAAAGGTCAAATAATTAAGAGGCAGAATTTGAAACCTAAATCCTCTGAATTTGGGTTTCATATTCTTTCCATTATTTTATACTGCCTGTATAATGACTTTTTTTAAGATGTATAATGATTTTTTAAGTTAATGCTGAAATAAGACTGTACCAGAATTGGCTAGTTAGTCTCCACAAGCCTTAATAAATAGTTTCTAATTAAATGTGAAATTAATTAGGGGTGCCTGGGTGGCTCAGTCATTGAGCATCTGCCTTCAGCTCAGGTCATGATCCCAGGGTCCTGGGATTGAGCCCCGCATTGGGCTCCCTGCTCTGCAGGAAAGCCTGCTTCTCCCTCTCCCACTCCCCCTGCTGGTGTTCCCTCTCTTGCTGTCTCTCTCTGTCAAATAAATAAATAAAATCTTAAAAAAAAAAAAAGTGAAATTAATTAGTTTTTTTATTTTAAGTTATATACTACTTCAAGAGTTCCAGTTCACTAAGCCAAACATCTTTAAGTTTGCTTAGTATATTCTCCCAATTTTCATGAACAAAATCTTTATCTAGAATCTAAACTCCAATACCAGGAGAAAAAACTTAAGAACAAGTTAAACAGGTTTTGATACTGTTTGCAGATAAGATTATTTCTAATTTCTTTGTGCTCTTTGGATAAAGTAACAGTACATGTGAAAAGAAGGAAGGAGTGACAATGCATCACTTCAGGGCCCTAAATCAAAGGCTTTCCCAACAGCCCACACAGAGAGAAGAATGAAGCTAATATATTGCTCAGAAAAAGAGGTTTAGCCACTGCCAGAAAATATATTAATAGGTTTTATAAACACAAATTACCATAAATAGTAATAATCATTAGACTACTGGCTATTATTTAAATACTGCTTTGACGCTAGAGAACACCCATAGGCTGATATACCAACCATTGTGAAGATATTGTTACCAAAAATGACCTAAGTATTTCACTAATAACATTTTGGTTAATTTTGATTTATGTGTTTCATCTGTAAAAGCAGTATGATGTGTATATGTGTACATATATATATTTATGATTAAGATGTCAAAGCTGATGTGCAAGTTTCATAAATATGATTTTTAGGCAAAGACCATAGGTCAAACTAAATATTCATAAGTGGCTACTAGATCTTATCTAGTACTCCAATGAATGCAAAATTTAAGAGCATGTGCCAATTCACCAGTAACCAAGAAGGATATAATAGCTAGCACCTGAATGCCTATTATGACACAAAACATAGGAGAATGCAATAAATCTCACTCTCCAAGACAAGTATTATTATTCCTATTTTATACACAATTAAACAGTATTACCGTTCCCAAAGTGCCAGAGGTGGGTCTAAGCTCAGACCTGATCCTAAAGCAATAATGTTTTCCATTTTACTACCCAGATGCTCAGATACACCTATCTATAGCCAGTAGGCTCTCTTTCCTATCAACCAGATATGCCTGAGAAGACACCCATTTTAGCTCCAACCACAAAGTCTGGAACATAGATACTTCAGTGTACTTGTACTCCCCCTTCCCCACTTCCATCTCCCCATATAGTAGGATGGCAAAGGGTACGCAAACCCATAGGATAAACAAACATGGTGCATCTTCCTAAAGAGTTCATTTTCCTCAATAGTTTAGGGAAGCCTTTTTAATGAAAAAATAAATACATATACATTACAGGGAAGGCAAAATTTCTAAGAATTTTTAAAGATAAAACATCAGACTACAAAAAGCTTTCATGACTTTTAAGGCTTTGGACTAGGTCCCCAGACCCTTTGACTAGGTGTAGGTTCACTCTCTGCCACCATCAGAAGAGACAGATTAGGAAGCATTGTCTGATATCCTTGGCTCAGATCAAATTCTCTCTCCTTGGAACTCTCACACTATGGAAATTAACTTTAGTCCTTCAGAAGTCAGTGACAGGAAAGCAAACTTTCAGTTTGTTCTAAATGTCAGGCCTTCCTTTCACCTTCCTGCTTTTGGCACAGCAATCTATTTCACAAGTTAGCGCATGAAGGGACTTTAGACACCCATCATCTAGTCTGACACTCTCACTTTCGCAATGGAGGAAACTGAAATAGAAATAGTGTGATTGGTTCTGGGTCACTGGCTGAGTCTTAAAAGAAACAGACTTTTCTGTGCCACAAATCTCTCTCTGAAGCATTTACTCAAAATATCCATGCTGTTGTGCAGCCCTTGCAGAAAATGCTATTTGACTATACAATGTATATAGTCATATCTGATTTGGGGATTAGGATGCTAAAAGATAGATATGAAAAATCAAGTAAATACAAGCAAACTTTGGACTCTTCCTTATGGTTAGGAAGATAAAGCCATGTTGGAGATCACATACCTTTTTTTTTTTTTAACTTTATTTATTTATTTGACACAGAGAGAGAGAGAGACAGTGAGAGAGGAAATACAAGCAGGGGGAGTGGAAGAGGGAGAAGCAGGCTTCCCACTGAGCTGGGAGCCCAATGTGGGGTCTGTCCCAGGACCTGGGATCATGACCTGAGCCGAAGGCAGATGCTTAATGACTGAGTCACTCAGGCATCCTGATATCACATACCTTTTCATTAACTCCAACAATGTTAGGTTTTCCTCTGGGGTAGAAGAGATTGTTTCTTCAATCAAGGACTGGATTAAGCAGCTATCTTACCATTAAGGACCATCTTGTCCCAAAATTTGGGCTCAAACTCAGCCCAAGATGCAAGGCTGAGAAGCCAACAGATTTAGTGCTCCCATCTCATGCTAACTCTGCACCTCTATCACTGGATGGAAGTAAATCACTCATTTAATTTTTTAAAATATGTTTGGCCAGGCACAAAATCCTACAATGGATTTTTATTAAAATATTAAACATATATCATATATCTCTACTCTGATGCTATGATAGGTTTATGCACTCAGCTTTGTATAACCTATATCATGATACTCCTAAATCATTTTTTGTGAGCTGAATTTAGACTTTTACAAAACAGTAGACAATGAACATTCCAAACCAGCACATGAAGATGAAGAGTACATCAGAAGAGTTAACATGAAAAATAATGATAACATCAAATGCTGACAAGGATGCAGAGGGAATGGCTCATTTATATATTTCTAATAGGAAGATAAAATGGTATATCCATTCCATTCTGGAAAAAAGTTTGGCAGTTCCTTTTAAAACTAAAAATGGACTTACCAGAAACCAGCCTTTGCATACTTGGGCATTCATCTCAGAGAAATGAAGACTTATTTTCATATTAAACAGCCAAAAATGGGAAACTATTCGGATTCCCTCCAATATAAGGGTGGTGAAATAAACCATGGTATGTCTAAGAAATGGAATAGTTCAAGCAATAAGCAACAAATCACTGATAGATGCAATAACCTGGATGAACCTCAAAGAAATTATGTTAACTGAAAAGAACTAATCTCCAAAGGATATATACTGCAGGATTTCTTTCCTGTAACATTTCTGAAATAACATAATTATAAAGATGGCAAACAGATTAGTAGCTGCCAGGGGTTAGGGATGAAGAGGAGGAAATGGGTATAGCTATAAACAGGCAACAAAAAAAGTAATGGTGATGATACTGTTGATTATCATCATTGTGATAATGGTGATTTTTTTAAGATTTTATTTATTTGATAGAGAGAGAGATTACAAGTAGGCAGAGAGGCAGGCAGAGAGAGAAGAGGAAGCAGGCTCCCCGCTGAGCAGAAAGCCCGATGCGGGGCTCGATCCCAGGACCCTGAGATCATGACCTGAGCCGAAGGCAGAGGCTTTAACCCACTGAGCCACCCAGGCGCCCCAAAATTAACTATTCTTACAGTACTGTCCTATGTGTAGCCCACTTCTCTGCCATTCCACTCTATCTATCTATCTATCAGCCCGATTGAGAAAATGATGATGATAATACAAGGCTACGCATGTGATGAAATTACATAGAGCTACTCACATGCACACAAACGCAAATGAGTACATGTAATAATTTGGTGAAATCTAAATAATGGTATTGTACCCATGTCAATTTCTTGGTTTTGAGATTGTACTATATTTATGTAAGAGGTTAACAGTGGAGGAGCCTGGGAAAGGGTGCATGGGATTTCACTAAACATTTCTCTGCCCTACTGTGAATCTATTAATTGTTTTCAAATAAAAAGTTAAAAAAAATTAATGGAAAATTTAAGGATACAAGTTTTTTTTGTTGTTTTTTTTTAGAACACAAAAATTCTAAAACTGAGCTAGGAATAAGAAATGTAGGTCTCAAATGTAAGATAATATAAAGCAACTAAAAAAGATAAAAATCTTCAGGTATTTCAAAATCACCTACTCTGTAGCTTTAATTGATCACCACTGGACTTCAGCCAGCAAGGACTGTATTCAGAAGTGAGGGTAAAGAATGAAATTTAAAAAAAAATTTTTTTTTAGTTAACACTAAACCAAGTAATAGAAATGGTAGATAAGAATAACATTTTGCTTTTTGAATGTGCACCCCATCCATAAAAAAGTTAGAGCATGCACACTCATGTATAAATTATATACTTGTACCTCCTATACTAATATAGTATATGCAATATAACATATAAACCCAAATTAAAAAATATGAAGTGGGGCGCCTAGGTGGCTCAGTTGTTAAGTGGCTGCCTTCAGCTCAGGTCATGACCCCAGGGTCCTGGATCGAGCCCCACATCAGGTTCCAGCTTGGTGAGAAGCCTGCTTCTACCTCTCCCACTACCCCTGCTTGTGTTCCCTCTCTCGCTCTGTCTCTCTATCAAATAAATAAATAAAATCTTAAAAAAATATATGAAGTAATTTTTTAAAAGAATGAAATAAAAGAACATAGGGCACCTGGTTGGCTCAGTTGGTACAGCATATGACTCTTCATCTCAGGGTTGTGAGTTTGAATCCGACACCGAGTGTAGAAATTACTTTAAAATAGAATCTTTAAAAAAATATATAAAGAACATACATAAAATGCCAGATTTATCTAAGATTGTGTCTTTAAAAAATAGGTGAAATCAGAGGTTTTATATTCTTTATTTCTAATTTCTAGGAACAGAACATCTTTTATAATGTAAGTCTATTTTGCTCTCTCAAATACAATTTTCAGGAACACTATAAGTGAAAGTAGGAGAGTGCCTGTAATTAGAGAGATTCTATGATTCTATCATTCATAAATTTATAATAAATCCTAACTCAGTTGGCCTCTACTTAAATTTCAATAAAAGTACAAGTGAAATTAAGAGTAAAATATATGCCAAATAAAATCAAATAATTTTTTGGTTTAGAGTATATTTTATAAATTGACTTTTTCAAACAAAAGCAATCCCATAGTTCTTTACTGGACAAAGAAAGCACATAGTATTTTTCCTTTGTTTTGTTTTAAAAAGAAAAAAGCTTTAAGAACTTCCTTTTTTGGGGTGTGGGCTCCAGTTTTTGTTTTTTTTTTAAAGATTTTATTTATTTATATGACAGAGAGAGAGAGAGATTACAAGTAGGCAGAGAGGCAGGCAGAGAGAGAGGAGGAAGCAGGCTCCCCGCTGAGCAGGGAGCCGGATGTGGGCCTCGATCCCAGGACCCTGAGATCATGACCTGAGCCGAAGGCAGAGGCTTTAACCCACTGAGCCACCCAGATGCCCATAGGCTCCAGTTTTTAATATCTAATCCTTCCTGAATCTACTAGCCCCAGTATTCCTCTACTTATCTACTTTACTACTAGGGTCCCAACATTTGAAAATAAGTTCAAATTTGCTCCATTTGTGTGTCTGGAGATGTAAGATCCACCAGATTTATGAACCTGTCCCATTCAAGGCAAATGATAGCTAAATTCAAGGACTTTATACCACATACTTTGTATGATATTTACCCAAAGATAAGCTTTTAAAGTAATGG
This sequence comes from Ailurus styani, assembly GCA_002007465.1. NCBI lineage: Eukaryota > Metazoa > Chordata > Mammalia > Carnivora > Ailuridae > Ailurus > Ailurus styani. The sequence continues at coordinate 1,913,663 of LNAC01000071.1, read as the reverse complement.
ATTAGTTTTTTTATTTTTATAAAGATTCCTAAAATTACTATATAGTAAAACTAAATTTTTTTGGTTTACAGTTCTATGAACTTTAACACATATATAAATTTCAAATCACCACCACCATAATCAAGATACAGAACAGTTCTATCACTTTCCAAAACTCCCTCTTGCTATCATCCACTTAAACTCACCTTCTCTTCATCCAATCTCTAGCAACTGCCCATCTGTTCTCTACCTCTATAATTTTACCTTCTGAGAATGCAGGAGAATGTTTTAAGTCTAAATGTGCATGCTAAAGAATGTATTACAGCCTACTTAAAAATATCTGGTCTATCTAGAAATGAGTCAGTTAGTCCTGGCCACATTCTAAATAGCATTTCTGGTCATGCGAAAAATATACTGAGTCCTGCTTCAGAAAGCATGACAAGGAAATTTGTCACTAAGTAAGAATTAATTGGTCCTGCTCTCTTCCTAGTTCTAAGAATATCTTACAAATACTGTTTTAACTATATTCATTGACAGTTTGATCAGCTTTTCTTTCACCATCAGTTTTTTTCAAAATATTTCCCTTTTTTCTGATTGACTCTTATTGTTCATGCCTACCTATATGACAAACAAATTCTTAAGGTCTAATATGTTTAGCTCTCTTCTCCAGTATCAGACTAACCTGCCCCAACCCAAATACCCTGCTCCTCATCCCAATGACTTTTTCTACTCATTATTGTTATCACTGCTTCTAGAGACAAGCAAGCCTCAATTACCAGTTCACAGATTGGATCTAGACTAAAGACATGTTTCATATGAGTCTAATAAATGTTTTTAAAATTACAAAATTAACAAAAAAAGGAAGCTCCAGCTTCTCTTGAATACCAATAAGATTTGGCAATCCTAGAATCCTACTGCCACAAGACAACAATTTATTGAAAATTGAAACTCCCCACCTTTAGATGGGCATGAGTTTTTCAAGTCATCACTGTCCCGTCCAAACCCTACAGTCCTGTACCAAATCACCCGATTCATTTACACTGTCCATCTACCCACTCCCGCATTTTGGTTTGCCAAGCCCCATTATAAATTCCTTGGGAGCAGAGAATTCTCAAATTTTAACACCTAGTCACATGGCTAGAACCAAACAGGCACTGAGTGAATAAATGCCATAGGTTACTTAAAAAACAAAACAAAAATTTTTTGTCATTTCTAGGCCATCAGGTATTCCAGAAGTGGGCTGTTGTTTTTACACACCAGCAGTTAGAGTGCTACTTTTCTCTGGTAGAAAAATGCAATCAGCACAAATTATATTTAGGTTTCAAGGTTTTCCCTAGTTTCCTACCAACTGTTAGAAAGACACTAGTAGGTCTTTTGTAAAATAAAGTGTGGATACTCTTTGCTTTATGCCATTTTAGTTTACAAGTTTTCTAAGAATGAATCCTGTATCTCTACATCCAACTAGGCACTTGACCTCAGTTTCTTCATCTATAAGAATGAATTGAGATGGCTGGAGCATTTGGATGGCTCAGTTGGTTGGGCATCCGACTCCTGATTTGGCTTGGGTCATGTTCTCGGGGTCACTGGATCAAGCCCCATGACAGGCTTCATGCTTAGTGAGGAGCCTGCTTGAGATTCTCTCTCCATTCCCTCCTCCCCTCAGCTTGTGTGTGTGCATGCTCATGCTCTCTCTCTCTAAATAAATAAAATCTTTGAAGAAGAAAAGAATGAATAGAGATGGTAACTAGACTTACTATGGTGACCACTTTGTATTGTAAACAAAAATTGAATTATGTTGTACATCTGAAACTAACACTGCTACATGCCAATTTTACCTCAATTAAAAAAAAAACAACAGCTCCCAAAAGTACAAACCATAATCTAAATTATTTTTTTAAAAAAGGAATATATTATCTTTCCAAGTCATAAAACTATGTTCTAATATCTGTGTTCTTCTGGGTTACTTTCACTATCTCTTGCAGCTCAAAAGGTTGGGTCTTTTTGCTCCTAAAGATCCCTGAAAACCAAAGGGGGCAGGACAGAAAAAGCTCCCTTCTGAGTTCAGGACTGCCTTGGTTCCCTGAAGTACCAAACAGGCAATCTCAGCATAATCAAGGTTTTGTTTCTAAGGGATTTTTCTCATCTTATCCTTCATGTTCTAAATTTCTTATTTAGATTACTGCTTTCTAAATGTCAAAAACTGTCTTTTCTCAATATATTCCATTTCTATTTATCTGTAACTCAAAACAAAGTATACTAATCAGAGAATATATTTTACAATTCTAAAATATGCCATAATTCATATTTATAATTCATAATCAGGCTTATAATTTTCTGATTTTCTAAACATCTGCCTCAGTGTTTTGGCTCTTCTTTTAGTACCTAAGCAATTTTATTTTCTTCATGATTCTTTCTGTGCTCTTAAAATTCCTAAGAACTGCTGTTTTTTTCTTTCTTTCTTTCTTGTTATACCGCTACTAAGTTCCAGAAAGATTGAAGCTATAAATATGATATGTACAATCATAAAGGAGAATGAACACTCTTCAATTCTTAACTTACTAAAATGTTTGAACTAAAGACAGCAGTCTACTACACACAGAAAAAATTAAATAGTAAGTTATTTTTACAATTTCCTGGAAACAAAGTTCAAATTCCACAGAACAAACAGCTATTCAAAATAACAAATCAGTATAAATAAAAATCCAATGCAGCACAATTTTGATCTTCCCATTGGGGAACAGTTGTGGCTAAGAAAGGATAAATTAACATGGCTCCTGAATGAATAATGGCATTCCGTGAAATGATGTTTTATCAATCACTCTTGTACTTAAAGAAAGCTCTAATTTACCTAGTTAGTAATTTAGTTTCCACAACCTCTTAAATCTTGACATCTCTTCTGAGGCTTTTCTATGTTAAATAATACATCATTTCATTAGTCCTTCCAGGCAACATGAACAGTACCAGTACAAAATGAAAAGATGCATAAAAAGCAATAAGGTGCTAATACGATGCATTCACAAAATATTTCTAGGCAGAGAATTATCCATAGAGCAGGAGTGGGACACCAGAACACTTCAAGACCAATCTGTTTAAGCGCAAATCAGTATTTCTCAACCATTTTCGGCCCCAAACCAATTAAGGAGAAGTATAATCACCATTTCTTCAGTAGTAATAGCTCAATAGCAGTTTGAGGAGGTAGATAATGGGGTCCCTTACAGGGCATAAGGGTATGGAGGAGGTGGGTAAGATTTCAAGAGATTGGTAGTGTAGTTGTGAACCTTTCATCCTCCACACTCCCCAAATATTATTATATAACCCTTATACTTCCCTCACCACACAACTACCCCTGACATTTACCCTGTCTGGAATCCCCAAGCTAGTACTGGAAAGATGAGAGAAAGCTGAACTGCTTAAATTTCAAGAGAATCACTTAAATTCATCATTATCAGAATGAAGAATTCTACCATATTCCTGATACTGATTATTCCTGATATTGCTTATTTTACTTGTTTCCTAATTGTTAGGAAAGCTTAAAAAAACAAAAATTCAGAAAACCTTCCAAGGACGTATATTTTACTTATTCAGAAAAAGGAGAAAATTTGCAGAACTTACACAAAATTGCTTACTGGATAAACTTCAAACTCTTTCTCATAGCAATTTAAGAAAATCTTAACTAACCTGGTCCCCACAGTTACTGCTTCAGGCAGTCTGAACACAGTAGGTACTGTCCTGTACCTCTTTGTACTTTGCAGCTTCAGTGCACTTTCACCTGGCGTTGTGCATTCTGGGATTCCACTTATATCCACTTCACGGAATTTTATAATTCAACAAGGTCAAATCTTACCTGCAGTGTGAAGCCTGACTCTCACAAGCTAGCAACCCTGAGCTCCCCATAAATGTTCATTTCTCCCATTCCTTGTGGGTTGAACTCTGCTTTATTCGTAGGAAGCCCTTAGAACTCTGTCACTCTGCCACCTCATTAATGCTGAATAAATTAACCCTATTCTATTAACCAGAAGGCTAGAAAAGGACTCTTGGTATACCAGCGGAGGCAGAAATGGAACAGAAAACATGGAACTAGAAATCTCGATCCAATAAAAGGAAAATGTAAACCACAGGAGTGGGGTCGCTGGATTCATGCCTTCACACTAGCCAGACTTTTAAAAAAATGTGCATCTATGTATGAAGCACGTGTCAACAGCTTCCTAGACTGACAGTTGTTTGCCATCACGCAACAATGTTATTGATTGAGCTGCCTCTCCCTGCTCATTGCAGGGTACTCCTCAATGATGACTGCTTTCCCGTACTCATCTGGCTGAAGCTCATGTTAGCAGAAAACTTAACCTCGGGTAATCTCCCGCAAAATAATTTCCAACAAATGATGAGATTGCCTCCAACGTCACACACTCTGTCAATAGGATTCCTAAACGTAAAATAAACCTAACCGCGTTAACAGTTTAAATACACTACCTGAGAGAGTAACGATTCCCCTGGGTTGAGGCTGAAATCGCAAATATTTGTTACAAAAATCGGCAGATTCAAGGGCCAAAAACAAAACATTGCCCAAAAAGTAGCCTGCTGTCTGGCCCACTGAATTGCAAGTAGAAGCATAACCCACGTTTTCCCGGGATAACATAGTTAACGCCCAGCCATCCACAGCGATGTCCTGAGTGGCGGCCAGGAATTCAAACAAAAAGAATGTCACAGTGAGAGCTATCACATCGGGCGTTCTGCCATCAGCGTTCCCGAGTAAACGGTCCACTTGAGTGGATAAATAGATCATGAACAGTCCCAGTATATACTGTGTAGGGACAAGCCAAGATTTGCGACGACCAAAGTTCCTAAAGTAAACTGCATCAACCAACGGGGCCCAGAGCAACTTGAGACTGAAGGGCCAAAAGACGAAACTGAAGAAAGCTTGATCTGTATAGCTAACGTTTTTGCTCTGCAAAATGAGTGGGATGCTTCCCGCCAGGCCCAGTGGAATGCCCTGAAGCACGTAAAGGAAAAGCAACAGCAAAATGCTGCTTAATTCGGCCCGGCAGCTCCGTGGGGGTTTTGAGAAGTCACCAGTGCCGGTATCCCGCAGAAGAGCTTCTTTGTCCCCTTCCCCGCCCACCAATTCCTGATGACTGTCATCCCAGCCGCCTGGCGGCAGAGGACCGCTCTTCATATCCAGAGAGTGGTTGAAAGTCCCCGGTCGTCGTTGCCGACTGTTGTCCTTGTGGGAGATGGTGGGTGACATATCAGAGACGATGCAGAGCCCAGTCTGCGGGGTGCCGGGGTTGAGCGTCTTGGATCCGCGGGGTCCCAGGTCCAAGGCTATCGCTCTGGACCAGGGTCTCGATGGTTCAGGGAGGAGGACAGGGCGAGGGGTGGTAAGGACACTTCTTACAGTGCCCCGGAGAGGTGAAGCCGGGGGTCGGTCTCCTGGCTGGAGGCCCAGGCGATGCCCAGGTAGGTGCCCCTTGGAGCGGCGACAAGGAGCCTGAAGGAGCCCCCCGGGCAGCCGCGCCGGGCTCGGGGCTGGAGGAGAGGGCCGTGGTGCTACGATGGAAACGGACCCTTGGCTGCGGCGAGACCGAACGGCCAGCCTCCCGACCCACCTCCAGTTCTCGCCGCCACCACTGCAGCAGACAGCACTTTCTCCACAGGACTCCAGGGAGACCAGATAACTTCCTGCCTCGCGCCTCAGGAAGTGGTCCTAGACTCAAATGAGTCCTGTCCCCGCCTCCGGAGCAAGCCAATCAGGGCATGCTCCCGAGGCCGCCTTCGGAAACAACGCTTGGTAGGAACCCGCAACTCCGGTGACCGGGACCCCATGGGAGGATTAACGCGGAAGCACCGTACGGCCTGGGCGGGGCGCCGCGCGGCCTTTGGCTCTATGAGCGCATGCGGCCGTCTGGCAAGCGTGGGCCTCGGTGATTGGGCCCGCGCGGCCACGTGAGGGCTGGTCGGGGCACGCCTGCGCAGGTCACGGGGTGGGCGCACCGTGCAGCTTCTGAAGGCGGCGGCGCCCGTGCCAGGGCTTGTCGTTATCCTGGGGAAGGGCAGTGCCCAAACTCGGGGCCAGGAATTGTGTGATACCCTTACTTTCGTGGGTCCGACGGAAACGGGGAGGAGAAGGGTTGAAGTTTATGCGGTGTCTTTATCAGCAGGCAAGGGTGTCCCGAAAGGGTGGTAGGGGGAGACTTGGTCAAGTGGAGAAGCGCGTGCCTCACAGTGCCTGCGTATTTATGGAATGATTGAAACTGTTCAGAGGTGCTAGGTTTCTCTGTAGTCCGTTTTTTCCCAGTGTGTTAGAAGAAATGTGGAACTGGGGTCTGGATAACTAACTCGTTAAATTGGGTGGGTTGGAATCAAGATTCCTTACGTCCCTCTTATTGTTGAGCCGCCTAAAAGGTCTTGTAAGAGCCAAATACTAAAATTTTGTTTCATGTTAACTGGATATATACGCAGTGTTGAAATGATAAGAGAAAATAATGTTAGGGAATCGATAGCGTTAGTTGTAATGTATAGGAAATACCTATAAAGTTTTCTATATAATGTTTATATTACATACTGTTTTCCATGAACGAGTACTCAAAAAAAAAAAAAAACCTATGCTTAAAAGTTAAATGTACCAAACCTCACACCATTTCAAAGATAAAACATGTTTTTGCTGGCTTTTCCCAAAGAATCAAATGTTGCAATACCCTCTCCATCTCAAAATTCACAAGAAGGAAAAGGTTGGTTTCCTGAAGATGGCCATTAACATTTGAATATAAAAAGTTACACATTTATGGGGCCTCTGGGGAGGTCAGGGGTTAAGCATCCAACTCTTGATTTCTGCTGTGTTCATGATTTTCAGGGTGGAAGGTCAAGCACCCTTTGAGGCTCCACACTCAGTGGGGAGTCTGCTCAAGATTCTCTCCCTTTCCCTCTCCCCCTGACTAGTGTGCACACTGTCTCTCTCAAATCTTAAAGAAAAAAAAAGTTACACATTAGTTAAAAGAGTCTAGATTTTAGGCAGGAGACCAAATTACACAAATACTACATTTCTGAAAACTAATTTTATGCAATGTTTCAGGAGATGCTTTGCAACTCGTTAAGGACTAGTCTTGAAACTGTTCTTTCTTTATTTTTGAGAGAGAGAGAGAGAGAGAGAGAACAAGTGGTGGGGAGGGGAAGAGGGAGAGAGAGAATTTTAAGCTGGCTCCAGGTCCAGCAGGACTTGATCTCATGAGCCTGAGATCATGTCCTGAGCTGAAATCAAGAATCTGGGGCTTAACTGACTGAACAACCCTGGTGGCCTTGACCCTTCATTCTTAAAAAGTGTCTTCAAAGTTCACAGACTTGCTGAAATGTTTTTTTGAAGTACATAGGCATGATAAGTTTGAGTAAATACTTGTTGAGTGATGTATTATGTATTAGAAAGTTTACTACTATGCTATGTAAGTGGATATTATTTTTATTTCAAAACTCATATTACAAATTATTCATACTGTCTCCATCCACTTAAATATTGTAAAATAGCTTTTTCTGTATTATCTTTCCCTAGGATCTTCAAGGTGGTCACGATTAAATTCTATTCCATTTTTATATAAATAGAAAATTTCTAACATTGTTTTTGAAAAGAGGTTGTATTGGCAAACCGAATTTTTGCTTACCCATATGTCACTGTTGACTTACAGCTTTCATTATTACCGTTAAGAAGTTTCATCAGATTTTATTTGTAGGTAGCTTGTTCTGTCTGGTGTTTGTTAGGTTCGTTGGGTTTTTTTTCCTAATTTCTCGATGAGGCCTTATTTTTGAAAATCTTAATCCTTCTTGGGTATATTTATGATCTGTTGCTGGGTTATATATTATTCCAAAATTTAGCACCTTAAAACAATGATCATTTTACCCCATGATTGCTATTGGTTAGGAATTCAGATATGGATGGCTTAGCTGGATGGTTCTGGCTAAGTATTTCTCATGAGGTTGCCGTGAAGATGTGAGCTGGGCCTTTAAGTCATCTGAATGCTTGACTGGAGCTGGAGAATCCACTTCCAACATGGCTCAATCACATGGATGTTGGCAGGAGGCCTCAGTTCCTTGTCATGTGAGTCTCTGTGGAGCTGCTTAGGTGTCTTTCTGAAATGGCAACCGGCTTCCCTCAGAGCAAGTGATTTATGGGAAAGAACAAGGAAGAAGTTACAATGCTTTTAAGACACAGTGCCAAGAGTTACATACTTCATCATATTCTATTAACCACAAGCAAGTCACTAAACCCATCATACCCTCAAGGGAAGGAGAATAAAGTTTTACTTCTTGAAAGGAGGAATATCAAGGAACTTGTAGATATACTTTAAAATGGTTGTACTGGGAATCAGTGAGTAATTTCAATCAATACAAAAGTCTTTCTCAAGTTCAGGGAAGTTTTCTTCTATTAATTTAGGAATCACATGTAATTTTAATTTTTATATGCAGATTTTAAAGGTTTTTTTTTTAAAGATTATTTATTTATTTATTTGACAGAGAGAGACACACAGAGGGAACACAAGCAGGAGGAGTGGGAGAGGGAGAAGCAGGCTGCCCGCCGAGCGGGGAGCCCGATGTGGGCCTTGATCCCAAGACTCTGGGATCATGACCTGAGCAGAAGGCAGATGCTTAACGACTGAGCCACCCAGGTGCTCTAAAGGGTTTTTAAACAGAAGTTTTCATGAAGGAAATGGTGTGGTTCTGGCTAAACTCAGAGGTGACAATGGAAGGATATTAGTATATTATAAATCTCATATATTTACCACACCAACCATGACTGTACTTTGGTCATCCTTTCCAATATTCAAAACAAACCTCTCAGTAACTGATCATTTTTAAAAGCCCAGTTAACTTCTCAGGAGTCCAGGACATAGGCATCAATGGTGGCTAGAAGTTTCTAAACTAAAACTTGTGATCATACTGACTATGACACAAATAAAAAAAATGAACAGACTAATAGAAATTTGTTATCTAAAATCACTCAAAATAATACAATTGCCCTTGACTTTTTACAGGCCAGCCAAGAAAGTCCATACACTAGCTAATATATCTTGTACCCATCAAAAAAAAGGTGAAACAATTAGTCGATTTTTTAAAGGCCACTTGGTTAACTAAAGGTGATCAAACTGATCCTTGATATTTATTCTCAAGTTGGGTGCAGAATGACTAAAAAATTAAATACAAAATAGTTTCCAAATGTCTCATGATATTTATGATTGTCTTCATTCTTTATCCCTGTCCCCATAATCGGCCACAGTTTTCTTTTGATTTTGTTTTGTTTTGCTTTGTTTTGTTTTTTTGAGTAAGCTTTACACCCAACATGGGGCTTGAACTTAGGACCCTGAGATCAAGACTTGGATGTTCTTCCAACTGAACCAGTTAGGTGCTTCATGCCAGATGTGTAAATATTACTACATGTCTATCCAGAGCTGACATTCAGCTGATAATACCACATCAAAAAGAGACCAAATCCTTTTCAGTCAAGTGCTCTCCTATCCTATTTTGACCAAAAGCAGGCTGGAGGCGAGCGATGGGTCAGGAAATTATGATATGTAATATTGTATAATCTTGGTTTAACTAAAGTGTAGGTGACAATGTAATGTGATGCCAGATATTACACATGGTAAGTCAGCTGGTCACACATACTATATTCTCCACATTTAAACTCTCAAGGCTTCCTGGAGGATCCATGATAACTGAAATTGATTTCCTTGAACTTGATGTGGCAGTTTTAGAACATAGCTTCCAAAGTCTTTATCACTTCTCCCTTTGAGAGGTGGAGTGTCTGTCCCTTCCCTGGAATCTAGGCTCTCCAACTGACCAACAGAATACAGCTGCCGTGATGCTGGACTAATTCTAGGTCCAGGTCTTAAGAATCTGGCAGTTTCCTCTTCCGGTCTCTTGAGACAATCCCTTTTGGAACTGAGTATCCTCCATTAAGGGTAGAACTGTCTGGAAAGGAGCTAAGGCCCGTGGCTCTCAACTGTTGGCTGAGCTGCCAGTCAGCAGCACCAACTTGGTTGCCATGTACGTGAGCTACATTAGAAGAGAATCCTCTAGCCCCAAGTTAAGCTCTGCTTGCTGACGCCACATGGAGCAGAAATAAGTCTTCACTGCTAAGCGATGCCCAAATAGCTTGTTTCTTTCTCAGAAGACCTCATAGTAGTCTTGTAGGACAGACTGAAACACTTCCCTACAAACTGAGGCATGCTCTCCCACTAGGCTCTCAGGGTACCTCAGCAACTGTAGAGCAACTCTCACTATGAAAACCAGACTGACACTGCACGGGACCTTTAGTTACTACGAGTACTAACAGCTGTTCCTCTTGCATACTCAATGCCCCTTACTCTCTTCTGGTAATATCATTCTTTTCCCTGGTCTTCCCTGATTGAAGTGTTCTGTGAAGCTGATGAAACTGCCAAAGAGACCCCTCCTGGTGGTAGCCACAATCCCTTGCTTTCAATTGCTCCAGTCTGTACGTTCCCATTCTCCGTTGCATATGCTTGAATGACCAGAAGGGTGAACACAGGATCCATCCTAGGCCTATCAGAGTCCGCTGTATGAATTTGCAAAAATTTACTGACTAGTCTCATATTGATACTACAGTCCATTTAGGTTCTTTCACATTTGGTAGTTTGTTTTCACTATCCCTCACACATACATATATTTTAGAAGTAAAATTTCTGGGTGAAAATGTATATTTAAAATGTGATAATATTGTCAATAGACCTACAAAAATTTTTGTGCCAGTTTACACTGTTTAACTGTGATTAATCCCATCTGCTTGCCCTCAGTAACCCTTTATATATCAAATTTGTCAGTCTATACCAATTTGACAAGTACAAATATGCGATGTTATTTTAGTTTGTATTCTTTTAATGATAACATATGTCCACATTTATAATATGTATACATATTTTTAAAAATTTCATTTATTTTTCCTGCAATTTGAGGCTGAAGTTCTCAAAAAGTAAGATAGGAATTACATCAGAAAAGTTCTGAATGGATAAAGATGTGGTTCATATATACAACGGAATACTACTCAGCCATCAGAAAGGATGAATACCTACCATTTACATTGACGTAGATGGAACTCGAGGATCTTATGCTAAGTGAAGTGAGTCAATTGGAGAAAGAGAATTATCATATGGTTCACTCAAATGTGGACTATAAGAAATAGCACAAAGGATCATAGGGGAAGGTAGGGAAAAACGGAATGGGAAGAAATCAGAGAGGGAGAGAAACCATGAGGGACTCTGGTCTCTGGGAAACAAACAGGGTTGCAGAAGGGGAGCTGGATGGGGGATGGGGTAACTGGGTGATGGGCATTTAGGAGGGCACGTGGTGTGATGAACACAATGTTATACATAACTAATGAATCAATGAACACTACATCAAAAACTTATGATGTAGTATATGTTGGCTAATTGAATTTAAATAAAAGTTGTTATCACATATTATTATATTATGGTTAGTTAATATCAACCAAGTTTTTGTTCCTTTGCTGGTATCTTGTTTTTCATTTGGAAACGTATGAAATTTTCCTTTTCTTAGAGTTCAAAATTTTCACGACGTCTGGATTTCTCTCTTAACTTTTCTCTCATAACTTTCTTTTTTCTTTTTGTTTTACATTACTGGGAACTTCCAGACTAAATCCTTCAAAGACAGATTGGAATTTTTTTTTTTTTTTAGTTTTTAAGTCATCTCTACACCCAACATGGGGCTCAAACTCACAACCCCAAAATCCAGAGTCACATGCTCTACCAACTGAGCTAGCCAGGCGCCCTGATAAATTGGAATGGTACAGTTAAAATTTGTGCACTTTGGCAAGCTCAGGGGAAGGTAGGGACGAATAGATGGAGCACAGAGAATGTTTAGGGGACTAAAACTTCTCTGTATACTAAAATGGTAATTACATATCATAATATATTTGTCCAACCCATAGAATGTATACCAGCAAGAGACAGCCCTGATGTAAATTATGGACTTTGGGTGATAATGATGTGTCAGTGTAGGTTCATCAATTGTAACAAATATACCACTCTGGTGGGGGATGTTGTTAATGAGTGAGGCTATGCATGAATGGGGACAGGAGTATATGGGAAATCTCTGTACTTTCTGCTCAATTTTGCTATGAACCTAAAACTGCTTTTAAAAATAAGGGTATTTTAAAATATGTAAATTTTATCCAATTAAAAAGAAGGACTGTAGAAAATTATTTGCATGGGGACTGGGGGTGGTGGAAACTTGCTGAATTAAGAACAGCGGATTATCAATGACTCAAAACTGATGGGTTTATTGGGGGGTCATTTTACCAGTCTGTTTATTCTGTACATACTCAAAATTCTCCATAATGAAGAAAAACAAACAAAAAATAAATTGGTTAATAACTGTTATTTGTTCTTCTATTCAGTCAGTTTCAGAAAACAAAAACAGAAGCAGAGAGAGAGAGAGATTTACTGGAAGGCTATTGATGGCGTCCCAGAATCAGGAGAAGGCTGGGAGAACTGGCTTAGTAAAAACACAGAAACTATAGCTCAAGGCTAGACAGAAGGAGCTATGGATTACAGGAAATCTGCCAAAAAACTGCTCCTCTGGCAGGCCTGTGATCGCTGAGCTTCCAAGTTTTTCCTGGGCTCTGTTACAAAAATGAACACCACCATCTAGTGGCCCCTGCCTACATCTCTGTGTGGTTGCACATTTCTTGGCTGGTTTTCCAGCTCACTACCACCTGAAATTTATCTTCTATATATCCCTCAGAATTTTTCATTGCTTTTTTTGGGGAGAGGGGAGCGGGGAGAAAGTCAGGTTTATTGTGGTATAATTTAGAGAAGTAAAATTTTACTTTACAGTTCTATACGTTTTGATAAATACAAACTATTTTGACAAATAGTTATGTAACCACCACCACTATCAAAATATGGAAGTTTCATCACTCCAAAAAGTCTTTTGCATTCTTGTGAAGACAATCTCTCCACCCATCCTCCAGCCCCCAAAACCCTACTGATCTGTTTTCTCTCCCTATAGTTTTGCTTTTCTAAAATGTCATATAAATGGAATCATACAATATGTAGCCTTTTGAGTCTGGCCTCTTTCAGGTAGCAAAGTGCATTGAGATTCATATATGTTGTCACTTGTATTGATAGTCCTCCCCTCTCCTCACCCCCTTTTTTTTTTGTTTTGGCTGAGTAGTATTTGCTGTATGGATGTACCAGCATGCGTTTATTATCCATTCACTAGTCCAAGGACATTTGAATTTTTTCCAGTTTTGGCAGTTATGAATAAAGTCACTATAAATACTGTGTACAGGTGTTTGTGTAAACATGTTTTCATTTCTTTTTTTTTTAAGAATTTATTTATTTATTTAATAGAGAGTGAGACACAGTGAGAGAGGGAACACAAGCAGGAGGAGTGGGAGAGGGAGAAGCAGGCCTCCCACGGAGCAGGGAGCCCGATGCAGGCTCAATCCCGGGACCCTGGGATCGTGACCTGAACTGAAGGCAGATGTTTAACAACTGAGCCACCCAGGCACCCCAATGTTTTCATTTCTCTTGGGCCATTACCTAGAATAGGATTGCTGAGTTGTGGAATATGTATATATTTAACTTTCTAAGAAACTGCCAGAATGTTTTCTAAAGTGGTTGTGCCATTTCACACTCCAACCACCAATGTTTTTTTTCTGCTTGTGACCTCCTATATGGTTTTCCAACATTGCCATGTTTTACTCCTAAATTTTTTATCCTGTTATTTTGTGGAATTTTTAGAAGATTGGGATGATACCAAAATTTTTTAAGTAGCATATTATGTTTATTAACTATCTGTAAGGACTAAGTTTTGAATTTTATCTCCCCCTTTCATGATTGGGGTCCTGATGTTGTTTGTCTTCATTTTAATATCGTTTTAGAGATTCATGTATCTTTTATTGTTCTGTAAAAATTGCCCCATATCTTGCCATGTTTTAATGTATACTATTTTCAAAATAAGTACAGAGTACATAATGCTTTAGTGAATCATTTCACAGTCATATGTTGGGTACTCACATTGTGCTAGTCATGGACCATATTCTGAAAATAACTAATATTTTTTATGGTGCTTTATCATTTTAAAAGTGCTTTCATATATATTATTTAATTCTATGAAAGTTAAAAGAAATACAACCACCCACAACCAAACATTCTGTGTGTGTGTGTGTGTGTGTGTGTGTGTGTGTCTGTAAAATAGCAGGCAGTTAAAGGGCAGAGAGAAATATGAGAATGAATGATAGGACAGAAAAAAGATGAGTTTAATTGGCTAAGAGTTGGAGAAAGTTGGAGGAAGAGGTAACAAATGTGTGAGGGGGAGGTTGGGAAGTGGAAAAAGGAAGGACATTCAGTGACTACTAGATTGGGTTACCATGCTTGTCCCACCCTGAAATTCCCTTGGGTATCCTTACAAAGTACATTCGCATTTTTTATAGACCTCTGAAATGCTAATTAACTGGTTAGCTACCTTTTCCGACAAGTTAGTCCCAGAGAAAGAATTTTACTTTGGGCAACAAACACTACCAATAGGGAAAGACATCGTAGATAAAATGGGAGTAGGTATGGAAAGGCAAACTTTGTGAAGTTTCTCCTTTCAGGAAAAGCATCTATTCTTGTAATATGTCCTAAGAAAAGTGGGGTCATGCTGCTTTTTTCTAGTCACCTCAGATTTGTGGTATCTTTGTTGAACTGAGGCTCTGAATGTGGAGCTGATTCCTAGGAAGAGGTCAAAATAAAAACATCAAACTATTGTTTGCAAATTGAGCCTGGTATTTGTATAAGTATTATGATGCCTTTTGCCAGTATACTAAATTCATGGATGTTATGTGAAGATAACTGTTTTTAACATATGAAAACAGCTTAAAGTCATAAGTGTAAAAATTCCATGGAAGGGCACCTGAATGGCTCAGTAGGTTAAGCATCTGCTTTCAGTTCAGGTCATGATCCCAGGTCCTGGGATCCAGCACTGCATTCTGAATTGGGGGTCTCTGCTCAGCAAGGAGTCTGCTTCTCCCTCTCCTTCTGCTCCTCCTCTCCACTCATACTCTCTCTCTCTCTCACTCACTCTCTCTCTCGACTAAATAAATAAAATATTTTTTAAAAAATCTAAAAATAGGGATGCCTGGATGATTAAGACAGTTAAAAGTCTGCCTTGGGCTCAGGTCATGATCTCAGGGTCCTGGGATGGAGCCCCATGTCAGGCTCCCTGCTCAGCAGGGAATCTGCTTCTCCCTCTCCCTTTGCCCCTCCCCCCTGCTTGTGTCCCCTCTCTCTCAAAAATAAATAAAATCTTTAAAAAAATAAAAAAATAAAAATTCCATGGAAAATGTTATCATTACTTAAGCAAAAACAGAAAGCATACTGTATTTCAAAACCTGGAGGACTTCATTTTCTTCACCCTCACTGCAAGCTGTTTTATGAGTCACTATGTTTCATTCTTATATTTTTTATTTTTAATACACAAATACTCCAACAGCAATATTATTCACAACAGCCAAAAGGTGGCAGCCACCCAAATGTCCACAGATAGATGGATAAATAAAATGAGGAATACACACACATACACAAAATAGAATATTATTCAGCCTTGAAAAGGAAGGAAATCCTGTCTCATGTTATAGCATGGATGAACCCTGAGGACATTATAACCAGTTATAAAAAGATGAATACTGTATGATTTCACTTGTATGAGGTATCTAAAGCTGTCACATTCATAGAAACAGAAAATGGAATGGTGGCCACCAAGGCTGCGAGGAGGGGGAAATGGGGAATTGTTCATTGGGTAGAGTTTCAGTTTTGCAAGATAAAATATGGAAATCTGCTGTACACAATGTGAATACACTTAGCACTACTGAACTGTTGACTTAAAAATGGCTCAGATGGTAAATTTTCCATTACAGTTTTTACCACAATTAAATATGTATATATGTATATGTGTGCGCACACATATGTGTATACCCAATGAATTTATACCCATGAGTTTTATAAAGGATAGCAGTTAAAAGAATCCATCAAAATTATAGCACTACAAATAGATGGAAGAAACAGTGGTAATAGGGCCATTACTCTGCTTTAATATATACCCAGCGATAGTTGTGGGTTTAAAGGTTATTTGGCGAAGTGTATTTTGAATGGTTTATGAACAATAAAAAGGCTAGAGCCAGTTGGCCTGGTTTGAATCTTAGATCTCTGGTTTACTGGCTATATAACCTTATGCTAGTTAATTTCTCTCTCAGTTTTCTCAATCACAAAAAGATGACAAGGGGATAATGATAGTACCCATGTCGTAAGACCGATGTATTAAATGTGCTTATATGTGTAAAAATTTACAATAGTGCCTCAGCACATGAAGTGTTCTAGCAGGTTTATTCAATGGTCTTCTGCTTTAATAAAACGGGATATTTTAAAACAGGCATGTATCATATATAGTGGATATTTTTATCATATAATTATTCCTTTACGAACAGATTAACTGTAAGATTTTTAAAAAAGATTTATTAATTTATTTCTTTGAGAGAGAGAGAGAGAGAGAGCAAGAGAGAGCACACAGAGGAAGAGGGAGAAGCAGACTCCCCACTGAGCAGGGAGCCTGACATGGGGCTTGATCCCAGGACCCTGGGATCATGACCTGAGCTGAAGGCAGATGCTTAACTGACTAAGCCACCTAGGCACCTCTAGCTGCAAGATTTTTAAACAGTGAGATTTTATGGTGTATATTATCTTTTAAAATTTTGAAATGATTTCAAACTTAGAGCAAAGTTGCAATAACAGTACAAAGAGCTCCCATATACCGGTCACTTACAGAGGGCCTTTAAATTTTGCCAATTATCCTATAATACCCTTTATAGCAAGAGGATTCAATCCAGGAGCATGTATTTACTCAGCTGTCATGTCTCTACTCTCCTTCAATCTAGAACAATTCCTTAGCCCTCCCATGACCTTCATTGTCTAAGATTACTATGCTGGTTGTATTTTTCTGAGTATTGCACCACATTTCCAGTTCCACATGCTCTTCTAGGATTCTGTCTCTTAATCTAGACAATCCCTGTGCCTCAGACCATGAACAGAATATAGAGAAGTAGACCTGCATAACTTATAAGGCTAGGTTAGAAAGGCCACACAACCTTCTCTCTGGCTCTCTTTCACATACAGACACATATATACACTCCCTGGGAATCCTGAGCTGGCACACAGAAAATTCAGTTACTCTGAAGCTGTGATGATGAAGAGACCATAGAGAAGCAGATGTGTCAGAGGGGCTGCAGCTGTTCCAACCCTCAGCCATTGTGAGTCTTCCAGGTCATGTGTCACAGATGTGAATACAAAAGCCTTCACATAATTCTAGCTTCCAGCCTTTAAGCCACTCTAGCTGAGGCCTAGTGGAGCCAGGCTCTGGGCTGTACCACGTGACAGCTTAGAACTGAGAAGAGCTATTCCTGATGAACCTTGTCCAAATTGTAGCAAAATAGTGTTGTTTTAAGACACTAGGTTTTAGAGTGTTTGTTACAAACCAAAAGATAACTGGAACAATTGTAGACTCATTATTTTGTGGAATGTTACTTCATTTGGGTTTGCTTGATGATTACTCACAGTCAGGTTATGTATTATAGGCAAGGCCACTGACGTAATTTGGTGCTTGGCTCACCGCATCCATCGGATAATGTATGATATTGATTTGTTCCACCTCTGTTGATGTTCGATCACTTGAATAAGGATGTGGCTTCAGGTTTCTCCACAATAAAGTTACTCTTTCTCCATGTGCGATTATTTTGTAGAGAGATACTTTGAGACAATGTAAATAAAACCTATTCTTGATCCATCTTTCATCCGTAAGTTTTGCCATCCATCGATGTTTCTTGCCTGAATTTACTATTTCTATGAAGGTTGCAAAATGGTGATTTTGTAATTCAATTACCCCTTTGACTTTTATTAGTTGACACTATATTACAAGGAAGGGTTTTCCGTATATTTAATCATCCATTTATTTATATCATCATAGACTGATGGGCTCCTTATCTAATTAATGGATGTAATTTGTTTACCAACACTTTTATTTTGATATGTTATCCCAGATTTGGCTAGTGAAAGTCCTTTCAAACTGACTTCTGTATCCCTCTGACATGCCCCATTATTCTCTGAGTATGTCCTTACTTCCTGGCCCAAAAAGATGTTCCTGGTCATTCTGTCCCTGCTTTGCCCCTGAAATCAGCCCTGTCTCCAAGAAGACATGGCTCCTCTTGTTGGAGAACAGTATTTAGAAATCAGTATCTGGGCGCCTGGGTGGCTCAGTGGGTTAAAGCCTCTGCTTTTGGCTCAGGTCATGATCTCAGCATCCTGGGATTGAGGCTCTGCTCAGCAGGGAGCCTGCTTCCTCCTCTCCCTGTCTCTCTGCCTGCCTCTCTGCCTACTTGTAATCTCTCTCTCTGTGTCAAATAAATAAATAAAATCTATAAAAAAGAAAAAGAAATCAGTATCTGGTGGGTTGGTTAGCTCATTGCTACTGGGATTATACTATTTTTTGGACTTTTCTGTGGACAGAGACAAGTAAATACAGTAGAGGGTAGTGAGTACTAATGAAAGGGAAAGGGATGTGGGAGCACAAAAAAGGAAAAGACATCTAACCTAAGGTTTCAGAATTTTGGGGAGGGGAACAGAAATATTCTAGACAGAAGATATGTATGTGCAAAATGCCTAAGTCAAGAGAGAACGTGTCATGTTTAAGGAATGAATGCAGTATGGCTAGAGTAGAGAGAGGGGGTAGTGGTAAGAGAGCAAGAAACAACATAAACATGGGATATCCATATCTCAAGACAAAGACCAAATGAGCAATGCTAGAAGCTTTAAGTTTACCTTCAGAGCAATGGAGAACTATTAAGAAGATTCCAAACAAGGAATATATGATCAAAAATCATTTTTAAAAGATTTTAATTATTTATTTATTTGAGAGAGAGAGTGAAGAGAGAGACAGCATGAGCAGGAGGGCAGAGAGAGGGGGGGGAGAGAGAATCTCAAACAGACTCCACACAGCATGGAGCTCAACGCAGGGCTCAATCCCATAACCCTGAGATCATGACCTGAGCCCAAACCAAGACTTAGATGCTTAACTGACTCAGCCACCCAGGCACCCCCCAAAATCATTTTAGAACAGTTGTCTTCAATTACAAAACAAAACAATTCACATACAATCCTAAAAGGATTTTGAAATACTATATACTTTCTTCCACATTTTAAGTTGGTGTCTAACATTTTTTATAAGTTTTAAAGAATTTTTGTAACGAAGGTTTAAAATATTTTACAGTTTGAAAGGTGAAATGACTTTGGATTATACCTGAAGTATTTTATGATATGAAACTCACCAAATCTGAAAAGTTATGTGAAATTTCTATCTGTGGATTTTATCAAATGTCACCTAAAAAATGTGTTGATCTCAGAAACCACAAAATTACATTTCTAAGTATGAACATCACTAGTCTGTGTTGCCTACATTATTCTGAATTCAGGACAATTTTCACCCTTAACAAAACTATATATGAGACAGGTAAAGGACTTATATGTTTAAGATGATTCAACTACTCATTAAAAGAGGGTTTTCAGACTTCCTCTTTTGCCAAAGATGGAGTATCAGGAACTGGATTTACCTTCCTGCTGAAACAACAACAATAACAACAACAAAAAGTCAGACAAACTATACGAAACAATAATTTTGAAATACTGAATATCAAGCATTAAAGGACAATGAGAGACAGGAAACAAGAGATGAGCCCTTCAATTGCCCCAGCTTACTGTCTGGGAATCTCTAAATTATAGACATAAACTTAACTGTATTAATAATCACATTAAATGTAAATGGTCTAAATACTCCAATTAAAAGAAATGGGCAGATCAGACAGAAAAGAAAGATCCAATTATTTGCTACCTATAAAAAAACACTTTAAAACATAACATAAATACAGAAATAGGTTAAAGAGTTGCAAAAGATATATCATACCAATAACCAGTCAAGAAAGCAGGCATGCTATTTTTTTTTCTTTTTTAAAGTAAGTTCTAGGCCCAGTGTGACACTTGAACTCCTGACCTTGAGATCAAGAGTTGTATGCTCTACCAACTGAGCCAGCCAGGCACCCCAGGCATGCTCATTTAATATTGGACAAACGTCAGAGTAAAGAATATACTAGGGATACAGAATGTCTTTTCATAATGATAAAGTAATCAATAACAATTCTAAACATTTATGACCCTAATAATAGAGTTTCAAAAAGCATGAAACAAAAACTGATAGAAGTATAAACAGTTGATAAAATCACAATTATAGAGATTTTAGAACCCCTCTCTCAATAACTGATAGAATAAATGAACAGAAAATCATCAAGAATATAATAGTCTTGAACAATATTATCAACCCACTTGACCTATTTGCCATATAGACAACACTCTACACAACAGCAGAATACACATTCTTTTACACACAGTACACAGTACACACAGAACCTTCACCAAGATAGACTATGTTCTAAGCCATAAAACAAACCTCAATACATTTAAAAGGATTCAAATCATACAAAATATATTTTCTGATCACAATGAAATTAACCTAGAAGCCAATAACAGAAAGAGCTCTGAAAGATCCTCAAATATTTGGATATGGAATAACATACTTTTAGATAACCCATGGATCAAAGAAGAAATGAAAAGAAAAATTAGACACTGTTTAGAACCAAATGGAAATGAAAATATGATATATCAGAATCTGTGGGATATCAGTAAAGTAGTTCTTAGGGGGAAACTTATAGAGCTAAATACCTATATTAGAAAAGGAGAAAGATCTCAAATTGATGATCTCAGATTCCGGCTTAAAAAGCTAGAAAAAGAGCAAACTAAACACAAAGTAAGAAGAAAGGAAATAATAAAGTGGAAATCAATGAAATAGCAGAAAAACAGTAAATAAAACTAAGAGCTGTTCCATAAAAATATTGACTCAAAATGGATGAAAGACCTCAATGTGAGACAAGAATCCATCAAAATCCTTGAGGAGAACACAGGCAGCAACCTCTTTAACCTCAGCCACAGCAACTTCTTCCTAGAAACATCAAAGGCAAGGGAAGCAAGGGCAAAAATGAACTACTGGGACTTCATTAAGATCAAAAGCTTTTGCACAGCAAAGGAAACAGTCAACAAAACCAAAAGACAACTGACAGAATGGAAGAAGATATTTGCAAATGACACATCAGATAAAGAGCTAGTATCCAAAATCTATGAAGAACTTATTAAACTCAACACCCGAAGAACAAATAGCCCAATCAAGAAATGGGCAGAAGACATGAACAGACATTTCTCCAAAGAAGACATCCAAATGGCCAACAGCAAATGAAAAAGTGCTCAACATCACTTGGCATCAGGGAAATACAAAGCAAAACCACAGTGAGATACCACCTCACACCAGTCGGAATGGCTAAAATTAACGAGTCAGGAAATGACAGATGTTGGTGAGGATACAGCGAAAGGGGAACCCTCCTACACTGTTGGTGGGAATGCAACCTGGTGCAGCCACTCTGGAAAACAGTATGGAAAATAGTATTTTTTTCCCAAAAAATTGGTAATAAAACTACCTTATGACCCAGCAATCACACTACTGGGTATTTACCCTAAAGATACAAATATAGTGATCTGAAGGGGCACATGCACCTGAATGTTTATAGCAGCAATGTCCACAATAGCCAAACTATGGAAAGAACCTAGATGTCCATCAACAAATGAAAGGAGGGCGCCTGGGTGGCTCAGTAGGTTAAAGCCTCTGCTTTCGGCTCAGGTCATGATCTCAGGGTCCTGGGATCGAGGCCCGCATCGGGCTCTCTGCTCAGCAGGGAGCCTGCTTCCCCCTCTCTCTGTCTGCCTCTCTGCCTCCTTGTGATCTCTCTCCCTCTGTGAAATAAATAAATAAAAATCTTTAAAAAAAAAACAAATGAATGGATAAAGAAGATGTGGTATATATATACAACAGAATACTATGCAGCCATCAAAAGAAATGAAATCTTGCCATTTGCAATGATGTGGGTGGAACTAGAGGGTATTATGCTAAGTGAAATAAGTCAACCAGAGAAAGACAATTATCATATGATCCCTCTGATATGAGGAATTTGAGGGGGAGGGCGGGGGGTCATGGGGGAGGGAAAAAATGAAAAAGATGGGATCGGGAAAGAGATAAACCATGAGACTCTTAATCTCATGAAACAAACTGAGGGTTACTGGGGGGTGGGGGCATAGGGATAGGGTGGCTGGGTTATGGACATTGGGGAGAGTTTGTGCTATGGTGAGTGCTGTGAAAGTTGTAAGCCTGATGATTCACAGGCCTGTACCCCTGGGGCAAATAATACATTATACGTTAATTAAAACAAAAACAAAAACAACAACTAAGAACTGTTCTTTGAATCAATAAAATTGGTAAACTTCTTTCTAGCCGGACTGTTGAGGAAAAACAGAAAGCAAAATTACCAATATCAGGAATGAGAAATTTGATATCACTACAAAGTCTCGATAGTAAAAGGATAATAAGAGAATATTATGAATAGCACTTTGTCTATGAATTTGACAACTTAGATAAAACTGACATATTCTTTGAGAGACACAAATTGCCAAAGCTCAGTCAAGAAAAAATAGATAACCTGAAGAGCCCTATATCTCTTAAAAATTTACTTTGAGTTAAAAACCTTATTACAAAGAAAACTTTAAGCTCACATGGCCTCATTGGTGAATTCTACCTGACATTTAAGAAAGAAATAACATCAATTCTATACCAACTCTTCTGGAAAGAATAAGTCTACGCAAACTTTCAACTTTATCCTCTGAGGCCAGCATTACCCCGATACCAAATCCAGTTAAAGACATTACAAGAAAATGACAAGCTAATATTTCCCATTAACATAGATGCAAAAATTTGAAAGCAAGATTTAGCAAATCAAATCCAGTATATAAAAAGGAAAATATATGGGGGTGCCTGGGTGGCTCAGTTGTTTGAGCATCCGACTCTTGGTTTTGGCTCAGGTCATGATCTCAGGACTGTGACAATGGACAGCATCAGGCTCCACACTCAGCATGGAGTCTGCTTGAGGATTCTCTCCCTCTGCCCTCTCCCCTACTCGCTTGTGCATATGTCCGAGCTTGGACGCAGGTATTCTCGCCCCTCTCTAAAATAAATACCTCTTAAAAAATGAAGAGGAAAATATATCATGATTACTTGAAGCTTATTCCAAGAATGCAGGGCTGGTTTGACATTTAAAAATCAACCAATCAATGTAAATTACCACATTAACAAACTGAAGAAAAAAAGCCATATAATAATCTCAACAGACACAGAAAAAGCATTTGGCAACATCCATTCCTGATGAAAATTCTAAGCAAAACAGGAATAGCAGAGAACTTTCTCAATTTGATAAAGGGAATCTATGAAAAACCTACAGCTTATGGATGAAAGACTGAATGTTTTCCCTCCAATATCATGGTTTCAGTGATATTGGTACAGAAATTTGGGAAGTTTTGTTTTGGACTTGTTGAATTTAGGGCCCAACATGCCATTGAACATCTGTTTGGGAATTTGCAGAGCGATATGGATCTGGAGCTCAGAGGAGAGAGCTGTCATAGAGCCTATTAAAAGATACTTTAAAACTAGTTTTTATTTTTATTTTTTAAAGATTTTATTTATTTATTTGAGAGAGAGAGAGCACAGAGGGTGAAGCAGACTCCCTACCGAGCAGGAAGCCCGATGCGGGGCTTGATTCCAGGACCCAGAGATCATGACCTGAGCCAAAGGCAGATTCTCAAGGGACTGAGCCACCCAGGCACCCCTAGTTTTGATTTTTAAACAAGTACCCCAAAGAAACACAGATGAAGAGTAAGATGAGAAGACGGTAGGGAACGGAAGTATTGAAGAAGAGCAACACAAGTTTCCTCTTGTAGGATAGATACAGAAAGGGGCCAAGAAAAGGTGACCGAAACAGTGTTAACTAAACTAAAAAAAAAAAAAGACGAAGAACAATTTTACAGGTGAAAAGACACCTCTACGATATACTGTAAGAGAAATCCAGTTTCAAGAACGAGGGAGGGGTCAATAGAGTCAAAAGCTGCAGAACTTTAGATATAAGGATCCTGGTACCTTAGCCATAAACACAGGTGACCACCAGAATATATTTAAATTAGGTATTATCTAGTATACATGGCCTTTAGCCAATCCTTAACGCTGGCCCATCACATTCCGTTCCATTCCATTCTGCGTGGATGTTGATGTAAGCTAAGGCTCTCCTATTGGTTACTATACCGTTCTCTTGATCGCTCATACAGACCTACCAAGCGAGCACTGTATCCATGACTTTAGAGACTTCAAGTATCCATTTTTCAGCTCAAAAAAGGGTAAGTGAAATACTTTCATTGACTCAGGGGTGCCCTAGGATTTCGGGCCTTTTGTTCCTGAATAAACTGTCTATCCTTTTCCGGATCAGGTACCCCTACCTCCGATTCCGAGAGACAGAGAGGCACATTACTTACTGAGCCTCAATTTCTTTATTAGCAAAAAGTGGATAAGGACATAAATCCTCCCTCACTACTTTCGTGAAATAGTTTAAAACAAAATGAGTTCTAGTAAGTCCGAGTTGTCTTACTCTGTCTGGCTCCTTGGTACCTGGAGCTTGACACATAGCATGAGTTCAGCAAACGACTGTATCGTAGTAACTGAATATTTGTTAAAAGGCTTTGCGAATCTGGAAGCTGTTCTAAGTGTTATTTATTCTCCAACCCCGACTTAGGTTCCCAGGTGACCAAATTCAATGTAATAACCTCATCTTGCTGGTAGCCAAGGAGGGGTGGAAGGACTGTAGCCTCTTTCCCACAAACCATCTAGATAAAAACACTGGGTGCCGTGCAGAGTTTCATGGCCAGTCCCCTGGCCCACTGCCGCTCCCAAACCTCCTCCTTTTGGAAATTCGGCAGCCCTGTAGAACTTCTGCGGAACTTGCAATCATCTCACTTTGACGTCCGTTGAGAGGTCACGACGAAACCCTTCCCAGTAGCCTGGGCTGACCCCATGTCCCTCAACCTGAGATGAGGCCGCGACAAAGGCTAAGAGTTCCCCCAGGGGCCCAGCTTGCCGGAGGCTTCCTACTCCGCTCCCCCAGCCTCTCTCAGTGGTCGAAGGCTGCCGGCCCTCAACCCTCCCGCAAGTTCTCTGAGGCTCAGGTTTTCCTCAGAGGTGGGCCTTCGCGGCTGAGGAGGGGCCGACCGCCTCGTGCTCCTCCTCCTCCTCGCAGTGCCCCTGGCCCGGTGCGGGGCGGGCCGGGAGCAGGGCAGTGAGTTGGGGGCTCCTCCCCGCAAGGGCGGACCAGAGGAGGCGGAGGCGGGTCGGGTTTCTACTGGGGGGCGGACTTTGGCGGCGGAGGCGGGGCCGGGTGCCGCAGGCCCTTCTTCCCGTGGGCGGGCGGGCGGGAGAAGCTGCGGGTCCCTTTCCCGGAGGCGGACCGCGGCGGCGGGGAAGGGCCTGGGGGGCGGGGGCGGGGNTCTTCCCGTGGGCGGGCGGGCGGGAGAAGCTGCGGGTCCCTTTCCCGGAGGCGGACCGCGGCGGCGGGAAAGGGCCTGGGGGGCGGGGCCGGATCCCGAAGGCCCCTCCTCCCGAGGCGGGCTTCTTTGGCGGCGGCGGCCGCAGCCGGGTGTCCGCGGTTTGGCTGCTTGGCCGAGCGGGCTCTGGCTCCTCCCAGTGGCCGGCCGGGGCGGAAGCAGGAGGCGGGGGCAGCGTGCGCGCTGCTGGTCTCCTCTCCCGCGGCGCTGGGGCCCGCGCTCCGCGGCTGCTGCTAGATTCGGCGCCTTGCAGTCGGCTCGCTCTTCTCCGCGCCCTCGCGCTTCTGGCTCAGGCCTCCTCCTCCAGCCCCAGCCCGCGGCGTCGACCCCGCCGGCCCTCTCCCGCCCCGTCTCATACTGTGGCCACCGCTGCCGCGGCTCCGGCCCCGATGGCTCTGTGCAACGGAGACTCCAAGGTCAGTCTTTGGCGTGGGGCTCCCTGCCTCGCCGCCTCCGGGCGCAGGCGACGCTCCGGGGCCAGGGAACCTCCGCTCGACCCCCCTCCCCCCAGCCCGTCTGCGCAGCCCTGCGGCCCGGGCAGCTGCGCGTCGGAGAGTCCCCGGTCGGGGCCTGTGGCATGTTTTCTCCTCGGGAGCGGCAGGTGCTTTGTTGATTTTTGTCTGCGTGTCGGGGTTCCTGCGCCCGCCGGTCTCCGGGCGTCGGGGAGGGCGTCAGCTGCCGCGGCCGCGCGGCTGGCCCTCGCCTCCCCCGCCCCGCTGTGGGGCTCGGAGCTCGAGGATCGCGGCCGGAGGGTGGAGGTAGGGAGGCAAGCGGGTGTGTGTGTTTGCTTCCGCAGCCCTCACCCCCGTCGCTTCGCGAGGCTGGGGGCCTTTTGTGGACCTCTTGGGGCCCGCGGAAGGCAAGGCAGGCTCGGGGCCCCGCGTGCGGCGTTTGAGCTGTGCTGGCCTCCAGTCTTCCCGCCTCCCCATTTCCCGCCTGCCCTCGGCGAGGCCCTGCCCGTTCCCAGCGCCGGCCTTGGGGTCCGTGGCGGCGAGGCCGGCCCTCGGCGAGGCCGCGTGGTTGCAGCCCTCCCTCCTCTCCCCCCTTCCCGGTCGTGCGGCCAGTCCCCGGCCGGGGGTGACCCGAGGGTGGCTCCCTCCGCTGTCCTCCCCCCGCCTTCTCCGAGGGCTGGAGCGCGGGTCTGACCCCGCCCCTGGCTGCTGCCTGCTGCTTTGGCACGTTTGTGTGCGGTGGACCCGCTCCCCGCCGGGGCGAGCCCTCTCCGGGACGGGAGCCGCGGCCACGGCGTGCGAGGGCCGGGGCAGTGCGGGGTCCCGGGGTGTTGGGAAAGTTGCTAACGCGATGTGGGGAGAGCACGTTTGGTCGCCACTGCGCTTCTCGTCGCCTCCAACTCACTTTTTTCTGTAGACCCTCCTCTTTAGTCTCGCTTCTGAATGGAGCACCTTCGCTTTCACTTCTGTGTTAAAATTTTCGCTGGCGTGGAGTTTTCAGACCCTCACCAAGTCGATTTTGTCAGCGATAAAGTGCATAGTTTTGAATTGGCGATTAGTTTGAGCAAGATGTATCTCTTGTACACTGTTTAGAGCATGGGTTTAAGAAATTACTCCATTAAACTTCATTCATGTGTGTGGGATTTTAAAAGTCAGGTGGAAATTGGTGTTCCAAGTCAGGCAGTTGCCTTATTTAGGTGGTATTCTCTTTCAGCGGTGGTGTCGAAGTGTCACCTATTAGTAGGTCCTCTCCTACTAATGATTGCGTAGTACTTTCCAAACATTAAAAAACGATTTGTTGGACACATGAGAAAAGATGATAAGGTAGCGATATGTTCTTTTAAACCGAGAAAACTGATGCGTAGACTACGTGAAGCTCTTTTCTCAGGATTGTAAAGGGGAATGAAGACAGTCGAACTTGGAGTTTTTGACCTCAGAAGCTTATGTAAACCTCATTGTACGGTTCTTTCCTGTACATTAGCTCACTTGCAAAGCATTTTTCTGTTTTGAGACTTACAACTTATCTTTCTGCTTGTGGAGGAAATGACTGTACTAATAGGATTCATGCCTGATTTATAGACTTTTAAAGGTATGTGGTGGTTTGAGAAGGGTATTTGCACAAAATTAACTGGCAGCAGAAAGTTCAAGACTCAGTTTCCAAATTTGTCTCAGAAGTATAGAACAAATTTTTTTTCTTAGTTGATATTTTTGTTTTGTCTAACTTGCATTTTAAGGAGAGTCTTGATCAATTTAATATATTTGAGCCTCAAGTGAATTGCTGATTCATTTTATTTCAAGGTCCTTTATGTTTTATAGCATACTCAAACATGTGTTGTTTTTTTGTTTTTGTTTTTGGAGTAACAATTAGATGTGAACTGAATTGGAAGCACTTTCAGGATTAGCCATCAGGGAAATAACATATTTCATCAAATCTATTATTATTTCATGTACTCTTAAGGAGGAAAAAACTCCCTACAGTTAAACCGTCATATATCATTGAACATAAGAAACATTTCAAGTAAAGAGATGTGTAAACATGGGATAATATGCATAATAAGTTAGGTGAAATGAGATATTTCTAAGAGGTCTAGCTGGAAATCTGAGTAGGCATCTTTTTTCCATAGTTTACCGCTGAACCACCCTTCCCTCTGGAGTGAAATACAAGTACTGTACCCAAGCTTACTTTCTTTGTACATCAGTTTGACTCTGACAGTTGTGTGTAAATCCTGGTTCATAAATTAGTGGCAGGAAAGAGCTGATTTTGATTCTTATTCTGGTACATTTCAATTTGTATCAGGATTTTCTAAAATAACATTTTTGCATGATAGAAATTAGGGAGAGGCCTACAATCTATAAAAACATTTGCGCTAATTATCCAAAGCAGAGGTTATTGTTTTCTTAGTTAAGGAGTTGATATAATGTAATTAAGAAGTTAAGATTTTAGGGGCGCCTGGGTGGCTCAGTTGGTTGAGTGACTGCCTTCGGCTCAGGTCATGATCACGGAGTCCCGGGATTGAGTCCCTCATCCGGCTCCCAGCTCCATGGGGAGTCTGCTTCTCCCTCTGATCTTCTCTCTCTCTCTTCCTCTCTCTCTCTCAAATAAATAAATAAAATCTTTAAAAAAAAACAAACAGGAAGTTAAGATTTTATATAATGGTTTATTTAAAAACTTTTTTTAGCTACTCAGTGTTATATATGAATAGTATATAGGTAAAGTATCAGACGTAGTAACTATTTTCTGTTTTATTAAGGCAGGAATATGAGAATATTGTTCTTTGGGCTACTTGTCAAGTTTCCCACTTTTTGGCCTTCTCTAAGCCTCAGACTCTTTGGAGTAGAAGTGGGACCTGTACCATCACCTTTATTGACCTTCTGCTGGAGTAGAAGTGGGACCTTGTACCATCACCTTTTCATCTCAGTAAATCATAACTTGGATTAAGTATCCAGTAATCCAGTAAATCATACTTGGATTAAGGTGTTTTATAAATTGATTGCATGTGATATAGAATCTTTAATGACATCTACTGTTAAACTTTTAAATTTGGCATTTTAATTTTTTTATTATTTTTTAAAAAGATTTTATTTATTTATTTGACAGAGATAGAGAGCACAAGTAGGCAGCAGGCGGAGGGAGAGGGAGAAGCAGGCTTTCCTCTGAGCAGGGAGCCTGATGTGGGACTTGATCCCAGGACCCTGGGATCACGACCTGAGCCAAAGGCAGCTGCTCAACTGACTGAGTCACCCAGATGCCCAAATTTGGCATTTTTAAATATAAGTGTTTTTTTTTATAAGACAAGCCAAATTTTATTTTTTGTTAAGATTTTATTTATTTATTTGAGAAAGAGAGACAGTGAGAGAGAGCATGAGTTGGGTGAGGGGCAGGGCTGGATCCCAGGACTCTGGGATCATGACCTGAGCCAAAGGCAGACGCTTGAATGAGTAAGTCACCCAGGTGCCTCTTTAAATTTAAGTTTTTGAATTGAGTTGAAAGATAACAAGATTTTTTACCTGGGATGCATGAGTATTAAACAACTGTCCTTTTATGATAACTCTATAGAACATTTTTTTAAAGGTCAAAGATTTTTCTTTTTCTGCTTCAGATTTTGTTCAGATATTAAGATACTCATCTAGAGGCTCAGTTGGTTAAGCGTCTGACTCTTGATTTTGGGTCAGGTCATGATCTCAGGTTTGTGAGATTGAGCTCCTCATCAGGCTCTGCTGAGGGTGGAGCCTGTTTAAGATTCTCTCTCTCCCTTTCCCCCTCACCCCTATCTCCGTGTTTTCTTCTTTCCCCACCTTAAAAAATCTTCATCTAGAATGGAAGAGCTGTTACAGACAAAAGGAATAGTTTTTATTGTTTCCTGTTAGACTTGGAAGGTTTTGAAATTCCTCCAGGAACCTCAGATAGCCTTGTCTTTAGCTGGGCCAACTTGTTACTTAGGGAAGATAATTGTCTTTTAAGTATTTTTTTAAAATGTTGACTTGTCCTATACTTGTTCAAATGTATTTGATACTTTTAAAAGTGTCAGTAAAAGTATTTTAAAAGTAAAAGCAAAAGTATTTAATGATTTCTATTTCAAAGGATGCTATTTAATGTAATGAATACTTATTTGCTATCCAGAAGAATAAGATTTACTTCTGTCATAGTGTCTTCATGTTTCCTACTAAGCTAGACTCTGTTTAGATGCTCAAAATGAATAAAGTCCTCAGGGATAAAACGTAATTCTGAAGCACTTTGTGAATCAACAGAAAAGTAATTGTTTCATAGAAATTTGAATCTTTGTATAGCACGTATAATTCTGGGTTGTGTAGAATAGTTTTTTTTTCATGCTTATTGTGGAATAGAGAAGTTTCTGTATTTGCTTAAGAATCACAGTGGTTC
This sequence comes from Ailurus styani, assembly GCA_002007465.1. Lineage (NCBI taxonomy): Eukaryota > Metazoa > Chordata > Mammalia > Carnivora > Ailuridae > Ailurus > Ailurus styani. The sequence continues at coordinate 1,883,232 of LNAC01000071.1, read as the reverse complement.
AAGGGCGCCTGGGTGGCTCATTGGGTTAAAGCCGCTGCCTTCGGCTCAGGTCATGATCCCAGGGTCCTGGGATCGAGGCCCACATCGGGCTCTCTGCTCAGCGGGGAGCTTGCTTCCTCCTCTCTCCTCTCTCTCTGCCTGCCTCTCTGCCTACTTGTAATCTCTCTCTGTGTGTCAAATGAATAAATAAAATCTTAAAAAAAAAAAAAGAATCACAGTGGTTCAAAAAATAGCTTTACTATAGTAGTAATGTGGTATTAGTTGGTTTTCTAGCAGGAGACCCTTGCCATGGCTTCAGGCTCATTGTTTTGAGGATCAGGAGATGGTTTATATAGTTATGTCTGTACAATCCCTAATATAGTACATTCTAATGTGGTAGGGAGTAAGGTGTTTGGTTACAGTAGTGTGACCTTATAATTCTTTGTCTAAACTGGGGCACTTAAAGATAAAAGGGATTGCTAAAAATAAATTGTAATTGCTGTAAAATAAAATATTACCAAACAAAATAAATATTTGTGGTTTTATACAACATAGTAAATAAATGGCAAAACTTGTAGAAGAATGCTCAGATTACTCTCTCTGGACATCATGCACAGGAACACGCAACATCTCTTTCTTGCATATACTTTACAGATACCTTATTCACATTTCCCACTGACCCAGATGATGGTTGCCTAGAGGTCTGGTGCATCTTGCAGGCACTCAAGGCTGGATAGAGTTAGCTACCCTTAAATGCCCCTGTCCGGGTATACTTCATTTTATTAGGAAAGGATCTGGAAAAAGAAATGGGATATCAGTGGTCGGCTTTCAGATTGAACCTCAAGTTAGAAGTGAGAACTCTGTGTTCATTGCACCCATACTCCACAGAACTAGAGAAAACAATGGCAGAAGGTGGAAGTATAAAGTGAAAGTCTAACAAACCCATCCTATGTTACTTTAATGCAGTTATTCATATGTTAAAAGTTAACATAATGTTAAAAAATTAAGATTATGAGATGAATGGGTGGGTGTGGGAATAACAGGTGTAAATTAGGACAGTCCTGGCAAACTGGGCCATATGGTCACTCCAGTTATAGAGCACATATTGCCCTGAGTTTGAATCTTGATTTCAACAGTGACATCTATTTAAAGTATGGCTAAAATTTAATCCTGATGTGTATATTAGAATAATTATTTCTGAATTAGTAACTATGCTAAGAGTTTATGAAATTCTTAAATATTGAGTGTCAAGTTACTTGTTTTTTAAAAGGTGAGAACCAACAGGTTGAAATTGACCAACAGGTAAAATAATCTGCTCTAATCTACCATAACATTTGCAGGGGATGTTTCCTAAACTTTTAAAGGTGCCTGGACATGCAAAATTTTGTTATTCTTGTTTGTCTCACAGGAGGACAGAATCCTTTTTGTCTTTAAAACTTAACGTAAATTTAAATCACCTTTACCTTGTCTATAATTTGGAGAACTAGTTTTAGTAATTCTTATTCTCTAAGTCTCGTTATGAATATAAATCTAAGATTCCAGAATTCTAAAATGCTGCTTTGAACAAATTTTGGATGAAAAATCCCTAACTAATTTGGGAAAATTTAGATGAATATAGATACTTATAGATAAATCATTGTTTTGATACATTTATTGGTAATAGTGAAACTTTTTATGTAATTTTCCCCCCTTTAACATTTTTTGAAAAAGTTCAAACTGACAAAAGAAATTTTAGTCAGCATTTAGGTGTACCACTTAGATTCTACTCTTTACTTTTCTTAAAAAAATATTTTTATAACTACTTTATTGAGATATTCATATATCATAAAATTGTGCCGTATAAAGGGCAAGGTTCAGTGGTTTTTAGTGTATTTACAGATCTGTACAACCATCACTACAGTTAATTTTAGAACATTCTCATCACCCCCAAAAGAAATCCTGTACCTTTTAGCAATCAGTCTTCCGTTCTCCTGGCCTGCCTTTCTCTCCCAACCCTAGGCAACTAATCTGTTTTGTCTCTACAGATTTACCTATTCTGAACATTTTATATGACTAGACTTTTACAATATGTAGTCTTTTGTGATTGACTTTTATTTAGTGTAATGCTGTTAAAGTTCATCTCTCTTGTTGCATGTGTGAAGTACCTTATTCTTTATTACCAAATAATATTCTGTTGTTTGGCTATACCAGCTTTTTCTTATCCATTCATCATTTGATGGACATTGCATTTTTTATACTCTTTGGATATTATGGATGGATAGTGCTGCTATAAATATTCTTGTACAAGTTTTTGTGTAGACCTAAGTTTTCATTGCTTTTGGATATATACGTAGGGGTTTAATTGCTGGGTCATGTAGTAATTCTATATTTAACCTTTTGGTGAATGGTCAGTTTTCCAAAGTGGCTGCAGTGTTTTACATTTCTGTCAGGAGTACATGAGGTTCTAATTTCTCCACATTTTTGCCAACACTTATCTTTTGGATTATAGCCATCATAGTGGGTATGAAATGGTATCTCATTGTGATTTTGATTTTGATTTCCCTAATGACCAGTGATGTCGAACATCTTTTCATGTGCTTATTGTCCATTTGTATATTTTCTTGGGGGAAATGTCTATTCAAATTATTTGCTGATTTTTGAAAGTAGGTTACTTGTCTTTTTATTGAGTTGTAAAAGTTCTTTATTTTAGTGACAAGTTTCATATCAGAAATATGCTTTGCAGATATTTTCTGCCATCCTGTGAGGTTTTACTCTCTTAATGGTGTCTTAAGATACATAAAAGCTTGTAATTTTGATGTTCAACTTATTTTCTTTTGTCATTTGTCTTTTGGTATTTCATTTAAAGAGCATTTCCTTCCCCCCCCAAGGTTTTTTCTTAAATTACAGTTAACATATAGTGTAATATTAGTTTCAGGAGTAGAATTTAGTGTTTCATCACTTATGTATAATTCCCAGTGCTCATCACAACAGCTGCCCTCCTTAATACTCATCACCCATTTAGCCCATCCCCCCAACCCCCGTCCCTTCTAGCAACCCTCAGTTTGTTCTCTATAAGTAAGAGTCTGTTTTATGGTTTGCCTCCTAAGGAGCATTTCCTAATGACCTTGAATCTTGTATAATTGCCTGTTTTCTTCTAAAAGCTTTGTAGCTTTAGCTCTTTTTTTTTTAAAAAGATTTTATTTATTTATTTGACAGAGAGAGAGAGATCACAAGTAGGCTGAAATCATGACCTGAGCTGAAGGCAGAGGCTTTAACCCACTGAGCCACCCAGGCACCCGCTTTTGCTGTTGTATTTAGGTCTTTGATCCATTTTTGTTGTGAGATTCTAACTTATAATTTATGTAAGTTATAAGTTATAATTTATATAAGTTATAATTTATACAAGTTATAATATTTTCATATTGCATTATTGTCATTAACTGTGAGATATGGTCTTCCCAACATCTGATTGGTTGAAATAAGGCACCAGACTTACAGTGCTAGGCTGAAGAGATAACTTTTTAAATGGTAACCAAAGGTAATAAGGAATAAAAGTATAAACTTTTAATTGGATGCTTAATTCACTTAAGTGGATAGATTTTGGTTTTGTAATGGAGTGGCTCTTAGACTTGAGTGAATTTTGGCCTTATTTTTGACTCCATGGCTGAGCTTGACCATATGGTACCGCTGAAGGGTGAGGGTAAACAATTGCTTATTGTAGGGGGGTGCCTGGGTAGCTCAGTGGGTTAAGCCTCTGCCTTTGGCTCAGGTCACGATCTCAGGGTCCTGGGATCGAGCCCTGCATCGGGCTCCCGGCTCAGCAGGGAGCCTGCTTCCTCCTCTCTCTCTGCCTGCCTCTCTGCCTACTTGTGATCTCTCTCCCTTTCTGTGTCAAATAAATAAATAAAATAGAAAAAAAAGACAATTGCTTATTGTAACTTTGTTTTTCAGTTTGTGGAGACACATGGTTTGAAAAAGGTCACTAGAAAGTATTTTGTTTTGCTTGTTTTTATTGAGGTAGAATGTTCATAGGTGAATTGTATAGATCTTTAAGTGTACAACATGAATTTTGACAAATGTATAATGCCTGTGTAACCATTACCCCAACCAAGATATAAAACATTTCTATCATTCCCAAGTTCTTGCATGTCCCTTGGTTCCTCCAGCAGCAACCACTGTTCCAGTTTCTATAGTCGGAGGTTAGTTTTGTCTGCTTTGAACTTTATATAAATGGAATTGTATAGTGATTTTTGGCTTCTTTCACTCAGCATGTTTTTGAGATTTATCTATGTTGTTGTATCATTAGTTCATTTTTATTGTTGTGTAATGTTCTACTATAGGATATGCTAGAATTTATCCATTCACATGCTGATGGCCATGTGGACTGTTTCCAGATTTTGTGGACATAGATGTTCGTTACTCTTGGATAAATACCTAGGAGTGGAATTACTGGGTCAGAGGATAGATCCTAATAGGTTTTGGTATTTTCTATTTTGTAGTTTAGAATATTTAGGTTGTAATAATCTTGATGCCTGGAAGAGATAAACATTGGTAGAGTAAAATAAACTTAAAAAAAATTACATCATAATATTTTGTCCTTAAGGGTATTTTAAAAAGTACCTTGTTCAGCTGTATTTTAATGGAAGTAGGATGTGGTTTGTGGGCAGACAGGCTACTTTTAGATTGGCTTTATAAACATGTACCAGTAGGAATGAACAACTTCTTTATTTAATAATAGCAATCTGAATTTTAAATTCAAAAATAATTTGAGGGCTCCTGGGTGGTTCAGTCAGTTAAACATCTGACTCTTGATTTCTGCTCAGGTCCTGATGTCAGGGTCGTGAGATTGAGACTGTGTTGGATTCCACGCTCAGTGGGTAGTCTGTTTGAGATTCTCTCTCTCCCTTTTCCTCTGTCCCTCCCCCTGCTTGCATGTATGCACTCTCTCTCCCTAAAATAGATAAAACAAAAAAAATAATTTGACAGTAAAGCTGATGAAAATAGAATTGGAAGCACTTGGAATTTAATAAGGCTGAGTTTTCCTTTTTCTTGTCTTTCTTTTCTTTCTTTTTTTTTTTAAATGCAGCCTTGACATTGGTTCAGTATTTGCATATAAAAACTATTTTCAGGTGTTTGATAAGAACTTTTCTGTCAGTTTGTGAGGCGTATTATCCTGGTATGGTAAGTCTTGGGTTCGCTAGCCCTACCTCTCCAGAGGTTAATTAATAGTGTCTCTATGTGTTTCCTTGTCCCTGGTGTTTTTCCTTCATTATTTACCCTCTTAAAAGAGGATAAGTATGCGTTTATGTTTTAAATTTCCAAAGCTAGAGAATCATTGTAATGTGTATCTTAAGGACAAGGTCACAGAGAGCTAAGCATGATTATAGCCATTTTGAATAATTTTGTCCTATATTCATATGTATTTCTGCTATATTTGGCCAGGGAAAGTAGAATCATAGTATGTTACGGATTAAGAACCTGCCATGGATACTTTGGTGTTAAATAGTTTTTGTAAAATTTCATGTTAGGTGGTATTAAACATTTTCAGAAGGACATGTGAACTGGTTTAGTGCTGACAAGTTTGTGGGTCAGCTCAGCATTGCTGAGCTCCACTACTTTGATCCTTCTCTTGGGGCTACCAGGTTGATGGTATTTTCATGATGGCAGACGCACAGGATGCAAGTAGAATTATTAAGATGGCGTGGCACTCTACCATTTCAGCCCTCATTACATTGGCCAAAAGAAGTCCATGGTTGAGCCCAATGTCAAGAGTGAGGAAATATATTGTGTCTAAAACAAGATGAACTGCAAAGTCATATGAGAAGTGGCATGGATATGGGGAATAGTGAAGAATTAGGGCCAATAATACAGTCTGTTTCATATAGAATATTAAAAACATGCATAAGGAGAGCAAAAACTATAAATATAAAGCCCCTAACCAGGTAAACAGATATAAGCATGTGGTCAAACTTCTTTCATACACATAAAAAATGAACTACTACGTAACTGTCACCTGTATTCAATAATTGCACCTAGAATTTTTATATATATCCTAAGAGACTTAGACATTTTTGAGAATCATATGCCACTTACAATAAAAAAAATGTGAACTAAATTAGTTTTGGTATTTTTTAAACTTTCTTCATGTTTAGTATGACACTTCTAAGTTAGTCTTTGACCTGAGTTGTCCAAGAACTGTTTTTCCACACATCTTCTATGCCATCAAGAATTTTCAGGGACTCCTGAGTGGCTCAGTCGGTTAAGAGGCTGCCTTCGGCTCAGATCATGATCTCAGGGTCCTGGGATCGAGTCCCACATCAGGCTGGCTCCTTGCTCGGCGGGGAGCCTGCTTCTCTCTCTGTCTCTGCCTGCCTCTCTGCTTACTTGTGATCGCTCTCTCTCTCTGACAAATAAATAAAAAATCTTAAAAAAAAAAAAAAGAATTTTCATGATTCAGCGTTTCTTGAGAGTGCTCAGTTACTTCTGGAATTTTTTTACCAGGCCATTGATGACTCATTCTGCAAGTTTTGATGCTAGTACTTCCTTGATCTTACCAGAAGATGTTAATGGAAGTTTTTTAGGTAACCAGAATTCAGTCCTTGTTCAAGTAGTTTTTAAATGTTAAGGGGTTGCGCTTGTCCAGTGATACTGCTAGGAGTAAGAGGCCACTGCACTCTCCAGGGGTATTGCTCAGCGTTTATAGAATACGTAGAGAAATGACATACTTGGTGAATTATATAAAGTTTCAGAATGTCTATCCTAGATGAATTTCAGCCAAGCTCAGCTATATTTCTTTTGCTCAATACTTGTGGCATCTTTCTGCTTTAAGGGATATTTTCTGTGACTCCAGGGATCTCTTTCCCTTGAGGGATTTTATGTCAAATTGTACATCACTATGGCCATGGCAGTGACAGCTGTGTCATTGAGCTAATGGAAAATTTAAGATATAGTGTGATTTTAGAGATGTCTGGCTTCTTTCAGTTGGCATGTCTAAGATTGATTTATCCATGTTGGGATTTTTCAGCTGAAGAGGACATTACCCTTTGTGGGATCATGGGGTGTTTAAACAGCAATTTAGGTTAAAGATTAGATCAAGGCCTTACAGGGCTTGGAAGGTATTTTGGACTTAATTGAACTTTATTCTGAGGGGAAATCATTGTAGGATTTTAAGCAGGGGGAGCACTTGAAATCAGATTTTTTTTTTTTTTTTTTTTACTTTTAAGCACACAGACTCGTTAACCAACTGATCAAAATCTGGATCACCAGTAGTGGAACAAAATGACATTGTGTCCTTGCCATTGTGTTTTATTAGGAAGAGGCATAATTACATCACCAGTGTAAGATTGTTGCCAAAAAAATGTTTATCTGGAATCTCATCATAAGGCAACAAATAGATCCTGGTTGAGACATTCTACAAAAAGCTGACCTGAACTTTCAGAAAAATGTCCGTGTCCTAAAGGACCTTCAAAAGGTGAATTGATAGTTTTAGATTAAAAGAGACAATGACATGACAGTGCGAGTACAGAGTCTTTGGTTTTTGATAGGGTTCTGGAATTAAAAACAAAACAAAACAAAAAAGCCAGGGGGCACCTGGGTGGCTCTATTGGTTGAGTGGCGGACTCTTGTTTTCAACTTAGGTCATGATCTCGAGGTCCTGGGATTGGGCTCCACCCTCAGCAGATTGGGGGGTGTCTGCTTCAGGATTTTCTCTCTCTCCCTCTGCCCCTCCCCTCACTCACTCATGCACGCACGCTCTCTCAAATCTGAAAAAAAAAAAACAACATAAAGGACATTAGTGGTGACATTGAGGAAATTTGTGTGTAGATACTACTAGTGTTAAATTTCTTGGGTGTGATTGGGTATTGTAGTTATACAAAGGAATGTCCCTGTTCGTAGGAAGTACATGCTGCGAAGTTTTTTTGGAAGGGAAGTATCTGTAATTTATTTTCTAGTAATTCAGAGGAAGAAGTATATATAGATAGATACAATGCAAATGTGGCAAAACATTCATAATTGTTGAATTTAGGTGGACAGTGGGGTTTATTGTGCCATCGCTTTTTAAAAAGTTTATTTAAATTTAAAATTTTTTAAAGTTTTTTTTTAGTGATCTCTACAGCTAGTGTGGGGCTTGAACTCACAACCCAAGATCAAGAGTTACATGCTCCTCTGACTGAGCCAACCAGGCACCCTTTGCCATATTTTCAACCTTTCTGTAGGTTTCTGTAGGTTTAAAATTTTTCAAAAATAAAAAAAGAAGGTTGGACACAAGCATATGATAAAGTCAAGAGCTAGAGAGTCCAACTCTTTGATTTAATCCTTTAATTGTAGGCTCAAACTTCATTCATTGTTTTATGTGAGATGATAGTTTCTTAAGAAAAACCTTCAGTGGAGGGTATTATGCTAAGCGAGATAAGTCAATCAGAGAAACACAATTATCATATGATCTCACTGATAAGAGGAATTTGAGAAACAAGATAGAGGATCAGAGGGAAAGGGAGGGAAAAATGAAATAAGATGAAACCAGAGAGGGAGACAAACTATAAGAGACTCTCAATCTCAGGAAACAAACTGAGGGTCGCTGGAGGGGTGAGGGGAGGGGGGCGGATGGGAGTGGGCAGGGGATGGGGTGGCTGGGTGATGGACGTTGGGGAGGGTATGTGCTATGGTGAGTACTGTGAATTGTGTGAGACTGATGAATCACAGACCTGTACCCCTGAAACAAATAATACATTATATCTAAATAAAAAAAAAAAGAAAAAGCTTCAGTGAAGTTTGTTGACATTTCTAAAGTAGCTAAGGTGTTAGATAATTTTGTAAAGAAAATGTACAATTTTTCCTGAGTTATAGGTGTGGTAAGATTAAGTAAGTAAATATGCTGCTTCCAGTCGCTTTTTGGCAATGAAAGGATTATTCTGGGTAGTTGAGTATTTCAGATGACTAACGTGTGTGTGTGTGTGTGTGTGTGTGTGTGTGTGTGTGTGTGAGAGAGAGAGAGAGAGAGGAGGGGAGGTTCTTAAAATCTCTTTTAATTCTCTCAGAGGCAAATAATACGTTATATGTAATAAAAAAAAACCTCTTTCAATCCTAAAACTTTTATTTCGGCAACTGAAGTTTACTAAAGTGTCTTTTTGAAGAGCAGCTACCTGAATAAGTTTAGTACTGATGAAATTCAACTTCCAAAATCATTTATATAGTATAATAACTGCTTTTCTCAGACATCAGCAGAACATTATTTCACTCATGTAAGCAAACTTAAAAAGTCAGGCACTTAACTGACTGAGCCACCCGCTGACCCTGACCCCTCTGCTTTTTAGTTAGTACCTGTTTGACTATTTTGGAATTTTGTTCTCAAGTTACTCAGTGAAACTTGGTTGTTTTCCACACAAATGCTGTTACACTGGAGTTTGTGGCTATGGTAGTTTATTCCTACTGGCTTGTATTTGGGGAGATAACTTGTCATTTAGTTTTGGTTTTGCTGTGTAGTTGTTCAGTGATATATGGAAATTCAGGAAGATCCAAAAATGGTAGGTATAAAATGTCATGTGGATTTATCACTCAGCAACAAGTGAAGAGAACAGCAACAAGCTGTTCTCTAGCTGTTTGTTTTATAGTGCCCAATTGCAATAAACTCTAAAAGAAAGGACACATTGATCACTGACCATCATATTTGTTATTTATGCGATGATTTATGAATTGAAGAGTTAATAGCAAAGTTTGTACTTTGTGTAATGACAGCTAATATATGGTAACTGAAATTTGACCTTTGTTGCAGACTGATGTTAGTTAACTGACCGTGATATAAATCATGATAACTGAAATTTGTTCATGTCAGCATCATGCAAAGTGAGAACTCTGCCTACAATGTAAAAAAAAAAAAAACTAACAGGTCGTACTGGATTTGGTAAAAATTTTGACAGTGATAAAGGGACTGAAATCTGAGAAACTTACATAGTAACAAAGTAGCCCTTCAAAGACACTTTTTAAAAACATTTTTATTTTTAAGTAATCTCTACAGCCAACATGGGACTTAAACCACAACTGCGAGATCAAGGGTCATGTGCTCCATTGACCAAGGCAGTCAGGTGCCCCAAAACTTTTCTTTCTTTGCTCTGCTCCCCTCTCTCTACCTTTCTTTTTTCCCCCACTGGGTGTGGAGCTCTATGTAGGACTTGACCTCCCCACCCTGAGATCAAGACTTGAGCTGAGATCAAGAGTCCGACACTTAACTGACTGAGCCATTTGACTGAACCATCCAGGCGTCCCAACACTCTCTATTCTTTACAAAAAAATAGATTAAGATTAAGGAATTTTAGGTAAATTCTTATTGTGTGTGTTTGTTCATAGACTAAGAGCAAAGGTCTGAAAGGAGAAAGTTTTAGCATTTCTTGCACTCTAATATATTTTATGAACTTCTTTCTGTGATCTGATTTTTCAACATTTTCCAGTATTTGTATGATTAAAATATTCATTTTTGTGATCTCAGTAATTCTTTCTCGCCTGTGGTTCAGTCCTTCTCACAAATCCTCCTCTATAGATGGCTGTGATTGTTGCTTTTTTCATTACTGTAGCAGAAGTGTTAGTGATGTTGTGAGGTCTGCATTTATTTTTTCATATAAATGGAAAAGGAAGAGGCATGGGAAGGATTACGTAAGTGTCTGGAGGACTGACTTACACTTTTTTATGTGCAAATTTTACAACTGGAGGGGGGGAAACTCCAGAAATGTTTATTGTAAACATTTAAAACATACTGAAGAGTATGAGAAAGAAGAATTGTAAATCACCTGTAACTCATTACTTAGACACAACTGCTATTAACATTTTTGTGTATATCTGTCCATATGTTTCTTCTTCATGCATGTATGTACATTCTTGATGAAATATTTTAGAATGGGATTATGTTATATGCTTCCTGCAAGTGTTTTTCCAGAGTAAATACATGTTTTTAAGGTTTTTTTCTTATGTGAAATGTACAAAAACAGAATAGAGGCTAGCTAAAATGAAGACTGTGTATCTATCATCCAGCTTCGGTGATTTCAGTGCGTAGGCAAGCAGTCTTGTTTCAACCATACCCACCTACTCTTAGGTTAATTTGAAGCCAGTTCCAGGTAACTGTTCCAGCACACATAGTTAAAAATATTACATTTTGCCAAATTGCTTTCCAGAAAAGCATTATCGATGTATAGGTGACAGAAATAAGATTAAAAACCTTTTTAAAGTTCTAATGTTATAGGTTGGAAGCCTATATATACATATAGCGTTTTCCTCAGGTAATACAAAAAATCCTAATGAAGTGAATTTGAGCATGCTTATGCTTATACTCTGGCAGCAAACTTCAGTTCCTCATCTGCATATCCCTCATAGGAATGCTGTGACTGTTAGATAGGGTGACCATATAATTTATTGTTCAAGCTAGGATGCTTTTGAGATTCAAAGGAGACCCTGTTAGTAGTAATGCCCATAGAACAGGCATAAACTAGGACTGTATTTTGGCATAGCTGGGTTGTATGCCTGCTATGTTAGATAATATATCTAAGATGCATTTATACATAAAGTGACTATATTATATAGCCAGTAAATGCTGGCTTTTATTAAAGTGTTTATGTATCCCCACGAATGGATATGTATAAAAATCTTCCTTTTAAAAGAAGTGCTTTGAATTGGCAACTCAGAGTCCTAAGTTAACAGTTTTTTTGTTTCTGTATGTTTTTGGAGCTGACAGTGACCACTCTTTTTTAAAGGAGCTCTAATTTTTATAACTAAGAGGACATTTTCCTTAATATTTGCAGCTGGAGAATGCTGGAGGAGACCTTAAGGATGGCCGCCACCACTATGAAGGAGCTGTTGTCATTCTGGATGCCGGTGCCCAGTACGGGAAAGTCATAGATCGAAGAGTGCGAGAACTGTTCGTGCAGTCGGAAATCTTTCCCTTGGAAACACCAGCATTTGCCATAAAAGAGCAAGGATTCCGGTAGCCCTTTCACTTAGATTTTCTATGTGATTGAGCTTAGATTGTGGAATTTTTTATTAATTTGCTTGGGGACTGATTTTTTTTTTAAAAGACATATTTTGAGAGAGAGAGAGGGTGTGCACCGTTCAAGGTGGGAGTGGGGAGAGAGGTGGTGGGACAGTGAGGGAGAGAGAGTCTTAAGCTGACTCCATGCTGAGTGTGGACCCTGACCTGGGGCTCTGTCTCAGGACCATTAGATCACTACCTGAGCTGAGACCAAGAGTCAGAAACTTAAATGACTGCACCACTGAGGTGGTGCCCTGGGCACTGAAATTTTTAAATGAATATAAGACATGAAATGGTTTTACAAAAAATTTTCTTCTATGGTTCTGATTTTTAAAAAAATTAAAGTTTTTTTTAGTTAAAAAGATTGCCTTAATTTTAATTGCATAGTTATAAGAACTTTTCATTTGAATATTTTATATTTTTTAGATTTTTGGGTCAGACTTGAATTTGGCTATTATGGTCATTCTTCATCACAGAACATTTGCTCAAAGGAATATATACAGTGGCTAGAATATCTAAATGAGAAGAATTCTGTGTCCAATGGGTCTCTTTTGGCTTCTATCCCACGAGACTAAATTTCTTTTTTTCTTCTTTTGAAAGATTTTATTTATTTGATAGAGACATAGCATGAGAGGGAGCACAAGCAGGGGGAGTGGGAGAGGGAGAAGCAGGCTTCCTCCTGAGCAGGGTGCAGGGCTCCATCCCAGGATCCTGGGATCATGACCTGAGCCGAAGGCAGAGGCTTAATGACTGAGCCACTCAGGTGCACCCCAGGAAGCTTAAGTTTCTAAAATATGAAGGTTTCTCAAGTCTAATATAAGGTCTAATTCAACAGCTTATATGCTCAGAACTAGTCAAAATGACAGCTAACTTATATTAGTTTCTTCCTTTAAAAATTTCTGGTTAATGCTATGCCTTTTCTCATGGAATTGATGCTCTTTATTAAGAGTGTTATCAAAAGCAAACAACTGGAGTTTGTAACTTTAATTGGGTCTTAAACATTAATGCTATATTTCTTCCAAAATACAATATATTTAATTTTTCTCAAAAACGTAATTTTTTTCCATTAGAGAAATGGTTAAAGACTTCATAGACCTGTTTATCCTGTGATTCTTGTTTCTGAAATAGAGTCAATTGGAAAGCAGAAAAGACAGGTTGAAATTTAACTGTCTTTTATTTAGATTTAATTTAGAAATTTAAAAATTTAGAAATTTATCCTAGTCTTAGGATACAGTTAAAAATAGTCATCTCTTTTAAACTGTAGACTTTAGAGTAAGAAGGGACCCTTGAGTTTCTCTAACGCGACTGTCCCAGTTTGCCAGTGAGAACCAGTTTCAGGGAATCAAAAAACTGTGAGAATTCTGAGTGGCTCTGTCATATCTAAGCTCCTTCATTCCTTTAACTGGAAACAAAAAATCTCCAGCAGACTAAGCCAGGCTTAATGTTTAAGAATAGGGTAGTCAAATACTTGGCAATAGAATGCTAATTGTTTCTCCTACTACTTGGTTATAAACATTTCCTAGGTTCTGCTTGTGTCTAGAGGTTCTTTTTGTGTAGGAGTATAGGAACTATAGCCCTGTGGCTTTGCTTATTATAATCCTGTCTGCTGAGATACCTAGTTGATCATCCTTTTCCTAGAATATTAGTATTATGACAGGAGAGACCCCTTAACCTACTCGTTTTTGGAAGCTTGACCTGCTTAAAATTGGTATCTGGAATGCCTTGTGGCTTATTAGCTTTGTAATTGCAAGTTAGTTTCAAAATAATTGCAGGGTAGAACTAGAAGACTCAGAATGAGTGATTAGCTCTTCCTGGGAGTTATTGAGATAAGAATTTTCATAATTGGCTTAAGTACTGCTTGAGTTTCATCCTTGACTAAGTCCATTCCCTTTCTTTTTAATAGTCTTAAGAATCTTATAGTCCTGAGTTGTTTAGCAGATTAATGAGGGATGCTGGGCAGTCCCATGGTGGTTATCTTTTATAAAACTGAGTATAATGTACTGAAATTCAGAGGTCTTATTTATTAAGTATGTTTTATGGAATTTTAACTTATGCATTTTTAAAAAGCTAAGTTGCATATATGCCCTTAAGGCTAACACTACACCCCTTTAGGATTGTTATCTTAAAGACGTTAACATTTATCATCTGAGTAGGTTGTCTGTAGTCTCTTTTTAGGAGATAGGCTAACAAACATGATGAATAGCATAATTCATGTTAGCAATACAAAGTTCAAAGAGTGGGGCCTTTGAGCTCACTTGAGTTGTTATATTTTTTAAAAAATGTCCTATCTTGCTGAATAATTTTTATGAATCGACTATTACATCATTCTTCTGGATGTATTATAAGCCTGTATTTTAGTTTGTGTGTTTTTATATGGCAAGCAGCTGCTAACTATAAAGTGAATTGCCTAAATTTGTTTGTAAAAAGATTTTGGTTAAATCTTAAAATGCATTGTCCTTTAGGAATGTACATAAATCAGGATTCCTGCAAAACTCAAATCTAAAATGAGTTTGAGGATACCTTAGATTAAGTGACGAGCATAGGTACGCCTCTATTATATTTAAAGAGGGCACGTGTGGCACACTGGGGAGGAGTAGTCTGAAGGTTCAGGTCTCTCTGTGATTCCAATTGTTTGTAGCCATATGAGAGTGACGGTTAAGTGCTGTTAGATTTTTTTACCCTCTTCTTAAAGAAAACCCAGAAATCTAGATTTTTATGTAAAATTTGTAATATTAAAATGTTCTCAGTCCTTTGAGTGTATTCTGAGGGCCAGATTAGATAGTGGCTATGTGAGGAGCATAGGCCTCAGTTTGCAGCCTTTTCCATAGTAACAGTTTGACTCCCAAGTTAATGCATAGAATGCTCTGTTAATTATAATGTAGTGAAGTTGTAATATTGACCTGGGTTCTGAGAGAATGCCATATGGGCAAAATTCATATATTAGCTCCCTTTCCTGGGTCCCAGGTAAAACTGTTGGGAAGGTTGGATAGATTTTCAACAGGCAAAGTTAAGTTATTCATATTCTGTGCCATCCAGGGTCTTTCTGGGACCTGCTTTACTCCTTGCTTCCCAGAAGACCTATATTTTCTCCGTCTCCCTTTAGAATTCTCATTTACTCCTTCATTAATGCAGAAGACAAAACAAATTCATGCTAAACCTTTACAGCTAGAAACATTAGTCTTTATGTATTTGAAATTTGTACTTATTAACAAGTGAATGTTGAATTGATGGACTTTCACACATTGCAATGAGGTAAAGTACAGATGATTGAGCTGTGTACGAGGCTGAATCTGCTACAGTATACTGAAAACATAACAGAATCTTTGCATCTGTACTGAGTCTCCCTCAGTGCCTCAAGGGAGAGAGGGCATGGACATTGGGATAAAAATGAGCAGTTAGAGGATTCTTCACTGACTCTCCCTTAAAATCCACAGTGCGATTATTATCTCTGGAGGACCTAATTCTGTGTATGCAGAAGATGCTCCCTGGTTTGACCCAGCGATATTCACTATTGGCAAGCCTGTCCTTGGGATTTGCTACGGCATGCAGGTACATGTGTGAATTTGCCTTAAGAGTTGACTTGATTTATTCTGTTTATGATTCTTATTGTATTAATATTTTCTGTCTTTAGAGTATTTAGGATATTTTGTGAGCTAATTTGTGCATGTTGCAACTATTTACAAATTGTTATAGCAGTATGGCAGAACTGACCTGAGTGGAAATCTGTTTTTAGAGAAGTAACTATATTGCTGCATGCAACATAACACTGTCCATGGGGCGCCTGGGTGGCCCAGTCATTAAGCGTCTGCCTTCGGCTCAGGTCATGATCCCAGGGTCCTGGAGTCGAGCCCCACATCGGGCTCCCCGCTCTGTGGGAAAACCTGCTTCTCCCTCTCCCACTCCCCCTGCTTGTGTTCCCTCTCTTGCTGTGTCTCTCTCTATCAAATAAATAAAAATCTTAAAAAAAAAAACCCAAAAAACCCCCAAATATAACACTGTTCATTTAAAAAAACTTAGACATTCAAATTTGTATGTTACAGAAATAGTACACAGAGTTTCTGTATATTTTTACTCAATTCCCTTACTGTTGTCATTTTTAAAAAGATTTATTTATTTATTTTAGAGAGAGCTTGCCTGCATGGGGAGAGTGAGAGAATCTCTAGCCAACTCCATGCTGAGTGCACAGTCCAAGGTGGGGAGGCGCTTGATCCCATGACCCCGAGCCCCAAGATCATCACCTGAGGCAAAGTCAAGAGTCAGATGCTTAACCGACTGAGCCACCCAGGTGCCCCCCTTACTGTTGACATTTTTAACCATTTGAGAATAAGTTGCACACATGATGTCCTGTTACTTGTATTTCCTGAGGATTAGGGCTCTCTCTTATGTAACTTTAGTCCAAATATCAAAATCAGGAAGTTAACATTGATTCAGTTTTACATCTAATCCATAGGCTGCGTTCACATTTCACTGTTTTTTCTCATTAATGTCCTTTGTAAGTACTGTGTCTAATCTAGGACCATGTGTTATATTTACTTGTCATGTCTCTTTATTAGATTCCTTTATTTTGGAACCTCAGTCTTTTTCTCTTTCATGACCTTGACAGTTAAAAAAAAAAAAAGACATTCCAGCTACTTTATAGATTATCCCTCAGTTTTGGTTTATTTGACGTTTCCTCTTTGTTAGGTTCAGGTTATGTATTTTTGGCAGGGGTAGCACAGAAGTGGTGCTGTGCTCTTCTCAGAGCAGCTTATTAGAGGCACATGATGTCAGTGTGTGCCGTGACAGGTGATGTTAGTTTTGTTGAGTAGGTTAAAATGGTATCTGCCAAGTGTCTCCACCGTATCGTTAATGAGTATGGATACCTTGGAGCTGTATCAAAAACAAGAATTAATAGGGACTGATGTCTAGGTATAAAACTATTCTGTAAGTTAAGTGTTTAGAAATCTGTTTTGGCTGCTTTGATACATTTTTAGAGGAGTATAGGTTTATTAGACAACTAGAATGTGATTACTGAATAAGATAATAGCCAGTAACATGCTAAATTCTCACTTAGAATGATTTGTTCAGTAAGATCTGTTTCCTAAGGAGGCAGGAATAGAAATAAATATATTTAGGAGAAGTTATCCCTAGTGATTGTAAGCAAAATGATTTTCTAGTTGAGATAACTTTTAACAATGTATCTTATTTAGCCATATCATCTGAAACTTAGCTAGCTCTGGGATAGTATTCTCTGAGTAATGTAATTATTAATTGACATGTTACAGTATTTTGCCTTTTCTAGTGTCAGAAACAAGATAGGGTTTTTTTTGTTTTTTTTTTTTTACCTCAGAATTCTCTGCTGTGATGAGAATAGCAAAATAAAAATAGTGACTGGATTCACTTGTTTGTGAATGATCTTGATCTTTTTTCCCTTTGCCCCCTTTTTAGCTTTAGCCTGTACTAAATCAGAAGGGAAGACAGGGTCACAATACAAGTGAAATATCTAATTGTGAGATCCTAACTGACCAAATGGAATTGGTGTTAATTAAAATATTAGCTTTTTAATTTCATCATGATACTCTGGTCCTCCCTAATTGATTATTGAGAATTGTCTATTAACTTTTGATTTCTTATATATATATATGGCTTAAGACGATGTGTTCTTTTTAACAATGATTAAGTTGTTTTAAGTCCTTGGATTGAAGATAATTTGAAATTTTAGTAAGTGAGCAAAACAGAGGGAGTCTTTTTTTTTTTTTAAACAATCTGGTAGAAATTGCTGTGCTTTAGTATGAATATTGTACAGAAGGAGGCTGTTCAAAAGGTAAAGTGAGCAGATCAGCATATTTACTTTTATCTGGCTCTGGAGCATTTAGCGAAGGAAAAAAATAAAAATCAGTGTTTGCTTAAGAATGAATATTTTTATTCTTGTACTTGATACAAAAGCAGAATATTAGAAATCACTGGTCTGTAAAACAACTTTACCAGATTTCATTTCTTGCTAATCGTTCATTATAGTTTTCCACTTTGATTTAGAGGAAATACTGATCATATGTGATGTAGGAAGTACAAAAGCTACAACAACGGATATTTTCTTCTCTAGGCAACAAGCATTTTCTAGTAAAAGGCTCTTTTTCTCCTATTAAAGTTCTCTGAAAAACCAAGTGGTGATTATGAATTTTACTTGGATAATAACTTATTTTTGGATTTTCTTATATAGTATTCTAATGAATACATTTTCTTAGAAGAGCCTACATCTTGATTGAGTTGAACATTGGAAACTGGGTGGCTTTTTTTTTTTTTTGAGATTTTATTTATTTATTTGACAGAGAGAGACACACACAGCGAG
>LNAC01000071.1:1828326-1864867 GCA_002007465.1 Ailurus styani | reverse complement strand
GGGACTGGGAGAAGCAGGCTTCCCGCGGAGCAGGGAGCCTGATGCGGGGCCTCGATCCCAGGACCCTGGGATCATGACCTGAGCTGAAGGCAGACGCTTAACTGACTGAGCCACCCATGCTCCCCTGGCTGGCTTTTTGTTTTTGTTTTTGTTTTTAAGTATACCTTTACCCTAGGATGTAATGTTTTTACATAATTTATTGGTCTCCCATGCCAGAGTAGTATTAATCTTGTAGCACAACTTAAGTTAAATGATTTTTAGTATATTGAAAGGTATAACATTCTGTAAGAGTCTCACAGATACCTTTTTTTAGGACCCCTTATAGTGAAATATGTCTGGAAAATGCTGCCTTACTTTAAGTGCTAGTGACTGACTGTTTCTTCATTATTCCAGTCCCCCGTATAATTGTAAGGCCTAATTTTTCTGTCATTCGGTAGGGATCTTATGGTAGCCATAGATAGGCCTGCTCATGTTAAATATGTAAAACAATTTGGGGCGCCTGCGTGGCTCAGTCATTAAGCGTCTGCCCTCGGCTCAGGTCATGATCCAGGGTCCTGGGATAGAGCCCCGCATCGGGCTCCCTGCTTGGCGGGAAGCCTGCTTTTCCCTCTCCCACTCCCCCTGCTTGTATCCCCCCCCGTTAAATAAATAAATAAAATCTTTAAAAAACATATGTAAAACAATTTGCCTTCTGTCCTCTGAACTTACATATTAAGACAATAGAATAGGCTGATCTTGGTCCTTTAGATAAAAATTGTCTTTCCATAAAACATTGGTGTAGATGACACCCTCTAGTTAATATGCTGTTTTTAAAGGACATTTCTTAGTGACTGTTAGTTGGGTAAGTTTAACACCAAAGGTCTCACTCTAGTATATATTTCTGCTCCTAGTAACATCCTGAAATTTTAGTAATTTCAGTTTCTTATGTACCATCTTTCCCATTCACTGAACTCTCTTATGAGAGCCTTTTTAATAGCTTTCTGGTAATTCTTTGCTTTAGAAGGAAGAAGTCTGTCTTGCCCATTGCTCCTTTTGTTTCTATATCCCCTCATGCAGAATTAGAAATAGAATATCAGTAGAACTTTTGGAACTCTCTTTATACTTTGCTCCATTCATGTTGTTTTTCTCTTTTCTTACCAGAGGCAGCACTTTCCCTGAATTTTGTTATTTATTCCATTTTTTTTCTTTACAGCTTTATACATAAGTTTATATTCCAGTAATGTATTTAGTTTTGCCCATTGACCTTTGTATAAATGAAATCCGGCATGTATTATGAGCTTTGGTTTTAAGATTCATTCATGTTAATACATTCAATTTTAAGTTATTCATTTTCACTATTGAATTTATTGTTTAAATAGCAAAGATTAATTATATATTTCACTGTTAGTATTGCTGGTCTTTTTCTAGTTTTTTGCTTATTATAGACAATACTGTCATGAATATTTTTGCATTTGTCTTCTGGTGTTATACATACTCAAACTTTTCTCTAGGATAACCTTGAGTTAAAATGCTGAATCTTGGCTTCACTAGGTTATAGTTCCCTCCGATTTACATTACCACAACTATATATAAAAATTCCTATGCTCCATATCCCTGTCAAATGTTAACATTGTCAGATTTCTTTTTGTGTTTGCCTATCTGAAGAGGTGTTAAATGGGATCACCTTGTACTCTTAATGTTCATTTTCCTTATTATTGTAAAATTTGTGTGTTTATTTGACAGTAGTATCTGCTTTACTGTAAAGGCATGTTTATGAGTTTTGCCGATTTTTTTATTATACTGTCTTACTGTGTTTGTATATGCTAGATACTAATCGTTAGCCAATTATATATAGCAGATACCTTCTAGATTGTGACTTGTTGCTTCACTGTTGTAATTTGTTTTTTGTTTGTTTTTTTTTTTTTGCTTTCTATGAAACTTCTTTATTGTGTTTGGTCTCTTTACACACTATCTCATGAGATTTTGTCCAATTACTTTTATTTAAAAGAGAATTTCCTTCCCTTCTTCCCTCCCATATCTAAACCTTATTATAAAACTGACAAGACAGAGGAGCTGATCTGATTGAAATGGTGGATCTGGAGTACTACGTGGGTTTCTTTTGGGGCATTTAGGACATTGGGGTTATGATGAATCCATACTGAGAACCATTTTCTTAAGTTAAAATAGAATATTAAAACAAAAATTTAACAAGAAGGCTAATTGTTTCTTTATACGTAGTTATCACTGCCTCCCACAAACACAAGCTTGGCTGGTTATTCAGCTCTTTGCATTTCAACCTTAAGTAGCATAGTTAAGAACCAGAAATACATAGGAAAGCCTTCTTTTTTTTAAAGGTATTTATTTATTTATTTACATATAATGTATTATTTGTTTCAGGGGTACAGGTCTGTGAAACATCAGTCTTACACAATTCACAGCACTCACCGTAGCACATACCCTCCCCAATGTCCATCACCCAGCCACCCTATCCCTCCCCTCCAGCAACCCTCAGCCCATTTCCTGAGATTAAGAGTCTCTTACGGTTTTGAACAGGTGAGGTAGCATTAAATTTTATTGCAAGCCATTGGCTTTGTAAAAGCATTTAGTTTAGATTTTGTGGACTTTTAAATTGTGTTGAGTTCCAGCAGTTTGAGTTATCTTGATCATTCAGCTGTCTTCTAATTAAGAACAGCAAATTAAGGGAGGTAGAGGTGCACAGGGTTCACTGAGTATATAGGAGAGCACTTAATTTTTCATTCAGCAACTTTTAATGACTACTTTGGGCCACATACTTTGTTAGGCCCCTGGGACTGTGAAGAGACCTGAAGACATGGGGGGAGAACATGATCTGTTCTGGCAATTACACTAGCTTGAATGACTGGAGTACAGAATGAGGGAGAAGAAGTTAAGTGGCTAGAGGCAGGGGGACTGGTTAGACTGTAGCACTGTTCCTAAACTGTGTGGTTGTTAATATGCTGCAGAAAGTGTTTGATAACCTGGGTTTTTTGTTTGGGAAATACTGGGCTAAATGGGTTAACAAGTTTTTTTCCTGCTGAACTTAATCCAGACCTTTATTGCAGTAAGCTTTATTGTGAATGTCTTAAGAGGAGAATGTAGAGGCGGCATTTGCTGATGGTTTTGAAGGTCATCCACTGTGCATTATAAGAATGATCCCTTATTTAGCCCTGTGCCTGCTTTTTTGTCGGAGCTGGGTCAGCCTGTATCCTGCATGGGTGTGGCAGGTATCTTATGGTGTGGAACACATATACCAAGCTGAGTCGTAGTGATTACATCGAAGCAGAATTAATGATTGTAGAAGTTGTGTGTATGTTTATTTGGTATTGGAAGTGGGGGGCGTCGGGCAGATGTGAATGATAAATAAGAAGGTTGATCGACACAAGGAGGGGCAGAATGAAGAGATCATTTGAAATAAGAGTCTGTAGGTGTATGGAATTTGTACAAATGAATTTAATTGAAAGACCAGATTTTCTTGCCAATGCTCTCTCCACAACATAGCCTCTGCAGGCTTTCAGACTGTTCTTTTGGGCCCAAAGGTTAGATTACTTGGAGAAATTTGTACCTGCCTAGTTTTAATACCACAGCTCTTTCTGTCATCTGCTCTAGCTTTTCCTAAGCTCAAAGTACCTTTTAAAATGCTTTTAAATTAAACCCAGATGAAAGTATTAAGTATCTATTTTTAACAGATGAATTAAAGTACACTAAATGGAAAATCTGCCAGTGTTTAATAGAAATTAACCTCAGGTCAGATTTCTAATCTAGTTTTGTTTTAAAACTATTCCTCTTAATAACTGTATAATTACATAGAATAATACCAAGCTATCTACATTTATCTAACTCTTTATTTTGGGGGCACAAACATAGCAGATATCCTGAAAACAGGAATATAAATTATTAAATTAGCATAATAAAATGATTGGGTAATTCTTTTTGATTCATATTAATGTCAATTTATTTTCTCTTTGAACAGATGATGAATAAGGTATTTGGAGGTACTGTGCACAAAAAAAGTGTTAGAGAAGATGGAGTCTTCAGTATTAGTGTGGACAACACATGCTCGTTGTTCAGGTATTATAGATATTTTTAGATGTATAAGAACAGTTAGTAGAGGAGCTGACTTAAAGTTGGGATTGTTATTCTTCAAAATTAGAGATTCTGTAATTCTTAGACAAATTAAGGCCATACTAGTGGCCAGAGGTGTAACTGTCATACTTGTTTTCCGTTTGAGTGTCAGGGTGGCAGAGGATGGTGGTGATGCTAAGTAGGGATAAGGAAAGCACTTATGACATAACTTAAAAGCACCTGTGCATTCTTGAATCCCTGTTTGGGATTGCATACTGTGATGCCAACATTTGTAGTTTTTCCTTTTTACGTTTTGGAGTGTGATTCTAAACATTAATATACCAGATGTGGCAAATGGGTAATGTTTTAAAGTATCTTGCATCTACCAAATGTGTTTGTATATCTCTTCCCTCATGTTTTGCTGGGTACTTAGCAAACAGCTGATTTATTAGACTCATTATTAAATATGTGTTGTGTTCTCCTCCTCACTTTCTTTGTGTTGAGTATAACTGTACCTAGTGTACTGTCTTGTATTAATTGATTTTGTTCTGGATAACAACAGAGTAGGTGCTATAGCTCTAATCTATTTAAAAATTGGTGGATGAGCTATTCACTAGCTTCCTGGAACCATGTATCTTCTGCTTGACTTAAAAAAACCATGGCTGCATTTTCATTCAGTTTTCCAGAGAACCCGAAACTTTTTTTTTTAGAGGGGTGTTTTTCCATGTTTTGGGTAAAGCTCATTTTAGTGGACTATTGATAGGGTTACTCACTTGCCCCCCCCTTTTTAAAAAATTTTTAAATGACCAGTGCGGGGCCCAAACTCACAACCCCAGAATCAAGAGTTGTTTGCTCTATTGGCTGAGCCAGCCAAGTGCCCCCTGACTTGGTTCATTTTGACTTAAATTTCATTTTTAATAATTTTTGTTTTTTAAAAGATTTTAAGTAATCCTATACCCAAGGTGGGGCTCAAACTTAGAACCCTGAGATCAAGAGTTGCATATTTTATTGACTGACCCAGACAGGTGCTCCTTAAGTTTCATTTTTACTTTTTACATCTCCCCCTCACGGCATTAAATGCTAGCTGATGTCAGTGAGCCACAGTGACCCCTTTGTGTGTGTGTGTGTGTGTGTGTGTGTGAGAGAGAGAGAGAGAGAGACACTCCGAGAAATGTACTATTATCTATTTATAATTGAGGTATAGTTGACACAATGTTAACATTAGTTTCAAGTGTACAACGTAGTGATTTCTCGTATATTATGCAGTTACTTTTTGTTATTTCTTTTAATTGTGCTAATTATTTTTAGTTACAGGTATGTTTTGTTTATTAACATACTTGTGCCTAAATTAATTCCTAATGAATAGTTTCCTCCAAATTGGACAGATCAGAAATTTTAAAAGCCAAGTTATAAACTTAATATCTATAATGGAGATATCCCAGTTTATACACAAAACTGGCTGTGACTGCCTCTTCTTTAATTTTGAGGAAGAGCAAAAATAAGTATATCTGTTCAAAGATTCTCGTTTTTCAAGATTAATAAAGATTAATAAAAAAACCATCATGGCTCAAAATAATCTTATGAACTGAAACTACTCATTACCAAAATGGATTTTATTCTACTTCATAATGGAGAGGTTTTGCTTACATTCTTCTGTATCTAAAGTGACTAGTCTTGAGAACCATTTTAGGAATCATACTGCAGAAGCTTTCTAATCTGAAGATCTGGTTAAAA
The DNA here is from genome assembly GCA_002007465.1 of Ailurus styani. Lineage (NCBI taxonomy): Eukaryota > Metazoa > Chordata > Mammalia > Carnivora > Ailuridae > Ailurus > Ailurus styani. The sequence goes on along the minus strand of LNAC01000071.1, from coordinate 1,859,074 downwards.
TTTAAAGTTTTTCTGTCAGTCTTCCTAGTTGTAAAATTCTGGAACTCATTCACAACCTGCATTAATCCTAAGCAGCAACAATGACAACAGTAGTCAACATGAAACACCCATTTGACTTTAATATAGTTTATTTTCTTGCTTTATTTATTTTTTTTAAGATTTTATTTATTTATTTGACAGAGAGAGAGATTACAAGTAGGCAGAGAGGCAGGCAGAGAGAGAGGAGAGAGGAGGAAGCAGGCTCCCTGCTGAGCAGAGAGCCCGATGTGGGCCTCGATCCCAGGACCCTGGGATCATGACCTGAGCCGAAGGCAGCGGCTTTAACCCACTGAGCCACCCAGGCACCCCTTGCTTTATTTTTAATTTACTTTTTTTTATTTCTTAATATTTAATATTTAGTCCTCTGTCAGATTTTCTCATAGTGTAAGAAATATCTCTTTATAGTTGATTTGTTTGAATCAGGGTTGAGAGAAAGATGACATGCTGAATTTGATAAATGTTACATCTTCTTTAACCCATGCCTTTAACTTGTTTGGCATGAGAAGTAGAGGTCCACATTGCTACTGGGTTGTCTTTGTTTCTAGGCCTTTTCAGTGAATAAAGTTAGTCAGTATGTGTTCTTTCAGAGAAAACAAAGTCCGTGTATACTCTTATTTCAGTTTAAAATGAAAGTTAATGGGTTTTTATCTAATACCCTTGATTTTTGTATCTCCTTACTCTGAGACTGAAAACATCAATTCCTAATTATTTAATATTTGTTTTAACCTATGACATGCATGTCTTTATACTATATATAGGTGCAAAATAGTATCAGTGTTAGTGCTATCAGTTTCTGATACAGAACTGCTGAATGTTTAGATTTCTGAAATGCCTTCTGTTAAGATAAATCTAATAGAGATAAAATGTTGAAATTATTATTTTGTAGCTTCGTGAAATAATTTTTTATGCATGTGGTTAAACCACCAGCTTTTAAATATTTTTTTTTAGTTTTCAATTTTTACAGATTGCCTTTTTTGAGATTTAATACTCCTATTGATTTTATTTATAATGCATAGAATAATTTTAAATTCTAGCCGTGTTGCACTGTTACATACTTTTTTCTATTTTTTTGATTTATACATGTGATGAGTTAGTATTTTAAAGGAAAAGAACAAACTTTAGTTGTAAGGTGAGTAAGTTCTGAGGATCTAAGGTTCAGGCATGGTGACTACAGTTAACAGCACTGTCTTGTATACTTAAAAGTTGCTGAAAGTAGGTCTTAAATGTTCTCCCCATACACAAAACAGAATAGTAACTATGTGATGTGTGATGTATGTGTTAACTAACTTTATTGTGGTAATTATTTCATTATATATATCAAATAATCATGTACATCTTAACTTCCATAGTGGTACATGTCAATTATATTTCAATAAAGCTGGAAAAAATAAAGCATAAGATCCCATATGACCATGTCTTCAATTAAGATATTTATGTATTGTGTTTTATTTTTTGTATGTTTAGGGGCCTTCAGAAGGAAGAAATTGTTTTGCTTACCCATGGAGATAGTGTAGACAAAGTGGCTGATGGATTCAAGGTTGTGGCACGTTCTGGGAACATTGTGGCAGGTGAAAATTTTAAAACTTTTGCAGATTTCATTTTAAAAAACTTACCCGAAGGTCTAAGAATATGTTTCTCTATGAGGTGTTGTTTTCTATTTTTTTATTTTTAAAAGATATTTTAAATATCATAGGAAAGCATTAATTTATGAAGGGAAATTAATATTAGATTATTTAGAAGTCACTTATTGGTTTGCTNGTGAGGTGTTGTTTTCTATTTTTTTATTTTTAAAAGATATTTTAAATATCATAGGATCAAGCATTAATTTATGAAGGGAAATTAATATTAGATTATTTAGAAGTCACTTATTGGTTTGCTCTGAAATACTTTTAAAAATGTTCATTCTAATAAAAGCTCTCCAGATGCAAAACACTCCTTTCACTGCTCAGGAAAAATTTGATAATGGTCTGTTTTTCTAGTGTGCTTTGTTCATAATTGGGTTTTTAAATGCCTTTCATAGGTATACATAGGCATATATCTTAGACATCTGTGAAACACCAGACTAAGCACTCAGGCCATTTCTCTGAGGCAGGGTTGGCAGCTTGTGAGCTGTGGGTTAAATCTAGCTTATAGCCTGTTATGATATTAAAAGGTTATAATAAAAGACAGGGACTGTATGCATGTGTTTCACAGAGCCGAAAATTTTTATGATTTAGTCCTTTGTAGAAATTTTCCCAATCTGTACTTTAAAGCCATTTTTATTCTCCTCTTTTTTGAGGAGGAGGAATTGATTCTCTGGCAGTTTGTGATTTTTTTTGACTTGCTTATTTGAATAGTTGTTATGTAAATAATTACCAGTAATCCTGAAAGCCAGTTTAAAAAATGGATTTATCAATAAAGTTATTTTTGTTTGAAACATCACACCTAAACAGTAAGTTGAAAAAAGATTTGTCATGGATAAACCCAGTTGAGTAATTTACCTGCAGCTACTTAACATTAGAATAGGAATGATCCAGAATAGTCTTCATATTGAAATGTTTTTATTTAAGATTAACGGTGATAGTTGGCTTACGTATTTGTATTCATTCAACCAATATTTGTGTGCTTACTTTGTGCCAGTAGCATTTCTAGGTGTCAAGGGTAAAGTAATGAACAAAGTGGACAAAAATCTCTGTTAAACATTCTAGCTGGGGGCAGGGATGGGACAGTTAATACACAAACAAATATAGAATATGTGAAGTGTCAGATGCGTTTAAGTGCATTGAAAAGAAATATAGGAAGAGAAGAGTGTTGCAGAGTAGGTGTGATTAAGGTTGTTACTGTTTTATGTAGGATATTCAGGGAAGGTATTCCTGTGAAATGATACTGAACATGAAAGAAGTAAGTGCTGACCCTTCTCGATATTTGGGGGAAGAGGAAATAGCAGTACAAAGCTCTCAGGATGGGACGATGTTTGAGGAACAGCACCGAAGTCTGCATGGTTGGAGGAAAGTGGTAGAAGATGAGGTTAGAGAGGTTGTCAGGGGGGCCAGGACGCAAGCCATTTGAGGCCACTATGAAATTGTTGGCTTTACTCATCTAATTTCAGGATTACCTTGGCTATAGTGAAGAGAAAAGAGAAAGGGTCAAATGTACAAGTAGGGAGATCAGCTAGGAATCTCCTGCAGCAATCAGGAGAGGAGACAGTAGTGTAAGGAATAGTGTGGTAGAGGTGGAAGTGGTCAAGAGTGATTGTTTTCTCATATAGATCTTGTACATATTTTGTTAGACTTATACCTTAGTATTTCATTTATTTGGAATTGTTTTTAATTTCAGATCCCACTTGTTCATTGCTGGTATGTAGGAAAGCAGTGAACTTTTGTGTATTAACCTTACATCCTATAACCCTGCTATAATCACATACTAGTTCCTGAAGTTTTTTCTGTTGATTTTTTTTTTTCAGATTTTCTATACAGATGATCATGTCATCTGTGAACAAAGACTTTTCTTCTTTCTCAGCCTGCATTCCTTTTACTTCCTTTTCTTATTGTGTCAGTTAGGACTTTTATATGGTGTTGAAAAGCAGTGGGGAGAGGGGACATCTTTGCCTTGTTCCTGATCTCAGTGAGAAAGTTTTGAGTTTCTGTTAGTTATGATTTTAGCTGTAGGATTTTAGAAGATATTGTTTATCATGTTAAGGAAGTTCACCTATATTCCTAGTTTACAGAGAGTTTTTGTCACGAATGGGTGTTTTCAGATGCCTTTCTGCATCTATTGAATCAGATCGTGTAACTTTTAAAATTGATAGAAGCCTGTTGAAATTATCTATTTCTTGTGTGAGTTTTGGTAAGTTGTGTCTTTTCAAAGAATTGGTCCATTTCATCTGTGTTACAAAATTTGTGGACATAGAGTTATTGATATATTCCTTTATTGTTTTAATGTTCATAAGACCTGTAGTGATGTCTCCTCTTTCATTTCTGACACTAGTAATTTGTGTCCTCTCCCTTTTTCTTAGTTAACCTGTCTAGAGGCTTATCAATTTTATTGATCTTTTCAAAGAACCAGCTTTTGGTGGTGATGGTGATGGTGGTGATGGTGGTGGTGGTGGTGGTGGTGGTGGTGGTGGTGATTGCTGTTGATTTCCTGTTTTCAGTTTCATTGATTTCTGTTTAATTTTTATTATTTGTTTTGCTTACTTTGGATATAATTTGCCCCTCTTTTCTCATTTCTTAAGGTGGAAGTTTAGGCTATTGAGTTTAAATCTCTTCTTTTCTAATATATGTATTCAGTGCTGAAAATTTCCCTCTAAGCACTGTTTTTGCTGATCTTTTGGTGTTCTGAGAGCAATTTCCAGTGTGTGGGAAGAGTTGGGGGGGTTTCCTCACCAACAAGCAATTCTTACCATAATTCTTATGGTATTTGAGCTCATCTCAATTTTGACACTCAGTACCCAGAGATAACACCCGATTGCACGGGTTGAGGGCTGCATTCCACAAGACCATCCCCCTTCCCTACCCACACACACTTCAGACATCAGTTACAAACCCAGGTTATCACCTGTGCCTCTGACTGAACAACTCTAGATTGGAGATTCCAGTGACCCCCTCCTTGGGTTTCAGACACCAGTCACAGGTCCATGTTACCCGTCTTCTTACCTACTGGCTGTAAATCAGAGGTTCGCATGATTTCTTTCTCGGTTTAGTTAATTTTCTAGAGTGGCTCACAGAACTCAGAGAAACATTTTACCACTAGATCCCTGGTTTAGTATAGAAGGATATAACTCAGGAACAGCCAGATGGAAGAGAATTATAGGGCAGAGAATGGGGAGAGACATGGAGCTTCCATGCCCTCTCCAGGTGCATCACTGTCCCCAAGCTCCACATGTTCGCTAACCTGGAAGCTCTCCAAACATCATCCTTTTTGGTTTTTATGGAGGCTTCATTACATAGGCATGATTGATTAAATCATTGATTCCTGGTAAATGATTCATCCTCCAGCCCCTCTCCCCTCCCTGGAGGCCAGGAGGTTGAGACTGAAAGTTCCAAGCCTGTAATCACATGGTTGTCTCCCCTGGCAACCAGCCCCTATCGTTAGGTGCTTTCCAAAAGTCACCGTATTAATATGAGAGATATCTTTTAAGCTCTCATCTCTTAGAAATTCCAAAGGCTTTGGGATCTGTGAGCCAGGAACTGTGAATTATGTTTTTTTCTTTATGAAGATTAAAGTTTCTGACCTTTATCATTTTCCCTCTCTTTGAAGAAATTCTTTATTATTTCTTGCAAGGCCGGTGTGCTGGCAACAAACAGCTTCAATATTTGCTTGTCTGAGAAAGTCTTTATTTTTCTTCACCTTTGAAGGATAATTTCTCAGGGTACAGAATTCTAGGTAGGTAGGTTTTTTTTCTTTTTTCCTCAATCTTTTTAAAATTTTTTAGTTTTATTAAGATTAATTGACAACATTATAAGATATTAAGTATACAATGTGCTGATTTGATACAGGTACACATAATGAAAGGATTCCCCCATGGAGTTAATGGACACATCCATCACCTCACATTTTTGCCTTTTTTGTGTGTGAGAACATTTAAGTTCTGTTTTCTTAGCAAATTTAGATTACCCAATGCAGGGTTATCAATTAGGTCCTCAGACTTTATTCATCTTACAACTGAAAGTTTGTACCCTTTTATCATCTCTCCCTATCTCCCCCAGCCAGGTCCTGGTGATCACTTTTCCATTCTCTATTTCTGAGTCCAACTTTTTATTTTTCTAAGGTTCCACATAAAAGTAATACCATGCAGTATTTGTATTTGGCTTATTTCACTTAGCCTAATGCCCTCCAGGTCCATCTGTGTTGTTGTAATTGACAAGGTTTCCTTCTTTAAAAGCTGGATAATATTCCATTTTGTGTGTGTATATCATGTGTATGTTTATATAAATTTTCTTTATCCATTCGTCCATTGATATACGCATAGCTTTTTTCCATGTCATGTCTGTTGTGAGTAATGCTGCAGTGAACATACAGACATCTATTTGAGATAATGGGTTCATGTCCTTTGGATGTATACCTAGAAGTAGAATTGCTGGATCACATGGTAATTCTAATTTTAATTTTTTGTGGGACCTCCATACTGTTTTCCATAGTGACTATACCAGTTTATATGTATCCCACCAGCAATTTACAAGGAGTTCCTTTTCTCTGCTTTTTTGCCAGCATTGATCTTGGTTTTTTCGTAATAGACATCCTAACAGGTGTGAGAGGACGTCATTATAGATTTGATTTCCATTTCCTGATGCCTAATGATATTGAGCATTTTTATCTACCTGTTCGCCACTCGTAGGTCTTTCAAAGTCTTTTTTTTATAGGTCTGTTCAAGTCTTTTGCCCATTTTTAAATTGGGCCATGGGTTTTTTTTTTTTAATTTTTATGAGTTCCTTATTTATTTTGGATATTGACCTTTTATTGGCTTGCAAATATTTTTTTCAATTCCATAGGTTGCCTTTTCATTTTGTTGATGGTTTCCTTTCCTATACAGAAGTTTTTTAGTTTGATATAGTCGCACTTATTTTTGCTTTGTCACCTTTGGTTTTAGTGTCAAATCCAAAAATCATTGCCAAGACTACTATCAAGGAGCTTTTCCCCTGTGATTTCTTCTAGGAGTTTTGTGAGTTCAGGTATTATGTTCAAGTCTTCAATCAATTTTAAGTTGATTTTTGTATATGGTATAAGGGTAGGGATCCAGTTTCATTCTTTCGTATGTGGCTTTCTGGTTTTCCGAGCACGTTGTTGAAGAGATTACCCTTTCTTCATTGTGTATTCTTGGCTTCTTGGTTGTAAATTGCTCATACATATATGGGTTTATTTCTGGGCTCTTGATTCTGTTTCTTTGGTTTGTGTGTCTGTATTTATGCCAATACTGTACTGTTTTGAATACTATTTTTTTTTTTTTTGTAATATAGTTTGAAATCAGGACATGTGATGCCTCTTGCTTTTTTTCCCTCAAGACTGCTTTGGCTCTTTGAGGTTTCTTGTGATTTGATATAAATTTTAGGATTCCTTTTTTCTATTTCTGTGAAAAAGCCATTGGAATTTTGATAGAGACTGAATTGAATTTGTATATAGCTTTGGGTAGGATGGACAGTTTAACAGTGTTCTTCTAATCTATGATATTACTTCATTTATTTGTGCCTTCAATTTCTTTAATCATTGTCTTAGAGTTTTGAGTATACAGATCTTTCACTTCCTTGATTAAGTTTGTTCCTAAATATTTTATTCTTTTTGATGCTGTTGTAAATGGGAACATTTTCTTAATTTCTTTGATAGTTTAACTTATAGAAACACAATTGACTTTGGTATGTTGATTTTCTATTCCACAACCTTACTGAAGTTCTATATTTGTTTTAACAGTTTTTTTGGTGGAGTCTAGGTTTATTTGAGATCTTTTTTTCTTGGTATAGTTATAAATTGCCATAAACTTCTCTCTTGGAATTGTTTTTGCTGTATCCCATAAGTTTTAGGTGTTATGTTTCCATTTTTGTCTTTTTTTTTTATTCTCTCTTTTGATTTATCCTTTGACTCATTCCTTTGTCAGGAACATGTTTTTTAATCTCTGCGTATTTAAATTTTCTAGTTTTTTTCTTGTAATTTCTAGTTTCTTACCAGTGTGGTTGGAAGAGATTTTGGATAGGATTTTAATCTTCTTTTTTCTTTTTAAGATTTTATTTATTTATTTGAGAGAAAGAGAGCATAAAAGTGGGGGGGGTCAAAGGGAGAAACACACTTCCACTGAGTGGGGAGCCCGATGCTGGTATTGATCGTGGTATTGATTCTAGGACTCCAGGATCATGACCTGAGCCGAAGGCAGTTGCTTAACCAACTGAGCCACCCAGGTGCCTGGATTTTAATCTTCTTAAATGAGCTTGGATTCCGATATGTTTTGAAAGGAGAGACAAAGGAGTTCCTGTTGGATTGCATTTGGAGTGGGCAAAAAGGGTACAATTGAGTTTTAACTCCCATGTTTTTTGGTACAACCATCCAGAAAGTTTAAATTTCTGTTTACCTGAAAGGAAAGGATGCATTCATTCGATTAAATTCAAGATGCCTTATTACACATAGAAAAAAAGGTATGAGTAAGCAGTTGTATATAGGAGTCTAGACTGTAGAGTAGAAAATTGGGCTGGAGGTATAAATTTGGGGGTATACCATCATATGTGTAGAATGTAAAGTTGAGAGTTGTAGATCACTCAATGTATAGAGAAGAGATTTAAGGGCTGAGTATGGGCAACTTTCATGTGTAGAGATGGATAAGAGGAAGAGGAAATGACAAAGATAAAGAAGGAGCAGACAGTGGAATAAATGAACCGAGAGAGTGCTATTCTAGAACCCGAGTAAAGAAAATGTGAGGTTCCTTGGCATAGTAGAATGAGTATGAATTTGAGAGCCTGCTTGGCCTGGTTTAACTACTTAACCAGCTGTAAATTTTTTGATATCTCAGAGCTGTAAATAGAGGTAATGCATATACAGGTAAAACATCTAGCCTATCATCTTTTGGTTAGTAAATAATCCATAATTTGTTAGAAACACATTAGTCAAATCCATGAAGTTACATTTGTGGTTAATAGTATTTAAGAAAGGAATACATAGACTCTGACAGGCCTAATACATGAGGTTTTTCTAATACATTAAATTGATAGCTGCATATTGCATATGAAAGCCCTGTGGGACTGAGAGCCAAAATTAAGTTATCATTGTGTTAAATAGACTAAGTAATCTGGGTGGAGAAGTGAGAGTACTATGAAGTAATCTCCGTAGGATTTAGTTCACTGTCCTATATAGTTCACTAATTGGTACCCAAAGACCTTTAAAGAAAAACTGGGGCAATGTAGTTTTTATTTGTTTTATGTTTTTTTGTTTTGTTTTGTTTTTTTTCCCCTGTAGCTAGAAATGCACTAAGTTGTATCAGTTTTTACATTTATAGAGGAAGAAATTGTGACGAATTACTGTGGGTACTTAGCTGAGTCTTCCACATGAAAACATTTTTAATTTGTGATTATTTTCTCTATAAAGGTATAGCAAATGAATCTAAAAAATTATACGGAGCACAGTTCCACCCTGAAGTTGGCCTTACCGAGAATGGGAAAGTAATACTGAAGAATTTCTTGTACGACATAGCTGGGTGCAGTGGGACCTTCACTGTGCAGAACAGAGAACTTGAGTGTATTCGAGAGATCAAAGAAAGAGTAGGCACATCGAAAGTTTTGGTAAGGAATTTACATCTGAAAGTCTACAAATGTATGTCAGTAATGTCAGAACTCAGAGCTGGCTTTATCACCATAGCCCTTAGATGTTGACTGGATGGTCAGAGGTTTTGTGAGTTGCACTGTTTCAGAGTGCTTTTCAATTTTTTGATAAAAACAGTATTTTTAAAGGTAATGATTTAAGCTGATTGTTTTTATTTTATTTTACTTTTTTGTTTACTGTAGCAACATGATTTTTCTTTTAATTTTACCTTGTAGGTTTTACTTAGCGGTGGAGTGGACTCAACAGTTTGTACAGCTTTGTTGAATCGTGCTTTGAGCCAAGATCAAGTCATTGCTGTGCACATTGATAATGGCTTTATGAGAAAACGGGAAAGCCAGTCTGTAGAAGAGGCCCTCAAAAAACTTGGAATTCAGGTCAAAGGTATCGATGAGCCCCCAGAAAAGTCTATATGTGAGGACTTATTTAACAAATCAGTTCTAGCCTTATGGTTTGAGTGAGCTCATTGTCTTAACCAAGTACAGGTTTCAAGGGGTGCCTGGGTGCCCCAGTCAGTTGAATGTCCAACTCTTGATTTTGGCTCAGGTCATGATCTCAGGGGTGTGGGAACAAGCCTAGCCTCCTCTTCCTCACTCAGTGGGGTGTCTGCTTGAGATTCTCTCTTTCTGCCCTCCATGCCTCCACCCCATTCTCCCTACTCTTGTGTGTGCTCACATGGGCACACACACTCTCTGAAATCTTCAAACAAAAAACCCAAAAAACCCCAAACAAGTATTGGTTTCCCAATAAACTTAAAATTATGGTTTTTACTTTTATATTGTAATTATCTGTTTTAAGAGGAGTCCCCATATAAATTTTAAAACTGAAATCAATAGAAATTCTAAAAAATCAAATCAATAAAAAAATTAATGAAATTTCATCTATCTTTCTTTTCTAATCATTCATTCTTTTTGAGTTCTCTTTTCCTATCCATAATATTATTTATGTATGAGAATTTCCAAGTCTTCCTACAACAGCTATGGATGTACAGATTACTTTATAATCTGAAAGGCTTATACAGAGGAGAGAAGTGAAGAGTCTAGTCACTTTTTTTTTCTAATTTTATTGAGAAATAATTGACATACATCACCATGTAAGTTTAAGGGTACAGCATGATGATTAGATTCTGCATATATTTTGAAAGGATTATCCCAGTAGTCTCAGTTGACATCCATCTTCTCATATGGGGACAATAAAAAGGAAAAAATTTTTCATTTTATGATATGAACTCTTAGGATTCACTCTTAACTTTTCTATGTATCAACCAGTAGTATTAGTTATAATTGTCATGTTGTACAGTACAGCCTTAGTACTTAATTATCTTGTAACTGGAAGTTTGTACCTTTTAACCACCTTCTTTCAATTCCCCTTCTTCTCACCCTCCACCTCTGATAATAAGTCTGATCTCTTTTTCTATGAGTTTGATTTTTTAGACTCTACATATAAGTAAGATCATAGAGTACTTGTCTTCCTCTGTCTTATTTCACTTGACGTAATGCCTTTAAGGTCCATGCATTTTGTCACAAATGGTAGGTTTCCTTGTTTTTTATGGACGAATAATTTTCCACTGTGTGTGTGTATATATACATATATACCACATCTTTATTCATACATCGATGGACACTTAGGTTGTTTCCATATCTTAGCTATTGCAAATAATGCTACTGTGAGTATGGGAATGCAGATATCTTTTTGTGTGTTTTCATTTTCTTTGGGTATATCTCCAGAAGTGGAATTGCTGGATCACATGGTGGTTTTATTTTAATTTTTTGAGGATCCTCGAAAAATGCCTTTTTTTTTTTAAGATTTTATTTATTTATTGTGAGCAGGGAGAGGGGGTTTGGTGGAGACACAGAGGGGGAGAGAGACTCAAGCAAACTCCAAACTCCATGCCGAGCATGGAGCCCAACGCAGGACTTTATCTCAACAACACTGAGATCATGACCTGAGGTGAAAATCTAGTTGGACACTTAACCGACTGAGCCCCCCAGGAGCCTCTGGCTTTTCTGTAGTGGCTGTACCAATTGATAATCCTACCAACAATGCACATAGATTCCCTTTTTTCCATATCCTTGCCAGTGTTTATTATATCTTGTCTTTTTGGTGATAGCTATTCTAACAGGTATGAGGTGATATCTCACTGTGGTTTTAATTTGTATTTCCCTAATAAATAGTGATATTGAGCATCTTTCTATGTACCTCTTGGCCTTTTGTATATCTTCTTTGGAGATGTGTCTCTTTAGGTTCTCTGTCCATTTTTTGATTGGGTTGTTTTTTTGCTGTTGAGTTGTGTAAGTTCTTTATATAAATTTTGGATATTAATCCCTTACCAGATATGTCCTTTGCAGTATCTTCTCCCATTCAGTCGGTTGCCTTTTCATTTTGTTGTTGGGTTCCTTTGTTGTGCAGAAGCTTTTTATTTTGATGTAGTCCCAATAGCTTATTTTTGCTTTCTTTTCTCTTGTCTGAGGAGACATATCTAGTAAAATGTTGCTAAGGGGAGGAAACTAAAAAGCAGGACTTGTGGGGAGGCTCAGAATTTGGAAACCTTGGCTTCCCTGTGTGATGTGGTTCTCTGGGTGAGCCTAAAACAGATCGGTTGAAAATCTGAGAAGATTCTTTTCCTTAACACAGGAATAAATTGCTGCTATCCCTCCCTTTTGGAAGACTATGGATTTATTCTCTAAAGAGGCTACATAAAAGAAACTTTGAACTTTGGCATATCAATAGCAGGCATAGTTGAGGGGAGAAAAAAGATTCTACATTAAAACCAATAGGGTTAAGCAAAAATCTGTATACTGAATGGTGACTCTCTTCCTGGCACTTCTGATGTTTCATTTTCAGAATGTTGATAGGCAGGAGATTAGAGGTGTCTTTTGTGGGGTAATTGACCAGTTTAAGAGAAACTACAAATTCACTGGTGTCTCCCGGTGAAATAGCACCACTATATTTCAGTGTAGTTCACCAGTTGTTCAGCCTTACTACCAAATAGAGACCTTAGTATGTTTTTAAGTACCTTGCTCTTTAAAAATGTAACGATAGCCAGTGATTGCTAGTGCAACTGGGGGACTCCGATCCCTGTATATGAACGACTACTTTCAGTTCTCTTGGGGCTATATGCTGCTTCTTTCAGCTTTTGCTTTTTCTGGTGGGGCACTGAATACAGGGAAAGCAATGGCATAATGTGTGATATCATGGCCTGAGATTACTAAATGCCACAGGATTCTCAAAAAAACAAAATTTAGTGAGTTCCTGTGTCTGGACTCTATTAATTGTGGTTTACTGGTAGTTCTGTAATATGTAGCCAAGGTGTAAGGGGTGATCAAAACGTCCACCTAGGTTTTCTTTTTGTAGTTTGATGCATTATTTATGTTTTTAAAAATCTATTAGTTTTAAAATGTGCTTCTCTTCTCTTCCTCAGTGATAAATGCTGCTCATTCTTTTTACAATGGAACAACAACTCTACCGATATCAGATGAAGATAGAACTCCACGAAAAAGAATTAGCAAAACATTAAATATGACAACAAGTCCCGAAGAGAAAAGAAAAATTATTGGGGATACTTTTGTTAAGGTACCTTTTTAATATCCACAGTGTATACTGTTTTTGATGTGAATTTTAGTATTTGTTTTTCCTTGTCCTTATATCAAGTAATCAAATTTTAGGACTGGTTTTGATTGTTTTTTTCTTTTATTAAGAACTTTAGTGTATGTTACTATTATACTGAATGGTTTTAAAAAACAGATATATACTTATGTTGCCAGGCTTTTATTTTAACTATTTAAGAATAGCTATTTCAGTTCATATTAGACTTTTTAGTTCTTTGGACATTTCAATGGGTAGTTTTCAGGGTCTTGAATGTTTGCTTAGCTATATGAATCTTTCTAAAGCATATGTTCTTAAAAGAGTTTACTTTGGGAGTTGGTGTGGATTTTATCTCTTGATCAGTATTGCAAAAGGATTTTGAGAAATCATTTCGAAAGTATAATAAAGACTTTGCTGCCTTTTTTAAAGATTCATCTCTTAAAAGGCTGTTTTTCTCCTCTTGGTTATAGATTGCCAATGAAGTAATTGGAGAAATGAACCTGAAACCAGAGGAGGTTTTCCTTGCCCAAGGTACTTTACGGCCTGATTTAATTGAAAGTGCATCCCTTGTTGCAAGTGGCAAAGCCGAACTCATCAAAACCCATCACAATGACACAGAGCTTATCAGAAAGTTGAGAGAAGAGGTAAAAGCTTATGAGAACTTTGCCATAAAGCCTTTCTCCCCCCCCCCAGCCCCGAACCATTTTTAAATGTATGTTAAGTGTATTTGCATTTTTGTCATTAACATTGTCAGTCATGTTATGTATATCTGCATTGTTGTGAGACAAATCTCCATAACTTATACATCTTGTAAAACTGAAACTTTATATCCCTGGAACAACAGCTCCTCTCTTTCTTCTTCCTAACCCCTGGTAACCACTATTCTACTTTCTGTCTCCATGAATCTGACTACTTTAGATACCTATAAAAGTGAAATCATTTGTCTCTTTCTGACTGGCTTATTTCATTTAGCATAGGTCCTCAGGGTTCATCCATGTCGTAACATGTGACAGGATTTCCTTTTTCTTAAGGCTAAATAATATTTTATTGTATGTATATACACATTTTGTTTATCATTTATCTGTCAATGGACATTTGTGTTGCTTCTGCTTTTTGGCTATTGTGAATTTTGCTGCTACGTACATGAGTTGGCAGATATCTCTTGGAGACCCTGCTTTCAGTTTTTGTTGTTGTTACACACAAGAAGCAGTATTGCTGGTTCATATGGTAGGTTTTTTTGTTTGTTTTGTAAGAGTTTAGATAATCTTTACCCTCAGTATGGGGCTTGAATTTACAGTCCCAAGATTTTTTTTTTTATTAAAGATTTTATTTATTTATTTGACAGAGAGAGATTCCAAGTAGGCAGAGAGGCAGGCAGAGAGAAAGGAGGAAGCAGGCTCCCTGCTGAGCAGGGAGCCCAATGTGGGCCTCAATCCCAGGACTCTGAGATCATGACCTGAGCCGAAGGCAGAGGCTTTAACCCACTGAGCCACCCAGGCGCCCTACCGTCCCAAGATTAAGAGTTGTATGCTCTACGGACTTGAATCAGCCAGGCACCTCATGATAGTTCTATTTTTAATTTTTAAAAGGGACTTCTTAATGTTTCCATAGCAGCTATATTATAATCCACCAACAGTGCTCCACACTTTGCCAACAATAGTTATTCCCCCCTACCTTTTTTTTGTAAATTCGCACTCATTAAGATGGCTACTATCTGTCTTTATTTTAGGCATCTTAGAGGATGGGAAATGGTGTCTCATTGTGATTTTGATTTGCATTTCCTTAACAACTAATGATGTTGAGCATCTTTTAATATGCTTATTGGCTATTTGTATACTTTCTTAGAAATATCTATTCATATTTTTTGTACATTTTTAATTGGTTTATTTATCTTTTTATAACTAAATTGTAAGTGTTCTTTATATACTCTGGGTCCTTTATCAAATAGAAATAGGTTTTCTTTTCACTTAATGGTATCTTTTGGAGAGCTTTAATTTTGAAATACTAGTATGATGTTTTCTAATTGCCTTGTATTCTATTGAGAACTAGATCAAACATGCTGGGTAGGACTGCTCTGATTTATTTATATTTGCAAGGTTTATTTTAAAATGTGTTTCAGAAAGAAGTACGAAGGTCGGTAAAATATTCATCTAATTCCTTATGAACACATGGGAGAAAATACTTTAAGATAGGAAATTTTAAAAAATGTCTTAGATTAAAAAATCAACAGGAAAGACCAATAATATGTTACTCTCTATTTTCCATGCCACTTTCATTACTAATTTGTATTAATTGGCTTTTTCCCTCTGTAGGGAAAAGTAATAGAACCTCTGAAAGATTTTCATAAGGATGAAGTAAGAATTTTAGGCAGAGAACTTGGACTTCCGGAAGAGTTAGTTTCCAGGCATCCATTTCCAGGTAAAAAAAAATAGAATTGAATTGCTCGTTTGCCATTAGACTTTCATGTTGAAGAAAAATCAATTCAGACAATTTTGAAATAACTTTTTACTTCGGGGAATATGTAACTTTAGAGAAAGGAAAGGGTGGGTAGGGAACAAAATTCTTCTTAGTATCTATTGTGTATACTTCGTTTTCTTACATAATTATTTTCCATTGTATTTATATTTAAATATTACACCACCTCAGTGAATCCGAGTTATATTGTTGCCATCAGATGAGAAAAACAAAGCATAGAGGAATTTTAATAACATTGCCACACAATTCTTTTTTTTTTTAAGATTTTATTTATTTATTTTAGAGCAATCACGGGGAGGGGGTACAGAGGATAGGGACAGAGAGAATCTTAAGTAGGCTCCACACCCAGTGCGTAGCCAGACATGGGACTTGATTTTACAACCTGAGATCATGACCTGAGCCGAGGTCGAGTCAGATGCTTACCAAACTGAGCCATCCAGGTGTCCCACATTTCCATACAATTCTTAGTGTTAGAGCTGCAGTTTATATGTTCTTTCTACTATACCATGATGCCTTCCATGGAAGACAAGGTTAAAATGTGGTTCTCTGAAATCCTAATCCAATGGTTGATTTATCGAATGGAGGGATTACTTCTTTGCATAGGGCTGTATGTAACTAATTCATGAACAAATAAAAAATACTCAGTTTAAATAGTCATTTGCTGCTGTCATATAGAAAAATAATTAATTAGAGGTGGTATTTAAAATTAGGGCGGAGGGTCTTAAACTGTTTTTGTTATAAGTTCTTGAGCTTGGGTAAGTCTTGTACCTCAGTTTCTGGTTCTTTATTTTAAAGATTTTATTTATTTATTTGACAGAGAGAGACACAGCGAGAGAGGGAACACAAACAGGGGGAGTGAGAGAGGGAGAAGCAGGCTTCCCGCTGAGCAGGGAACCCGATGCAGGGCTCTATCCCAGGACCCTGAGTTCATAACCTGAGCTGAAGGCAGACGCTTATGGCTGAGCCACCCAGGCACCCGTCTGGCTCTTTAAAATAATCACTAGGTGATGAGAGAATGGTCTAATTAAGCATAGTAAAAGTTAACAATTCTTAAGTACTAGTATGTGCTAGGTGTTCTGCAGAATATTTTATGTATACTCTCTTATTTGACCCTCACAATAAAACTACAGTTATTCTACTTTATAGATAAGGAAATTTTGGAGACAGAGCCCAATTTGCCAAAAGTTAATACAGATTAGGTTTGGAGCTGGGACTCTAGCCCTGATAGTCTCACCTCAGAGTTTGTACTCTTAAATATCAGTGTTACAGTGTTACAAAGGTGTTTAGCGCTATTTGTATCTGGGAATTCAAGATGTTCAGTCCCTAACCTGTGTGTTGGCAGAGGATTGTGTGTGAATGTAATGGAGGGAGCCAAGTGGTCCTGTTGGTCCTTGGTCATTGTTGCACTAGAGTCACTTGACTTTTAAAAGTCTATTTACATATTGGATTTTTTTATTATGTAAGATTTCTTTGGTAAAAAATATTTGGTGCT
The DNA here is from genome assembly GCA_002007465.1 of Ailurus styani. Taxonomy (NCBI): domain Eukaryota; kingdom Metazoa; phylum Chordata; class Mammalia; order Carnivora; family Ailuridae; genus Ailurus; species Ailurus styani. Next base: position 1,842,210 of record LNAC01000071.1, on the reverse strand, counting down.
TTTAAAAAAATAAGGCATACTACTTACCTTAAATAAGCTGTTTATCCTACAGATAAAGAATGAAACTGAGGAATTAATGGAACAGGGCTAAGGTTTTGTCTATAACCAAGCATCTCACAGGATGCCTTTTCTTTTATAGTAAAGAAGCAGAGTCCACTTTTTTCATATCCATGCATACCTTATATATTTATTCTTTTATGTATTTGGTGAAATAGAAATACCAGTTCACATTTTTAGAATTAAACACTCTCTTGTACTTTTTTTTTTTTTAAACAGCATATTCTTCTTCCTAAAATTAGATTGGTAGTTGAACCTGGGTGATGTATAATAAGGTGATTCATTACACTGTCCTCTTTACTTTTCTATATATTTAAAAATTCCTTTAATAAAAGCTTAAAAAGGATGGGTGCATGTATTGTGAATTAGTATTTATTGGAGAATTTTGTGACACTTAATACATGGACTACCAAAAATAGGACATAGAAATCATTGATGTAAAGAGAACTAAAACATTCTAGGGCGCCTGGGTGGCTCAGTGGGTTAAGCCGCTGCCTTCGGCTCAGGTCATGATCCCAGGGTCCTGGGATCGAGGCCCACATCGGGCTCTCTGCTCAGCAGGGAGCCTGCTTCCTCCTCTCTCCTCTCTCTCTGCCTACTTGTAATCTCTCTTTCTGTGTCAAATGAATAAATAAAATCTTTAAAAAAAACATTCTAAAAAATGATGAGTTGGATGGGAAACTAATAGTTACATTTAAAATAAAACATTTAAAAAAAACAAACAAAGTGGAGGGGCTCAGTTGGTTGGGCTTCCTACTCTTGATTTTGGCTCNCATTCTAAAAAATGATGAGTTGGATGGGAAACTAATAGTTACATTTGAAATAAAACATTAAAAAAAAACAAACAAAGTGGAGGGGCTCAGTTGGTTGGGCTTCCTACTCTTGATTTTGGCTCAGGTCATGGTCTCAGGATAGTGGGATCAGTCCCCCAGTTGGGCTCTGTTCTTGGCAGGGGGGTCTGCTTGGGACTCTGGCCCTCTGCCCCTTCCCCTCTCTCAAATAAATAAATAAATCTTAAAAAAAAAAAAAACAACTTACAGTGGTTATGTGTCAATTATATCTCAGTATTATTTTGAATACTGGAATGTATATATATTCCAGTTAAGCTGGAAAAAAACTTAAAATGGCCAATGGATTTTAATTTTTAGAAGGATTTTATGTTTGAAAACATATTTTTATATTAAATATAAAATTTATTTATTTTAAATTACCGTTGTTATTGTTCTCTCTAGGTCCTGGCCTTGCAATCAGGGTAATATGTGCTGAAGAACCTTATATTTGTAAGGACTTTCCTGAAACCAACAATATTTTGAAAATAGTAGCTGATTTTTCTGCAAGTGTTAAGAAGGTAATAATTTGCATTGAATCTGTATATTATAGGAGCTTTAAATAGACACAGCTCATCAGTATAAGGAATTGAATGGATTCTTGTAGTACTCCAGTATTTACAATGAATTTATTAGGGTTTCATTTTTTGAAAATTCGGGGTAATTTAGCATGTTAAATGACTATAAAGAAAATATTCCACAGAGGCTTGTGAATGTAGACTTATCGCTTTAGCCTTACAACAGATAAGATACCTTGAATCCCTAAAAATTCTGGATATGAAGGGATATTTAAAAATATTTTAGGGGGTGCCTGGCTCACTCAGTTGGTAGAGGTTACGACTCTTAGTCTTGGGGTGATGAGTTTGAGCCCCATGTTGGGTGTGGAAATTATTTAAAATATTTAAAAAATGTATTTCATGTGTATTGCAAGAAAATAAGGGAAAACATTTTTACTCCAAACTAAGGATGAATGTAAAAGTCTCCCAGTCCTTCTGTAGATTTGGTGCCTAAATTCATAATCTTTGTGGTCTGGAAAACTTCAGGCTAAGAATTTAAAGTGGACCTTGGTTGGTAGTGCTTCTAGGTGTCAGGCTTAGCAATGTAAATTCTTTCTGGAGTGTCTTAAGACTTTAAAAGATCCCCACATATAGAGTTCCAATAAATATACATGAACTTAAAAGAATTGCAAAATATATATAGAAGTAAGGTAACATGAATGAGAGCTAGTGGAAAAAACTGACAGAACAAAACCCTCAAACACTTCAGATACTGGAATTTTAGTGTAAAGTATGTACAATTAGAAGAAGCAGTTGATAATAAGAATAAGGTATATGGTAAAAGACTATCAAAATGACTTGGGCAGGGCGCCTGGGTGGCTCAGTGGGTTAAAGCCTCTGCTTTCGGCTCAGGTCATGATCTCAGGGTCCTAGGATCGAGGCCCACATCGGGCTCTCTGCTCAGCAGGGAGCCTTGCTTCCTCCTCTCTCTCTTTGCCTGCCTCTCTGCCTACTTGTGATCTCTCTCTCTGTGTCAAATAAATAAATAAAATCTTAAAAAAAAATGACTTGGGCAGCTTTGAAAAAAATTAAGTTCTAGTAATGAAAATAACTGAAATTAAAAACAGCTAAAGGAAAAAAAAATAAAAACAGCCAAAGAAAGAAGTAATGAACTCAAAGAAATGTTAAGAAATTACCCAGAAATCAAAACAAAGCATCAAAGAGAAAATATATAGAGAAGAGGTTGAAATGGAATGGAAAGGTCAATTTTAATTTTAATTTTAATTGTCCAGGAGGGGATAATAGAGAATCATCCACACTGGTGAAGACACCGTGTCTCAGATTCAGGAAATGTAACATATCTCATTTAGGATAATGGAAAGAAAAATTGACACCCTGGTAGAATGAAAGTCCAACCATATTATTAACCCACAATTAATTAAAAGGACTAACATCTGTAGTTACGACATAGATTGTCAAACTGGTTTGAGAAGTAGTCTAATTATAGTCTGTTTACCTAAGGATAGAGTGAAAGTAAAAGAATAGAAGAGCATATACCAGGCACATACACCAAAAAAAGGAAGTTGGTGGAGATATATTAATTTTTGACAAAAGTGACTTTATGGTAAGAAGTTTTATCGTAAGGGAAAGGTTTAACTTATGTGAGGTATGTCCCTTGCTGCTGATAGGATTAAATCCCTGGAGTATACAAATATAATCTTGTGTTTCTTATCCTGTTACTTAACTTCTCATAGCCCTGGCCCTCAGGAGTGAAATTCTGATGTACTGCATAGCACACACAAGTCAGAGAGAAATACCAAATAGGATCTATTGCTGTAAACTAGTAAGTTTAGATACATAAGAGAGTAACAGATACCAAAAGAATACCTTATGTCTTGAAACTTTAAGAAATGTTTGTTTGGTTTTCTCAGCCGCATACACTATTGCAAAGAGTTAAAGCTTGTACAACGGAAGAGGATCAGGAGAAGCTGATGCAAATTACAAGTTTGCATTCATTGAATGCCTTCCTGCTGCCAATTAAAACTGTAGGTGTGCAGGTAAGTTGTGTGACTTCATTGATCTGTGACATAACTTTTTGCAGTTTATTCTTTCCACTAATATTGAAATAGGAGTGACTTAGGAAAATGAAATATGAAAATATATACACCAAATTTAGAAATGTAAAAAGGTGTTATTTTATAGAGTGTTTATGGAATGAATAAGGTTATAGGAACTAAATGGTAAGGCTGAGGTTTCATAGTTTGGGAACATCTGTCATCTCTAACCAAAAGCAGATATTCAAACAGTGGTTTGCTATGGGGTTGACTTGCTTGCTTCTGCCTTGAAGGGCAGGTACCAGTGAGTCATGTCCTCATGTATGCTTCTTAGTGTGAAAGTGTACTGTGACTTTAGAAGTCTTAAGTGCAAGAAGGCCCCCAGATGAACATGTTACACTATTTAGGTCTTGCTCTCAGCTTGTGTGTTCCTTAAACCAGTGCTCTCTGCCTCTTCAGTATGTTCTCTCTCAGCTGTGATCATGTATAACTAACATTTTTGTATTGTTCTGTCTCTCTAATTGTAAAAGCAGTGTGGATAATATAGATTTTACTTTTTTTTATCATTAAATGTTGTAATTCAACATTACAAGAATCAACAATTTACAACAACATTGTAATTTTTTTTATGGTAACAAACTCCAGTATTTATTATCCTTATCATCTTCATTAAAAGTATTCTTTTTTTTTTAATGTTATTTATAAATAGATTATATTAAATTCTCCTTTATATGATCCTCAGGTGAGTTTCTGGGGAAAAGCTTGGGTAGGGAAGAGGAAAGTTTCTATTTTGTTAGGGTTTTTAGTTAAATGAAAACTAGAAAAGGTTTCAGTAATTCAACTCAAAATGGTATGAATGCCAGTAATTGGGCCTTCCTTATGTGCGGGAAGAAATTAACTCTGTTTTAGAGATTATTCATCTGAAACTTAGTAAGTATACTCTTTTTCCTAAATACATGAACTTTGAGTCATCAGTTTAAATTCCTTCTTCTCCTGAATCCACGTAGCTGTGTCTGTAAATGAGACAATATAAATTCACTGTTGCCTTTAAAGTATTTGAGTTCATGGAAATGATAGGTCCACTTATTTTGAACTTGTTCCCTCTTCCCTTCTTTTTAAAGGCTATATGTGAAAGCTAAGTATATTCTTTTAAAATCGCTATTAAAATAACCCTTTCTGGAATTGTAGAAATCATTTTCTTTCAGTGGTGTTTGGTTATCTCATCATACACAGATTCATTTTGAAGTTATACTTATAGGCAGCTATTACCCTACTGTATAAAAATAGAAGAACAGATAAGTTACTTGATTTGTAGAAGTTTTTCCAGCCCTAAGTAGATCTCTTACAGAGAACTTCCAACTGTATACTAACTCCTGCTAGGCAGGAAGTTGAATTGAATTAGTTCCCCATCCCCCTTTTTAGGTAATTATTATAGATAATAATGTTAGATGAATAGATGTTTGAGGCAATTTGTTAGGTGAATGACTTCTTTAAAAATGAATCTTATTTAGGTTGCACTACTTTTACCATCAAAATAAAAGTTTCTTCTGTTGTTAGATATCTTACTTTATTCTAGTCTTTTATGCTTTTGAAGGTGAGACTCTTGAAGGTGAGACTCTTATTAAATCATAATTCATGGTTAGTATAGGAATGAAGCTTATTTTCTAAATACCAAAATAAACCATACTTGTAAAAAAAAAATTAAAAATTCAGTGCATTTAGAGTAGTTTTCCCTCTGCCTAATCTCCAATTGTATGGTATGTTTCCTTCCAGAAACATTAATTTTAAAAAGAAAATAAAGGGAATTATAGATGCGCATTGTCATCTTTTCCTTTAAACTTGACATCACGAATTTCTTATCTTTGCATGCCATTACAAGTAGATTATTCTTAACTACTGCCTTGTATTCCATGTATGGTTATACCATAGTTTAATCATTTCCCCTACCAGGAGACATTTAAACTATTTCAGCTTTTACTATTACAGGCATTTCAGGAAGTAATGTCTTAATTCTTCAAGCAATTATTCATGCTTCTTTAAGATCATGTCCTGAATTAAGAACATGTACACTTTAAGTTTTGATAGATACTATCAAATTAGCATTCGTAGAGTCTGAATTCTCATATTCTCAGTATAGTGGCTGGTAGGTAGTTAGGCAGTGAATCTTCTTAAATTGCTTATTTTAGTTTAACTTTTTTTTTTTTTTGAAGCAAATCACTTGGGTTAAAAAGGACAAAGGAGGGGTTTCTGGGTGGAGCAGTGGGCTAAGCATCCTACTCTTGGTTTCAGCTCAGGTCATGATCTCTGGGTCATGGGATTGAGCCCTGTGTTGGGCACTGCACTCAGCGCACAGTGTGCTTGAGATTCTCTATCCCTCTGCCTCTCCCTCTTGTGCTCTCTCTCTCTCAAATAAATAAGTCTTTAAAAAAAAAATAAAAAGGACAAAGGAAAAGGGAATCAATATTATGTTTTATTCATTTTTAAGTTAACTTTCTGTCAGTGGTTCATTTTTAAGGAAATTTATAGTAAATGTTTATGTAATCGTTTTTTATTTGTGACTTAAGAATACTTAAGAATATCCGTGTAATAAACATTGGTAGATCATTTTTCATTTCAGTATTGTGTGTGTGTGAGTATAGTTGACACACAATGTTATATTATTTTCAGATGTACAGCATAGTGATTTAACTTCTCTATATGTTGTGCTTGTTACCGCAAGTGTAGCTATCATCTGTCACCATATCTCCGTGTTATAATATCATTGACTGTGTACCCTATATTGTGGCTCTTACTCCTGTGACTTAGTCATTTTCTAACTGGAAGCTTGTATCTCTCCCCCTTCACCTGTTTTGCCCATCCTCCCACCCCCCCTTTCCTCTGATAATCATCAGTTTATTCCTGTATTCATAGGCCTGATTTAGCTGTTAATTTGGTTTTTAGGTTTCATATATGAGTGAAATCATATGGTATTTGTCTTTTTCAGTCAGACTTACTTCATGTGGCATAATATCCGCTAGCTTTATCTGTGTTTTGCAAATGGCAAAAAAAACACAAAAAAAACAAAAAACAAACCACCCAACAACACCTCATCCTTTTGTATGGCTGCATAATACTCTCTTTCTGTGTGTTTGTGTGTACATACCACATCTTCCTTTTCATTTATTGATGGACACTTAAGTTTCTTCCATATCTTGGTTATTGTAAGTAATGCTGCAGTAAACATAGAGGTGCATGTACCTTTTCGACTTAATGTTTTCACTTTCACTTTCTTTGGGTATATACCCATTAGTAGAATTATAGGATTATTGGATCATATGGCATTTCTATTTTTAATTGTTTGAAAAACTGTTTTCCACAGTGGCTGTATATTCCCACCAACAGTATACAAGGGTTCCTTTTTCTCCACATCCTTGCCAACACTTAATTTCTTGTCTTTTTGATACTAGCCATTCTAACAGGTATAATGGGATATCTCATTGTGGTAATGATTTGCACTTCCCTGATGATTAGTGATACTGAGCATCTTTTCATGAGCCTTTTGGCCATTTGTAGGTCTTCTTTTTTTTTTTTTTTAAAGATTTTATTTATTTATTTGACACAGAGAGAGAGAAAGAGAGAGAGAGAGAGAGATCACAAGTAGGCAGAGAAGCAGGCAGAGAGAGAGGAGGAAGCAGGCTCCCTGCCAAGCAGGGAGCCCGATGCGGGCCTTGATCCCAGGACCCTGAGATCCTGACCTGAGCTGAAGGCAGAGGCTTTAACCCACTGAGCCACCCAGGCGCCCTGTAGGTTTTCTTTGAAAAAATACCTATTGAGGTCCTCTGTCCATTTTTTAATTGGATTGTTTGGGTTTTTTGGTGTTGTGTGAGTTCTTTGCATATTTTGGATATTAACCCCTTACTGGATATATCATTTGCAAATATCTTTTCCCTTTTACTGGTTGCCTTTGGTTTTGTCGATGGTTTCCTTCACTGTGCAAAAACTTTTGTATTTTGATATAGCTCCAATAGTTTAATTTTGCTTTTGTTTCCCTTGCTTCAGACATACTTAGAAAAATGTTTACTATGGCTAATATCAGAGAAATTACTGTCTGTGTTCTCTTCTAGGATTTTTGTGGTTTCAGGTCTCACATTTAGATCTTTAATCCATTTTGAGTTTATTTTTGTGTATGGTGTTAGAAAGTGGCCCAGTTTTTTTATTCTACATGTAGCTGTCCAGCGTCGTTAGTACCATTTATTGAAAAGACTTTTTTTCCCCATTGTATATTCTTGCCTCCTTAGTCATAGATTAATCATGTAAGTGTGGGGTTATTTCTGGCCTCTCTATTCTTTTCCACTGATATGTGTCTGTTTTTGTGCCAGTATCATACTGTTTTGATTACTATGGCTATCCAGGGTCTCTTGTCGTTCCATGCAGATTTTTTTAGTATTATTTGTTCTAGTTCTGTGAAAAATGCTGGTGGTATTTTGGTAAAGATTGCATTGAATGTATAGACTGCTTTGGGTAGTATGGACATTTTAACAATAGTAATTCCTCTAATCCATGAGCATGGAATATTTTTCCATTTGTTTGTGTCCTCTTCAATTTCTTTCATCAGTGTTTTATAGTTCTCGGAGTTACAGGTCTTTCACTTCTTGGTTAAGTTTATCCCTAGGTGTAATTCTTTCTGGTACAATTGTAAATGGTATTTTCTTAATTTCTCTTTCTGCTTTTTCATTGTATGTGTATAGAAATGCTACTGATTTCTGGGTATTACTTTTGTATCCTGCAACTTCACTGAATTCATTCTTTATTGCTGGTAATTTTTTGGTGGAGTCCTTAGGATTATCCTGTGTAACATCATGTCTTCAAATAGTGAAAGCTTAACTTCCTCTTTACCACTATTTATACTTCTTATTTTTTTTCTTCTCCAGTTGCTACAGTCAGGACTTCCAGTACTGTGTTGAATAAAAGTGACAGGGGTGGACATCATTGTCTTGTTCCTGCTCTCAGAGGAAAAGCTGTCAGTTTTCACTATTGAGAATGATGTTAGCTGTGGGTTTTTCATATATAACCTTTATTATGTTGGGGTAGAACGTGGGCAGATCTTATCTGCCAAATTAGATGTGCTGGCTATATACATTTGGGCAGATACTTGGAATGAAATCCCAGTGGGCCTCTGGCACGTGTTGAATAAAGTTTTAAAATTACCACAACACTTTCTTTGTGTCTGAACTGATTTAGGTAGAATTTAATATGAGATTTTAATTTAGGGTTATATCATTAGAGGCATATTTGTATATAGTTTTATTCAAACATGTTTTTGTTTAAAAAAATTGTTAATGTTGTTACCATGCATGAAATATTTTCCAATCCATCTTTTGGCTTTATAAAACCATTAAAAAATTTTGACGGTATTTTTATTTTTAGGGTGACTGTCGTTCCTACAGTTACGTGTGTGGAATCTCCAGTAAAGATGAACCTGACTGGGAATCTCTTATTTTCCTGGCTAGACTTATACCTCGCATGTGTCACAACATTAACAGGTATGTTCTGTAGGGGACAAAAGATGAGGTGAAACGGTAGGGTGTACTTTTTAAGATCTTCCCACTGTTGAGAGACCAAAAGACTCAAAGTATAGAAACAGGTATGCACACAAGTAACAATTGAGCAGATACTTAATAATGCCTTGTGTTTTGTTCCTTCATCACCAATTATCTCCTTATTAAAAAACCTTTTTGCTCTTGTTTAAACAAAAAATAGGAAGGATTTTTTTTAATTAAGTATTAAATATTAAAGGTACTTTCAAAACCTATCTTCCAAATTAGGTGCTTATGCTAGCTGTTGGTTTTATGGTAATATGTTTTCTTGTAGGATTTCTTCTGGAAGGAATACATATGGGTTATAGAATTACCAATATAGACTTGGTTAATTTAATAATAATCCCAGAGGAAATCAAAGAAAAGAAAAAAGCATATGCCTCTACTACATGTAGAATTTATTTTGAATTTATTTTTTCTGATCCAGTTTTTCTTTCACTCGCATGGTACTTTCTAATGTTGGATATATTAACAGCTGATTTATAATCTATGTGTAATGCTCCATTGCAGTGTCCCATATAGAATTCAAAAAATCTCATACCAGATTGCTGATTAGATGTTTTTGTTTCACCATTGTCTACTCTTTTTAATTTTCTTCATGAGTATTAAGCAATTAACCAAAAAGAACTGCTTGAGGTTTCAATTTACTCAAGTTTGCTGCAGGAATTAGGAACCTAGCTATTGGTGTTCACGCAGCAGGGTGTATATAGTGTGTTCTTTGAGACAAGGAGTCAGAGGGAAGTCAGTTTTTTACTGGTAGGAACATGCCCACTGAAAGGCTTAATACTTGATGAATCTAAGGCCTGTAGATACAGAAGCACCATCTACACACTGAAAAGAGTGAATTATTAATAAATAATGGTAAATTTGTAATTGCCTATTTTGAATGGAGATAATTGCCTTGGTTAAAATAATGATTTATTATTATCTTCTAGAGAATGCATAATGTCTAAATAAACTTTTTAGGTCATATAGAACATTGCCTTTCCCTCAATTTGACTCAGCTACTTCTGTTTTTTATTTCACAACATTCTTACAGTTTTATCTCTCTCTCTTTCTTTTGCCACAGGTCCTTCACCCTTGTTTAAACTTTCTCTGTCCTTTTATATGCTGGTTTTTCTGCCTGTTTTCTTTTTCCCTCATTTGTTCCTCCCTCCTTTCCCAAATATCTCTCCCCCCCTGCAAAAAAATAAAGTCTAACAACCAACAAACAAAAAAATAGATTTATGAACCTAGCAAGTCTTTAAGAGTCTTGGTGAATTCTAGATTTCTTTGCCGGGGTCTGTTTTGGGAATTGGAATTTAAATGATTAAAAACATTTTTTTCTATTTTTGCCAAATTTTGTCCTAATTTGCATTGTGGAATCTTTGTATAGAGAATGGCTGCTGCAGTTTTACTGTCCTGTACAATGTGAAAGATGACTTATTCCTGTACATTCCATGAACACTCTTGTTTGTAAGAAATAAGACAAAAAGAGCAAGTTCATGGCATTCTTCTTCCTAGTTGCTTTTTCCTCGAAGGATCATTTATGAACTCTAGGGGCTGTATCGTTTAGTAGAAGTGTGGCATTTGATACATGGGACAAAAACTTGCTATATAGTATGTTTGGGAGGAGGCAATGAATTAGTTGGTGGTAGTATGGTTTTGATCTGATGCTGTTTTCTTTATGTTTTTATTCCAAGTACATATTAAGAAAAAAAATATTAAACTTCACTATGGAAGTTGCCAAGAGAGATGTATTTTCTTTGGTTAAGACAGAAAGGGCTAGAGAAAGGGGATGGTTGTGTGCTGGCTGGAGTCCAAGTTGGGAGAGCTAGGATGCATTCATACCTATATATCCTGACTGCCCCTTGTTTTCTGGGGGAAGGTTGTGAAACAGACCCTCCCCACCAGTGGTAGGATTCCTCTTGAGTTGTCATTATCTGATCCTAATTTCCTCAAGCTGTGTTCTTTTAAAAGTTACTTTTATTAACACCTGCAGTGTATCTTCCTATCTTTCAAACAGATGTTAATTAAAGAAGTAGTGAGTTACTCCTTTTAGGAGCAAATAGTAGGATACCAAGTTCTGTTTTGCCAACATTTTAAATAATGGGGAGATGAGAATCTTTCTTTGAGATCAGTGTTTTGCAAAGTGGAAAAAAAATTGGTCAAATTGGGAAATGCACTGTAGCCTTATCTTGCAGGTTTCTAGTGCATATAGTTTCTGCAGTTCTGGCATAAAACAACCTATTTATTTGTTCAACTCAGTGTTTCCCCAGGATTATGTGTGTTTATTTCTTAGGGGTACTATAACAAATTACCACAAACCAGAAGGCTTAAAACAAATTTGTTCTCCCACAGTTCTAGGGGCTAGAAGTCTGAAGTCAGGGTGTTAGCAGGGCTCTCTATGGCATAAGGCTCTGGGGAAGGATCCTTCCTTGACTCTTCCTAGTTTCTGGCATTTACTGGCAGTCTTTGGCTTGTGGCAGTATAACTCCAGTCTCTGTTGCCATCTTCACATGGCCCTCTCTATTTTGTCTGTTTCCAAATTTTCCTCTTCTTAGAAGGACACCTTCAAAGATTTATGCCTACCCTGATCCATTATGACCTTATCTTAACTCGACTACATCTACAAAGACCCTATTTTTACCTAAAGATTCCAGATGGGCATGAAATTTGGGGGATATGCATCAATCCAGGACATTATATGTAAAGAGGATTGTGATAATCTCCTATATCTTTGTATTTTCTGAGATACTATTTTTCCAAAGAATACACTTTCAGGAAGGTACATGGAACATAGACCCTTCTATAGTCATATCCCAGGGCACCTGGGTGGCTTAGTCAGTTAAACGTCTGACTCTTGATTTCAGTTCAGGTCATTGTCTCAGGGTTGTGAGATCGAGCTCTGTGTCGGACTTTTTGCTGGGTCTGGTGCCTGCTTAAGATTCTCTCCCTCTGCGCCCCCCCCCCCAATGTGTGCTTGTTCTCTTTCTCTCAAAGTGTGTGTGTATTTTTTAAGATTTTATTTAAGAGAGAGAGTATGAGTGGGGGGAGGGGTAGAGGGACAAGCAGACTGCCCAGTGAGCAGGGAGCCTGATGCAGGACTCGATCCCAGGACCCTGAGATCATAACCTTAGCCAAAGTCAGATGCCAGAGCCACTCAGGTACCCCTGTATATATACTCTTATATCCTATCCTACCCATGTGGTGATTTGAAGTGGGTGAGAAAGGGACCACAGAATTAACGGAAAGAATGATATTCTGTGTTCCTTGCTTCTTCTTCTAAAATGTCATTTCTCTATAATTTCCACCTCCTCCCCTTCTAGAGTTGTCTATATATTTGGCCCACCAGTTAAAGAACCTCCTACAGATGTTACTCCCACTTTCTTGACAACAGGGGTGCTCAGTACTTTACGCCAAGCTGACTTTGAGGCCCATAACATTCTCCGGGAGTCTGGTAAGTTGTTCATTTTGTTTATTACTACATGCTCTAACTAGAATTTGGAAATGTGACATTATGATTTCTGATTAGGAGGATGCACATTTGAATTTTTAGAGGCTTTTATTTTTATTCATTTCTATGGATTGTTCTGTGATACTGCCTGTCATATAAAATTTTTCATCTTTATGGTCATTTGTGGATATGTACATATAAGCAAAAAACTTGAGTTGCCTGACTCCTGTTCTTCCCAGCTGAGGTTATACAAGGTGATATTCTTTCTGTTCACTCTTACTATAAACAAGTGTCCTTTTTGTAGTCCATTTAGTACTATATTTTTTTGCATTGCTGTGCTTTTTCTTTCTGATTTTACTGTTTGAAATGTCCCCCAGGCATAGTGCTGAAGTGCTGTCTGGTTTTCTGAACACAGGAAGGCTGTCATGTGCCTTATGGAGAAAATATGTGGGTTAGATAAGTTTTACTCATGTATGAATTATAGTGCTGTTGGCTATGAGTTCGATGTTAATGAATCCAGAATAAATAATAAGGTGTCTTTAAACAGAAATATGCATAAAACAAACTTATATATTGATTGCTTGATGAAAATGTGACCAGAGGCTTGTGGGAATCTCTATATTTCTTGTAGGGACAGTGGTTTACAATTTGCTAATTCAGTGTTTGCAGTATAGACCATAGCTTCCTTGAGTAACAAGAATGGATATATATATATGTGTGTATATATATATATATATATATATATATATATATATATATCACATCACTGTAACTTCACTGCAATCATCAAAATCTGTTGCTTGTATTTGTGGTTGAGTTTACTTACAGATCTGACAGTAGTTGAAAACAGTGCATGATGACAGTCTTAACTGGTATGTTTATGTATGTGATTTTAGGTATTATCTGGGAGGACTTAATAGAACTGGGTTAGAGTGCTTTGTCCATGGTGTGGTCATTGGTTCTACAAGTTTAACTTCCTTTTTCTAGGGTATGCTGGGAAAATTAGCCAGATGCCAGTGATTTTGACACCATTGCATTTTGATCGGGACCCACTTCAAAAGCAGCCTTCATGCCAGAGATCTGTGGTTATTCGAACCTTTATTACTAGTGATTTCATGACTGGTATACCTGCAACGCCTGGCAATGAAATCCCCGTAGAGGTAACTTAGATATTTTTCTCATGTACATTTATAATATGGTGAATGGAATAGGCTATTACAGAATTGTTATTTCTGGGGTTGGTTTTCTGTTTGTAAGATAGGCTTTTTCATTTTATTTTTTAAAGATTTATTAGAGAACACACATGTGTGTGTGTGTGTGTGTGTGTGTGTGTGTGTGTGGCAGGGGGAGGGGCAGACAGAGGAGGAGAGGAGCAGACTCCCCACTGAGCACAGAGCCTGAAAGGAGAGAGAGAGAGAGAGAGAGAGAGAGAGAGTG
>LNAC01000071.1:1767013-1822466 GCA_002007465.1 Ailurus styani | reverse complement strand
AAAAAAAAAAAAGGAATCTTGGCAGGGCCCAATTATTGATAGTTTTAAATCTCTCCACTCCAAAAAAATATTACTGAGGAATATACCTAGCCTATCTAGTTATGACTTAAAATCTTAGTCAAGTCTACAAGAGCAATGTAAGAGAAGGCCACAGATAATGTCTTGCTGAAGATATCCTAGCTAAATTCCTTCAGACCTAGGGGCCAGACTGGAATTGATTCTGTGTATACAGTATTGTAGGTCAGACACTCCAAGGGCCTTTTCGGTAATATTTAGGGCAAATGACATAAATGTTACTCCTGTTGAGGTCTGTGCAGCAACTACATGGGTGTCTCTCTTCTTGATCTTTTTGCTTTTTGTCCCAGAAGAGAAACCCACTCCTATGCTGTAGCCGCTTCTCTGAATTTGACTCTTGCTCCATCATGAAACAGACTGAGTTCTTAACAGGAAATCCTTCTGGAGCTGTGTCATTTGGATATAACTTGTCAGCTAGAGAGTACCTACCTGTTACCCAAGTTGCCTGAATGAGACTTTTGAACTGCCCCATTTTAAGTGACCTACCCATTAGTATCTTTGTTCACTGGTGGATCCCATGGCATCTTTTGACCTTGGTAAGGGCTCCTTGATTAGCAAAATTCTGAGACTTTGGGGAGAGTTTGGCTATTTCTTGGGTATTCTAAGTTCAGTGGCTCCGACACCTTCTAGGTTGTCCAGGAAGCCTGAACCTTAAGTAATCCAAGTGGAGTAATGCCTTTGGAGAATACAGATATTTAAGGTAAGTAATTTTCTGTCTTTAAATCTACTGTGACATTGTTACAACCTTATGGTATTAAATGAAGAAGTGAATGTAACCTCCTTTCAAACAGATTTTTTTTATAAAGAAGTATTTTGTTAATTGGAATAAGTAGTATAGTGGTGAAATCACTATGTAATTGTTTATGGTATGCTGATACATCTTGTATGTTGTGGTAATGTTGGCATAAAATAGCTATGCCAAATTAATATGAAATGACTTTAATGCCTTTTGTTTTCAATATACTTCATAAAGGAAGAAATGATGACTTTCGTAACTTGTCATTAAGCTTCAATGTTTATGAGAAAGTCAGTGAAGGAGGAGCAGAGAGGACAGACATCAGAGTATGGGAAATAAGAAATTGCATATACTGTCAGGTGTTTCTGGATAATAAGTTTAATCTATTTCTTATATATATAAGGAAGAGTATCAAGAGTTTTGCCCAGAGTGTAACAGTGGACATGGTAGAAATAAAATATTGGGTAGCTTTTTAAGTGAATAGCTAAAGGGGTGTGTGTATGTGTTTCCAAAGTTAAAGTCTTATACACACACACACTTATTTGACTTTTTGCATATTTATTTATGTTTAACTCTGTCCTCAATTTCTTAAAACATGTATTGCCTTTATTTGATACAAAAGTGGAATCCTATTTGTTGTTTGAACGTATGAGAGTTGATCAAACCCATCAAAGTAAATGTATTAAGTCACTAATATGATGAGAGGAAATAACCATGTTCAGAAACTGCACTCAGTAATTATTTTCAGGTAGCTACATTGCTTTAGTATGATTTCATATAGATCAATGACCTGGTCTAACCTTCTGCTATTTGAGAAAACTATATCTTGGTATTCAACTGGAAAGGTTTTGCTGTTTTAACATGGCTCAAAACAAAAATACTACCGAGTTTTTATCTTGAACTCAAAAGTCTGTCATTCTACTTTAAAAAAAAATATCAAAAGCTGTATCTCACACCATAGCTAACCTTTTTTTTTTTTGGTAGATTGTTAGTGAATTATACTGAGTTATAGACATTAGATTCTGAGAAACACAGCAAAAAATCCCACTTTAACCTTACTGTTATCCAAATAATGTGTCAAATTTCAATTAAATCCTTTTTCATATTATAGAATGCTATTTCATTACAGTTGCATATTACTGTTTTTTAAGACCATACCTAACCTGCCCACACGTTGTTGTTGTTGTTGTTTAATTAACACCATAGAGAAAATGCTACTTTAAAAATTCCTACTTAATGTGGCTACATTAAGTAGTGGGGAACATGAGGGCCTTTTGTCAAGGTGCCTTTACCTAATTGCATTAGGATGATTGATACTTGTTCTTAAGAAAAAAATTTCAACAGACTAAAAAATATTTAGCTAAGTGCAAGAAAATTCCGTCTTCTGATTCTTTTCAAAAGCAGCTTCTATTACAGTGCGGGTAATGATGAGGTAATGAACTTGTTCATCGTGCTTATTATTGTTTTGGGGGAATAAAGTACCAAGAATTATATATATCATGACTGTTTTGTGTTAAAGAATCTCCTAAACAACACAAAAGTGAAACAGTACAGCTAGCACCCTCTACATATTCTTACTTCTCAGATTCAAGAATTAAAATAGAGCCTTTCCTTATTTATTGAATAAATCATATAGCACATGTTGAAATTACCCCAAAGTTGATAATAAGTACCTGGAGATTTTTAAGTAAATACAATGTCTTGGAGTATTTACCAATAATTTAATGTTTCTGTTGTGGTCTTAGCCTGTTTTCATATGTTTGCTTAAAGAGAAATTTAAGGGTTTACCACTGAATAGGAAATGTTTTGAAAGATCTTTTTAACTTTTTGTTTTCTTTTCTGGTCAGACTCTTAAAGCACCTGATGTGAATTTAGTGCAGAGTTTTTCAAACTTTTCCTTTCATAGTTACATTAGTGTTATTTTGGTCTAGGGTTGCTGTGAAAAATAAATAAATAAAAATCTAATAGTCCCATTTTTTAAGTGATGGTTCTGTTCAAACAACTTAAAATATTTATGCCCTAACAACATAGTACCACTTGAAACACTATTATCCTTTGAAAGAATATATTTCATTCTTGAATAACTCGAGTTAGTTACTAATGGGATGTATGCGTCTGTTGGGGACTGTGCAACTTACTGAACTCTGGTATACATTGAACACTGCCGTCTTCATTTTCTATTCCAAACTGATGTTTGCACAGTACTTTTTAAATCACAGCAGCCACTGAAAACTCAGCTTTGCAAGGATAGGAGATCACTGAAAGAAATGGTGCATGAAGTTATGTTGAAACCGACCAGCCACAAGCTAGTAGCTCATCTTGTGTGTATGTGAGTTTGCTGTGGTGGTTTGGAGTGCCTCAGTGAACACTTTGAGAACCATTGTGTCTGAGTATTTTTATTTTATTTTTTCCCTTCTCAACTTCAAAGGATACATCTAAAATATACTCGTATCCTTAATATTGATTGTATTTCTTGGTTTTGATGTTAAGAATTGGAATATTTTGCAAAAATAGAGATATTTTAAAATCTCAACATCTTTTTAGGAGTGGAGAAATAAGATCCGCCATATGTTACATGAAGTATACATGCATAGAGTCTGCCTAGGTCCAAGATTGATGTATACTTACTTTGGAGTTTGCTTTGTCTAGTAACAGTTTTTATTACAAAGGCTTCCTATACTTTTTACGATAAGGATATATACCCTTTATACTGTTAGAAGTGAATATTTTAATGTACTGGATATACCCCATGCCAAATATGCTATCTACACATTTGTTACTATATTGATTTCTCTTTGATTTCTCTTTGTAAAACGGGGAAATAGTCACATACCACACACACTTTTTTTTTTTAAAGTACAGTGATGGCCATCTCTTGAATGTTTTAGAGTTTAGAGATGTGGTTAGTTAAAGCAGAGAGAACATTAATCACATCAGTTTGGGAATAAATTGAATTTAAAGCTTAGTGAAAGAACATGGCTATCTCGTATATACTTTCACCTTTCTGTGACTTCTTTACTCTAGATCTCAGGAGAAAACCATTGCAGAAAATGTAAAAATTTTCTGAGCATTGGGAATAGGAAGGTATTATGAAATGTTAGAGTATTAATGACATAGAATAAGAATAGTTGTTAGCTGTAATTTGGGGAATTTATTTTAGAAATATTTCTTCCTAATTCTGCTGATAAAATGTCGGCCTGGGGTGCCTGGGTGACTCAGCGGTTTAAAGCCTCTGCCTTCGGCTCAGGTCATGATCTCAGGGTCCTGGGATCGAGGCCCACATCGGGCTCTCTGCTCGGCAGGGAGCCTGCTTCCTCCTCTCTCTCTGCCTGCCTCTCTGCCTACTTGTGATCTCTCTCTCTCTCTGTCAAATAAATAAATAAAATCTTTAAAAAAAAAATGTCGGCCTGAAATTCAATAAACTTGATACATTTCTGACTCCATGTAGCTGTGTAACCTTGGGCAAGGCAGCAGTCTCCAGGGCAGTGGTTAACTCTAATGTAGGAATAATATTACCTGGGTGGATCTAGTGAAAGATGTAGGAAGAGTGAATACATTATGAAAATATGGTTTATCTGTAAAATGCTAGTGTAAGCATAGTCTGTTATTTGAAACAGATGACAGTGCAGATGAAACAAATGATGTGGGCATAATAATCCCATTGTGCTCAATTAGCTGGGACAATTCAGATAAATTTACACCATGTCAGATCTCCAGATTGTGAGGGTGGAGTGATACTGAGATAGCCTACTTTCAACTACGCAAGGGCTGTGTATGCATCTTTATGAAATTTATGCCCCTTTAAAGAAGAGAGGAAACAAAACTGTCTCCCAGTCTCCAACCTTGCACTTGAAAAGTACAAAAATTGGGTGTCTAGTTTTCTTTCTGTTCTGATTCTAGTGGTGTATGCAATGTAGTTTTTGTCCCCCTTATCAATCTCATAGTTGGGGAAAGACGTTTGGAACACAATAGAAGTGGTAAGTCAGCATGTGAGTAACTATGGAATTAAACATTCAGGTAGTACTTTCCATAAAATGTGAGAGGCAAGGGAGAACAACTAAAGCTCATGTGACATTCAAGTGTTTTATGTCACACCCTGGATTGGAGCAGAGTCTGGGTGGTGGATTCTAGAGAGGTAGGAAGTGTGGACTATTCCAGGTAGATGGAGGAGGAGCCAGGAGGAGCTACAAGTGAATAAGCTTTGACTAGCATGGGTTGTTTGGGAGGGTAGAACCTCCCAAACTCTCTCCAGTTGGTGGGAGTTGGTGCAAAATTGTGGAGGACCATGATTCAGCCAAGGAATTGAGTTGTGTCCAGTTAGGGGTGTGTGCTAGAGAAGCCAGAAGAGCTAGTAAAAGCTCCACTCCGTGGTAGCCCAGCTACCTCTTGAGAGTGTCACACCTGCCCTTTTCCTTTGCCCTATTCTTCCTCTCTTTGCTATCCTGTAGTCAGCTCGTCAGTCACAGACTTTACCCAGGCTGTTCATATGGCTCGAGTGACCTGTTCTCTGAGACCATCCACAGCCTAACTCTTACCCCTTAGTCTGGCTTAACTGCCTTCTGTAGCCAGGCTGATCCACTGTGGGTCCCTCATGTCCCTTGCTGTTCCACCTCTTACCTTTGCCCCTACTGCTCTCCCTGCCTAGAGTGCCAGCCCCAGGTCCTCATGCCCCACTCTGCAAACATTAAGTCAGCGTTCAATACTCGGGAGGGTTTCTTTTACGAAAACTTCTTAGTTCATCCTCATGTCTGTAGGATGGAGTACTCCTCTTCTAAGCTCCCATTCCCTATTGAGGAATTCCATGACTAATTTCTTATTTCTATTCTACTCGTTGATATTTATTATCTATAACCAGACTGTAAAACTTCCTGAAGGCAGGATCAGGGATTTACTCATATTTGAAGTCTTAGAGCCTGGTTCATAAAATGTAAAAACGGAATGCTCTTTAGAGACCTGCAAAGAGGACCAGGCTTACTTCAAAGGAATAAATGTCTAATTTATTCCAAGCATCAGATACCAAGTGAAGAAACTAAACTCAGTCAGGTAACCTAGCCTGTACCCCTACTTTCATACTTGAAATCACCAAATAGAAAACTAGTTCTATTTTAACCTATGGGTAGCTTCAGCTGTTGGTGCTACAGCCCTAAGTGCAGTGGCTGTGCTTTTAAAAATTATTATTTTAACTTTAGGCAGACAGTCTGGTTTTTTGACAAATTCTGTTTGAGTTGTAAATTAAAATATGAATGTTTGGAGAATAGCATGCAGTTACTAGGGATTTGTTCAATCTTTTAATGAGGTTGGGTGGTTAAGGGCCTGCCTGTGTGGGAAGCAGAAAAACCACAGAATTCAAAGGAGTGGGGTGGCAGTCTTGACATCAGGTGGTCTCAGCGTTCCATGGTGCTTACGGTTAGACCAGCCAGCTGGGAGTTCAGATTTTTCTTAGAAACTGTTCTTCCCTTCCGCTCTTCTTTGGACATCTTGTAAGTATTCTTTTTGACTAAGCTAAAGAGTTTGAGAAAAGAAGATTAGATAAGTCTGAGGATTTCAGTGTTGATTTTCAGCTTTGTTGTAGCAGGGGACACTTAGTTCATTACCCCCAAAATAATAGTGGTATTAATCTTACAAGGTTTATTTTTGAGTCCTGAAGCTGCTGAGCAGCCAGGCAAATGGGAGGCAGCCATGGGCTGCATTTATTTTGTAGTTTAATGGCAGAAGAGCGAGAGGGATGTATTATCCATCATCATCATTACTTTAAACATTCTGCATTTATTTAGTAAGAAGAAGGTGTATGTAACTTGACATTTGCTACCCTCCCAGCAAATAGGAATTCATTCGTGGCAGTAACTATGGATTGAGCACCTGTTCTGTGCCCAGCACTGTGCTGGACTCCAGAGAACAAGGCTCTGAAGCTGGAGGAGGTCATGTCCTGTTCGGTTGTCCTGGCTCCTCACCACACCCGACCCTCCACATATATATCCAGTTCGCTCTTAAATGACCTCCTCCTTCCAGAACGGCTCTTCTGTCTGCTCCTTTCCATTCCCGGCTTCCACCACAGTCCAGCCCTCTGTCATCTCTGAACTGTGTTATTGCAGTGGCGGCCGAGGGCTTTTCTCTACCCTTCGATTCTTCTCTCTCTCAACTAGTACCTCCATTCCAAAACACAGATCATGGGCTCATTGGAAATCCTGGTCACCTTACTTGTTCACAATATATTGATAACCTTCGGTGTCCAGGGAATAACACCCTGGGCTCTTTAGCTACCACAGCATTATTTTTCCAGCTTATCTTTTAGCCACTCCTCAAGCTGGAGACATCTTTCTGCTCCTGTGTGGGTGTCCAGGTTGTACTCTACCCAGGCTGGCATGACCGCCAAGTGACAGGAAGCCAGCTCATGCTTTAGGGATGCGCTCATATCCCCTCTAGAAGCTTTTCTTGGTTCAAGTCAGAGCATTTGCTTTCTCCTCTTCATTCCTGTACCACATTATGTTCATCTGTATTATGGCATTTATTCCATCTGCTTTGCTTTTTCAGTTGTTTGCTTATTTCCCATACTCAGTTGTGAACTTTGTGAGGGGAGATGATGGGTCTTGATTTTTGTGTCCCATCAACACCCATCAAGGTGTTTGGCCTGTAGCAGGCACGCAACAAATGCTTGGTCAATGTTATGTTGTATGCTTTATATGTGTTTTTAATTGCTTGCAGGTTGGTCAGTAAACTCTTAGTTTTCATAAGTCATCATTATCTGTGCTTAAAAGAGGAGCTGGACTGTCATCATCCAAACTTACAGGGGCTGGGTAAGGAAGGTCAAAGGTAGCTTGTAGGTGGCAAGCAGGTCGGCAGCAGAGGAAAAGCAACACAGCACAGGGAGATTTCTTGAGGTGGTTTCTCCAGCTATATAATCTCAGGGTAATTTACTTAATCTTTCTGAACCTGTTTCTTCACTTACAATGAGATGCAAATATTGCCTACCTGCTGGGTAGGTTATTGTCCAGAGTAAGATGTTTGAAATGCAGCACCTGTGCAGTGCTGACGCATAACAGTTTCTCAGCAAATGGTCATGTGCACACATTGCCTCTTCTGCCCACAGCCTCTGCTGCTTTGGGAGACTGGTTTTGTTTTGTATGACCTTACACATTCCAAGCTACAACTGACAGGAACAGAGCCGGACAGCCTGTTGGGAGACCAACCAGTGACCTGAGATGGCCTGGCACGAAGGGCTCCTCCTAGTGGTTGATCATTATTTCTTGCCTTGAGAAATAAAGTAGGGGATTCTGAAAGAATGAGTTATGTAGGGGTGTGGGAACTTAAGGTAAATTAAAGTTGGGTTTTGAGAGGCTGTGTTGGCCCTGTGCAAGCTTGGTACAGTTATCAGTAAGCATAACATCAGGCTAGCTGGTCAGGCAGGCTGACACAGTAGCTGCACAGTTGATGCCTGGTGCGCTTCTCCAGACAGGGAGTAGTTACTGAGGAATTGTCTGCAGTGTCCTCTCTGGGTCCACTTGCTCCCAGGCCTCTGGGTCTTTTCAGCCGTGGCGAGGCATGACAGGAGCAGTCTTCGTTCTCTCCGGGAGGCTCACAGGTGGTCACTTGTGGCACAAGGGTACAGGGCACTGGGCAGGTAGAGCCCACTCATGACTCCTGTGATAGGAGCTTGGCATTAGGAGCCAAGAGAACTGACCGAGACAGTAGGAGTCCACAGACTACCATTTACAACTGAAGTTAAATGCCACAAATGTTGAAAATTTGAACAAGAGGGAAAAAAATCTTAGTTCAGGTTTGCAGTTTAGGCAATAAAATTATGGGCTAACACAATGCATCCATTTTAGTTTAATAGTTCAGAAATGATAATGAGATTTACCTAAGGGTCCTCTTTGCCCGGTAAAGGTTAATCACGCTCCGAATCTCCAGCTCTACTCTCCGTCCTTCCAACACCCAAGTTGAGGCACAGCACTCTTTACCAGCTTAGTTTCTGATTCAACCTGGAAAAGAGTTCCTATTTTAATTGGTTCCTTTCTGTTTTCATCCTTTAACACCAAAAGTCAGCCTGTCTCAAATACATTTGCAACCAGATGTCCGGGGAAAAATGAAGTCAGTTTTTCTTTGTTTTAAGCAATTAATCAGTTACCATTTTTCTGGAGCTTTTTGGCCTCTAGGAAAAACAAAAATAGGATGTATAAATTGGCGGGTGCAAGCTGTTGGAGCTCATATAGTGTGACTTGGTACAATTATAATTTATTTTTTAAAAGGTTTTATTTATTAGGGATAAATAGAGAGAGAGAGACAGCAACAGAGAGCATGAGTGGGGAGGAGAGGGAGAAGCAGGCTCCCACTGAGCAGGGAGCCCGATGTGGGACTCGATCCCAGGACACTGGGATCATGACCTGAGCCAAAGGCAGACGCTTAACTGACTGAGACACCTAGATGCCCCATAATTTAAGTTTAAAATGCTTATTGACACCTATCAATCCCTCAGCTTTGTAAGCGTAATTATTTATGCTCTCTGCTTCCTGTCTTCTTACCGCCTGACATTATAGCTACTGAACTGCTTCTTGTCATCTTGGTCATTGGGAAGGAAAGAAGAGGGAAAGGCATAGAAACACGAACTGGTGAATTTTATGTCTTTTCTTTTTCTTTTTTGAAAAGACTTTATTTATTTGACAGAGAGCATAAGCAGGGGGAATGGGAGAGGGAGAAGCAGGCTCCCTGCTGATACGGGGCTTGATCCCAGGACCCTGAGATCATGACCTGAGCCGAACGCAGGTGCCCAACCGACTGAGCCACTCAGGCACCGGTTAATTTTATTTCTTCATAACTCGAGCCCGTAAAGTGGTTTTGTGGGAGAGGAAATACTATTGGCCTCAAGATTATATGAGACTTATCCTTAATTCATTCCAGTTTATAGAAAGTAAGAATTGTAAGGATCTGGAAAAACAGTTGTATTTTACCCCAAAGTGCAACCCAAGCTCCAGCAGTGGGAAGATAGTAGTATACACGTTTAGAGGTGGAGCTGCACAGAGAATTCTGATTTGTGGAGCATTTCTCTCTATATCACACTGCCTTTCAGGTCTACAGATCCTAATGGTCAGGGACAGATCTCCCACCCCCACACCACCACACTTGAGCCACTGCCTCCTCCCATTAGTCTTGTCTATGTCTTGGGTCACAAAAGTATTGTTCGGGGTGTCCCTGTCAAGTTTGGTCTAAAACTAGAAACCACCCTGCTTCTGTCTTGGAGGCAGGACCAGAGTTCTAGCAGAGAGAGAACCACCACCTGCAGAACTTTTCCTCTTTCAAGCTAACTTGTATTAGATCATAGACACTGATTTTTCAATCTTTAGAGGTCTTCTGGGAAAGCAGAATTTAACTTTTTAAATGTTATTTAATGCTTTCAAAAGCAAATTCCTTTAATTATTTATTCAACCATTCAACATTTGAATGCCCACTCCATGGTGAATCATCTCATTACACTTGAACAGAAGAGAATCATAATATGGTTCTCAGATACTTTGATTCTGCTTCGTATTTTATCTCTCTAAATAGAGCTATGAAGACAGTGATATTTGTTTTAAACTTATGCAGCATTTTATTTTTTTATTTCTTATTTTTTAAAAGATTTTATTTATTTGACAGAGAGAGAGCGAGAGAGGGAACACGAGCAGGGGGAGCTGGCCGGCAGAGGGAGAAGCAGGCTTCCCATTGAGCGGGAAGCCTGACACGGAGCTCGATCCCAGGACCCTGGGATCAGGACCTGAGCAGAAGGCAGACACTTACCAGCTGAGCGACCCAGGTGCCCGCAGCTTTTTTTGATGACTCCTGGGATCTTAGTGGTAGGCCTGGATGGGACAGAGATAAGCTTCCACTGTGAGGGCCTGGGTGAGTATCCTTAACATAGTTTAGGATTATCCCCAATCTCCACGTGTCCATGGATCCCAACCTCAGAATGGGAGGTGATTCCAGACTGAAGCAGCACCTAAGCAGGAACAGGGCTCAGCTCCCATAAGTAGGACTACAAGAGAGAGAGGTGTCCAGTGGTTATAAACATTAAACTGTGGAGAGTCACAGCTGAGTGCATTACTAAGTGTTACATTTATCACGACAAACAAACATTGGTACATTACTATTAACATTTTTTATTCCAGTTTCATTGGTTTGTCCCTAATGTCCTTTTTCTGTTCCAAGATCCTATCCAGGATACTACTGTATATTTAGTTTCATGTTTCCTCAGCTGCCTCTTATCTGTGATAATATGTAAGACTTTGTTTTTGATTACTTTGATGATTTTGAGGTGTGCTGGTCAGGTATTTTTTGTTGAATATACCTCCATTTGTTGTTGTTTTTTTAATACTGGCTTTATTGTTACAGACTTCACATACCATAAGATCCACTCATTTAAAGTGAAAAATTTAATGGTTTTAAGTATATCCTCTAAGTTGTACAACGATTTCATAGTCAATTTTAGAACATTTTCATCACGCACAAAACCAGTCCTCGAATCAGCCATTTCTTCAGGGAGTTTAGTTTCTTTTGTTGGAGAATGGTATTAGAAACCAAGATCTGGGGGCTAGGTGTGCTTGTTGCTATTGGGGTGTGTGTCACTGTTTCTAGGCCCTCTCAGTGGGCAGAACTAAGAAATATGTGTATGTAGTTTAGCTCACGTATATACTTGTGTCTATAATTGTTTTCATATCTATGCCCAATGTTGAACATGACTTCGAAGTTAATATCACTTTTAAAGAAATATACTAAGAGATGGGCAAACATCTCAAGAGAGGTTTAATGTTTAAACATTATGGCTTTTTAGTGTAGGACAGAGCCATGTGTTCCATAAGTGGAAAAAGTGGTAAAGAGTCCTCTACCTGACATTTAACACATTTAACCCCACATTTAACCACAAATGCAATCATGTCCTACCCATCAGGAGACCACTCTCATCATACCATGTAGCTTCTCTTCTCAGGGTCTCTGGTGGTTCATTCTCTCCTAGGTGCAAGTCTTCCAGGTCTGGTAACCTGAGGATGGTAACATACTGGCTAAATGAATTACAGCACATCCATGTTACTAAAATTGATGTTACATAGAATTGTAATCATAAGAACTTTTAAACATTTCTGTATATAAAACATTACTACTAAAAGAAACTTTCTGCAAAAATATGCATACAGAAATATAAGGATATTCACTATTGGTGTGATTGGTGTGTTAATTCAGCAGTGAGATTGGAGGGGACTTGGTTTCCCACTTTTTGTTTGAATTTTCTGAATTCCCCACGATTAACACATGCTACTTTCATAGTAAGAAAAAACTTCCCAAAAGTAGATGCTTTTCTTAGAGGAAGGCCTAACAATACTTTAATTAGACCATAATTTTACTGTAAACTAGAGAAACCAGGAATAGGACTTTCAAAGGAGGTTAATGGGTTAAAAGTGACTTTCAGAGCCCGGGAGAATATGAGAAAGGACGAGTCGTGATAAAAGCAAAACTTTCTGATCCTTGACAAGGGAATATGGGTTCTCTGAAAGTCCAAGAAAAAGTGGGGGAAAAAAAACACTACAGAAAGCAATTGCCTAACAGGAAACCTCCAGCTTCTTGTTTGGCCTAATGCCCTTGTTGAACTGGGTCTTTGAAACCAAGGGTGCCTAGGGAACTTAGACACTGTGTAAGGTGAAATGAGCTCCATGTTATTTAACTTGCTTAAATGTAAATCCACAGCTAGAAACCACACAGCTGGGGCCCTGGATTGGAAAAGGGCAAGCTCTGAATCTCCCACCTATGGGAGCTGCTGCTCCGTCCATTTCTTATAAAAACTGGCCGGGGAAAGGAGTACATGAAGCAGAATGAGTATGGGGGCTCATACGAAATGGCATACTTGGACATGCAATGTTTTTTTCTATGGTTAGTTTGTTTCTTGAATTTTAATGTTGGGTCACTGTCACTAATTAACATGTGGCTGGTAATTGCCCAAACCAGGGAAGTTTGTTTAGGAAAACAAACTGTTTTATAATTCATCCAAACTGACCTAAGCCTGGACAAATTACTTTTCTATTCAACCAAAGATCAAATTTGGTTGTCAGATAACAGTTAAAAGGAGGAAGATTTCATAATTTTTCAAAATTAGTAAAAAATGCCTTAGTTTATTCATTTAGATTTTGTCTTTATGATGAGATTTTAAACCAAGATTTATTTTTTTTTAAAGATTTTATTTATTTATTTGACACAGAGAGAGAGATCAGATCACAAGTAGGCAGAGAGGCAGGCAGAGAGAGAGGAGGAAGCAGGCTCCCCACTGAGCAGGGAGCCTGATGCGGGCCTCGATCCCAGGACCCTGAGATCATGACCTGAGCCGAAAGCAGAGGCTTTAACCCACTGAGCCACCCAGGCGCCCTAAACCAAGATGTAAATGAATATTTAAAAAACATGTTTCTATATCATAAATTTCAGCTGAGCATCCATTAAGAACAAGTACTAAAAAATTTTGCAGATGAGTGAAAAGGGTATTAAATAGAACCGTTAGGTCACATTCTACCCCTATCATTCTTTGCTGTAAATTGGGAGAACGAGTGAACCAGTAGTGCGGGGAAGCAGATACTGAGCCAACTGTAAAGCAGAAGAAGCATGGCATGAAATATGTGGCCACAGAGAAGTTACTTAGCCTCCTGTAACCTCCTGATAATTCCATGAAGTGGGTGTTATTATCCCGGGTTTACAGATGAGGGGCTGTAGAAAGAGCCTGGGCTGTAGAAAGTCCTGTTTTAAGTTGGTTAAATAAATACATACGTTAAAAAGACTGAAAGACCAAGCCATGTCTGTGATAGCCTCTGAGAAATCAAAGATGATTAATGTCAAGTTATTTTCCAGACTAATAATTAAATTCAGACCCTCAGTTGCTTCTTGATCACTGGAGACTACACATTCTTGATAAACAGTCTTAAAAGAACTCCCAGCTTTTGGTGACGAGGACGGCAGGAGAGAGGATAAACTAACCCCTGTCTGATCTTTACCTTGGCTTAATATGAGCTGGTCCGAGTATGTAGACAAAAATGCACTTTCCAAAGTATTTTATAACAACATTCTAGAATTTAGGGGATTGCAGGACAAGGGTGTTATTCTTTGAAACTCAACTTCTGGCTGCTAAAATCTGTAAAGACATTTTTCTGTGGTCCACAGAGGTATTTCTTTTCATTGCAAATTAGGAAAATAGGGGAACTGAAGACAGTTTCTGCTTTTATACTTTAAGTAGGAATTCTTAAACTTGGCATATTTATCCATATCTTTGAACTTTAAAAGGCTGAGAAGTTTTGTTTTAGAAAATGTGGTGACAAGTGTTTTATTAATACATTGCCCATCAAGCTTCAGAAAGAGTAAAGATTTTATCTATCTCTTCCTTTATTTCTCATGACCCTTTCCCTATTTCTCCTTTCCTGGACTGACTTCCCTATGCATGCTAGAGAAATTACATTTATTTTAAAAGTTACATATATTTAATAAAAATTGTGCTTTTTAGGTTTTAATTTTTTGGGAGGTCCTAATTCTATTGAAACATTTCACAATTCTTATAAAGGAAAACTATTAAGTTGACTTTATACTTTAGCTTATATAATAATTCATGGCACACAGATCCTTATATAAGGATTATCATGGTAGAAATGTATTTAATAATACAAGATAGGAAAAAACTCATTATCTATCCACAATATGTCAAACAAAATAGGGTTCATACATAATCTAGTATTCATGAAGCTGTTAAAAGAATAAAATGCCCATTTCATATGTGCTAATATTAAAAACTTATTTATAGCTTAATGATGCTTATATCTGAAAAAAGTATAATTATGTAAATGCATAAAAAACCTGTAAACTGTTAAAGTAGTTACTTTGAGGCAGGTCAGTGGAGGGAGGGAAATTGGGGTTTTAACATTTGACTCTATGCTAGAATCTTTAAAGAGAATAAATTAATGTATTATTTCTATTTCTGTATTACTATTTAAGTCCACACTAGAGATACAATGTTCTTTACCTTTTGTGTAGGTGGGTAGAATATTGCAAATCTCTGAAAAGTGTTTTTTCTTCTTAAAATCCTTTACCCATTCTTTCTGAGTACATATGCTACTCTTCTCCATAGGGAGGAGCTTCTGAAGAGTCTCCATTGTGATGTTAATACTTAGAGTTGCTGCATTTGTTCCCATTAAAACTTATCTCTTTCTCTTGGACTTTCCTTCCTTAAGTGAAAATGGGAATCTAGTAGCAACAAAAAACAACCTCAAAATCCTTTTGGAAGCAAAGCATCATTCAATAATTAATATTTTGAAGAATAACCATATATTAGCCGATAATCCTTAAAAATATGAACTTTTCTCAGTCTTCCTAAAAATGTCATGCAACACGTACTTTTGGTACAGATTGGGGCTTGGTGATACTCTAGTTGGCTCAGTCCAATTTCCAAACCCAAATACAGTTATGGAATCTCCTCTTTGCCCCCTCCCCCCGCCCCCGCAGTGTTGAGTGATCCTCTTGACCTTCCCCGTGTCTAAAGTCTTTTCAATGGCAGCATCTTCCTGAGGTAGCCAAGCCACTAGATGCAGGATGATGTGAGTCCATTGCTCCCGTGATGATGAGAGGTTGGTGGCCAGATGTCTGAACATGGGCCATCTGAATTTTTTTTACTCCATAAATGGCAGTCACGAGCAAATTGATCTCGGAGTGGGGGGTTGGGGCAGCAGGAGTCTGTGACCCGTCAGAGCCTCTCGGTCCTGGGAAGTGGCTCTCACCGATGCCCACCTATCCTTTTCACTTGGCTGTTCTCCACAGTACGCTCACTCCTCCATCTTCTTCCGGGGTAGGGATCCCTGGTAGGCAAATTCTCGGATATATGATCTGTCCTCACTCTGTGACAGCCCTTAATTCCTTTTAAAAGCTTGATGTCCACTTTACTAGCAGTGTACTATTGTAATCTCCCAAATATTGGCCCCAAGCAATGACCTAAAGAGCAGAGGTGGAGTCTTATTTATATTTTATCTCCAGTACCTAGCTTGACAGGTAGTAGGCATTCCATAGTTGTGAAAAGAGGGAAGCAAGGGAGTGAATGAGAAAGAAGGAAAGAAAAATGTAATGTCTTTGGCTCTTCCCCATGTGTGACACTATGCTTTTCTCTGGCTCCCTTGACCTTGCTTATTTTCATTACCACTTATCTTTCTTCTAGTATGCATTTTTCCCTTCCCTCCCCCTGCATCTACATTTCTTTTTATTCTGTGTCAACGTAAACTGTCTTTGAAGCTTCCTCTTTTGGGCGCCTGGGTGGCTCAGTGGGTTAAAGCCGCTGCCTTCGGCTCAGGTCATGATCTCAGGGTCCTGGGNGTCTTTGAAGCTTCCTCTTTTTTCTGTGACAATTTTTTTAAATTATGCAAATCAGACCTCATGGGAAGCTTCTCATTTGACCACCTGCAGAGCAGGGCAGACAGAGCAGGGCTGCTGACCCAATCAACAGGTTTAAGAAATTAGTTCTTTCCTTTTAGANACTTGTGGTCTCTCTCTCTGTGTCAAATGAATAAATAAAAAAAAATCTTAAAAAAAAAAAAAGAAGCTTCCTCTTTTTTCTGTGACAATTTTTTTAAATTATGCAAATCAGACCTCATGGGAAGCTTCTCATTTGACCACCTGCAGAGCAGGGCAGACAGAGCAGGGCTGCTGACCCAATCAACAGGTTTAAGAAATTAGTTCTTTCCTTTTAGACCCAACTTAGCCATCTAGGTGTTATCCTAATCCAGTTTCTCTCTGGGCTCCTCTTTATTCACCTTAAAGCCCTTACAATTACCATCAACAAAGGAACTAACATTTTTAGGGCCCAGATACTCACTAGTTATGGGCACTGATTAGCTGGTCCCTATGAAGAATTGGCCAGTAGGTTTTTTCCTACCGCTTGACTCCAATCTCATTAGTCACCCCAGAACTCTTCTAGTTACTACCATAAGCAAAGGAACCAACATTTTCCAGTACTTTGTTACTCATTCAATGTAGACACAATCAGGATTGTCTCTATGCATAAAAAGATTGGCTAAGTTTTATCCCTTTCTCTGCAGTCTCCTCTATAACCACTATAAAGCACTTCCAATTGTCCTCAACAAAGGAGCTAACATTTTCCTCTGCACCAGGTCCTCCCCCAATGTGAGCACTGCTTGGGTTGTCTCTGTTAACTAAAGTTGGTCACCCATGTTTTGTCCTACCACAGTTTCACTCTCCAGCCTCCTTTACTCCTGCAGTTATCATCAGCAGGAGAGCCGACATTTTCTGGGGCTCAATATTCATCAATGTGGGCCTCACCTGGCTTTCTGGATTCAAGCATACTGGAATAAAGAAGCAACTCCTGGGACCCAGTTCTTTCCTAATTAAGATGCTAGTTCTCTACATCCTGGAGAAGACTCCCTGTCCAACACCTCAGCGTCTGTCCTATTCCTACCTGTCCCATGCTCAAAAATCCACTCACCAGTATGGACAATTGTCAGTCCAATGTTCCCAGACCTAGTTTGGATTCCAAACATCTGGACGTGCTCCAAATAGCCCCATAGGTGATACTCAGGGGTAAAACTAAGACTCTTGTTAAATATCTGTTGTTTAGCACCTTCTCCCTTTCCTTGTACCCTCAAATCTCCTCGCTTTTTAATATTCTCATCTCTTTCCCTTTGTCTACATGATTTTAGAAGTGACACCAGAGATTCTCTCCTGTTGGAGTGAAACAAGGCCATTCTCCTCAAATTCAACAGAACAGTTCCTCATGTTCTGGTCCCAGCCTCAGAATAAGAAGTGGCCACGTTTCCTGTAGTCTTAGACTGCTTCATGCTTCAACTGTTTCTTACGGTTTTGATGGCCATGTGTGTCCCCTGTCCTTTACCTTCTCTTTATCATGAGCAAAGAAAAAGCCAACACTCCATCTTCCCGTCCAGCCCAGCCTACTTCACTGAATCTGCAATTATCCTGTGGCCCTTGCATTTGACACATCTACCCCAGACACTTGAGAAGTGCTGCCTTAAGAAGAAACCTTGAGATTCTGGAGCACCAATCCCCTTTTCCCTGTCCTCAGACCGGCAATACCTTCCCTTCTAGGGAGAGAGAACGCCTTAGCTTCACCCTGTGTGGTGTCTCCTTTTTCTTTAGGTCTTGACACCCAGCTCAGCCTCAGGATTTTTATTTCCTGCATAGGGAACAGGCATCTGGAAACCTCAGGTCTCAAAGGTAAATATCTTTTCACAGTAGCCAGAGCCAATGCAGCTTGATGAGAAACGGACCATCACATACATACATACATACCCAGATTATGAAGCAGAGATTAGGATATGTCACAATGGGTTCAATTCTTCTATTAATCTCCTTCCTCCTGAAACAGTCTCATGCTACTTTGTGGGTCTGGGTTGCCTTAAGCCTCATCTAGCTCCAACACCTTCATAAGCCAAACCCCATGAAGTTTCTTGGTTGCCTACCACCTCCCCACTGTTATCTACTGATTAAAAAAAAAAAATCTATCTCTACCTTTTCTGTTCCTCCAATAGGAAATATGACTAAGAAGCTCACCAGTGGTCTCAAGACCTGCCCTGCTTCCGTCACGAAGCCTGCAGTGTTCCTCCTATCAGTAGTTCCCTGGCTTCTGAGCAGAGACTACAAGCTTCCTGGCAGGATTTCCAGAGTTTCCAGGCAGGGCACCAGGGGCTTTCTGTCAGAGTTCCCAAGGGTATCAGCAGGTGGTGCTGGGAGCAGCAGCTCATTCTTCAGGGAAGCTAATTTTGGTTCTGCCCTTAGTAGTGCTTTCCTCAGCCAGCTGGGTCAGTTTCAGTCATTCAGCAAACATTTATGGGGATCTTAACAAGCTCAGTTCTGGAAGATGATTATGAAACTTGGCATCAGCCCCCAAACACCTCACAGTCCCCTCATGGAGTACTTCCTCTTGAGAAGTTGATTTCTAAAACACAGGCCTGTCTTCAGATCCCAGGGGGCAATGTTTCTCTGGTGACTGGGTTCCAGCAGACCCCACGACTCTATTCCACTT
This sequence comes from Ailurus styani, assembly GCA_002007465.1. Taxonomy (NCBI): domain Eukaryota; kingdom Metazoa; phylum Chordata; class Mammalia; order Carnivora; family Ailuridae; genus Ailurus; species Ailurus styani. The sequence continues at coordinate 1,803,624 of LNAC01000071.1, read as the reverse complement.
TGACCTTCACATAGCTGAGGCAGCTCCTGGGTGAGTTCCTTGCCATTGGTCCTAGTGCAAACTCTATCACAGTTTATTCTGTCTCTTCTTGGTTGCTGTTGAGGAAGCAATCATCTTTTAGGTGTCCGTTTAAAGTTTTTTGGTTGTTTTTGTTGTCTTTATTTGTTTGGTTTGTATGTGTGCTGGTCTCTGAGACAGGAGAAAAGATCCTTAGGTTATCTTCGCCTCTAGGGAGCGCTTAGATTCCCACCTAGGTGCTCCAGGATCCATAGAGTGGAGCTCAAGGAATTACTTATGGAATCTTAGGATCTACACTTATCTCTGAAGCGTGGAAGTGTGGAGGAGGCCATTCAGCCCATCAACAGCCCCAGTTAGCCCTACCCACACCACCAATTTACTTTCTGCCTCATTTCCCAGCGAATTTCAAATCAGGTCACCTTCTGAGAGTTAGGGCTCCAACATGTTTTTGGGGGAGCACAGTTCAACACATCACAGCATCTAAGGGAATATGTATGTGTCAATAAGGTGTCTAAATGGTTTAATAAAGTAATTACTAATGTTATTGAGCATTTACTAGGCTGGGCACTTTGTGCAAGTTATCTTCTTAAAATAATGAGATTGGTGCTATCTTGATGCTCATTTCACAGATGAAGAAAGTGAGGCTTAGAATAAGTGACCTGCTCAAGGTCATACAGATAGGATGGGGCAGTGCCAGTTTTCAAGCTTAGGATTGCATCTCCAGCATCTGAACTTATAGCCATTACATATACTTCCTCCAGGATGAGCCACTGAACCCAGGAAAGAAAAATGCTCCATGCTCCTGATTTCATTTTTATTAAGTAAATCTGTTCCTCTCTTTCTCTATTTCTGCCAGTAAAGTTGAACTCTATAGGCCAGTTCCCGCTCCCCCTCTTATTGTTTGAGGTATTATTTTGATGAACTTTAGTAATTATACAAAATCCTATAACCATCAGCACAATCGAGATATAGAACAGACCCTTAACCTAAGGAGTTCCTCCTGGCCCTTGACAGCTAATCCCTGGCTCCGCCACCGCCCTCCTCCTCCCCCGTTCAGGGCCAGGCAGGCCCTGATCTGTTTTTTCTTACTATAGTTTTGTACAGGCCTGGTTTTAGTTTATAAGAGCTAAGATCCTAAAAAAACAAAAAGCAAACAAAAAACCAGTCTTCATTATTAACCAAAGGAGTTTGAAAAAGAGAAGCAGCAAATGTTCAAATGTTTTTCTCTTCTACAGTTAAAGAGGGAGAAATAAATTTTTGTTAAAGTTGTTAAAATAATCTGACTTGGTAAAAGCTAATTTGATAATACAAGATTATTAATTTTCCTACTCCGTTTAAATACTTCATCTGTTTTGCAGTTTGAATTCACCTTTTACCCATGCATAATTTTATAACTTCATGCATTCGTCATTTGGAAAATACTGGCTTATTCTCATGCAGGTCTTCCAAATGTGGCACATTTCATTATACAATAAAAGAATGCTTTAATGTCACCACTGATCTCATCAGAAAAGTCTTTGGGATTGAGAAATTGTCAAGTTCGTGGTGATGATCACAAGTTTTCAAAAGTCCAAATTTCATCTTTGAAACCTGAATTTTATTATTAGTAACAAATACTGTCAGACATTTGTCTTGAAGTGACAGCCTCACCATTTATGAGAAAACGTCAAACAAACTCAAATGTGGAAAACCTAGTTTATCTATCAGCTATTTTTTTTTCAGATTTACTTATTTATTTGAGAGGGAGAGAGAGAGCACACGCACACGTGGAGAGAGGCAGAGGGGAAGGAAGAGAGACAAGCAAGAGAGACTCCAAGCTGCACATGGAGCCCTGGATAATGACCTGAGCAGAAACCAAGAGTCAAATGCTTAACCTACTGAACCACCCAGGTGCCCCTATCAGCTGTCCTTTCAAATAAAAATGGTAGGGGCGCCTGGGTGGCTCAGTTTGTTAAGTGTCTGCCATCAGCTCGGGTCATGATCCCAGAGTCCTGGGATCAAGGCTTACATCGGGCTTCTTGCTCAGTGGGGGGTCTGCTCTCCCTCTGCCTACCACTCCCCCTGCTTGTGTGCTCTTTCTCTCTGATAAATAAATAAAATCTTGAAATAAAAATGGTATTCCATTTGGGAAGTAATTCAGCTTGCACATCAAACTGATGCATAAGTGTTTTCCCTTGAGACAAATATCAACCTTGGATATGAGGCAGAGGCCTCTATGTATACTTTCATTTCATGCCAAAGAATACGTAACAGACATATAGTCAAGGAATGAGAAACAATAAAATGTAATTGTATTTAACTCCTGCCTCCAGGGCATTTGTAAGTGGAACTGGCTCCTCCCCACACACCTTCACGCCCTGGTGGTGAGGAATGCAGTGACTACTAGAATTTCTGTGCCTCTTTCCTAACTCATGCTAAAGAGCCAATGGTTTTATTCACCATTGCTTTTGCACCATTACTGCAAATGTTAATACACTTAAAAAATGCAAATAGTGTTTTGATGTTATTATGAAACTAGTTTCGTCCTCATGAAATTATTGAAAGGGTCTGGTCCTCCCAGTGATATTTTAACCACATTTTAAGAACTATTCTAGTAGAAAAAGCAAAAAACAGAGCAAGCCTCTAATCAAACAATATATTCTCAAACCAGTAACACACATGCGATAGGCTACAGTGTTACATAAAGTGGATATATCAAAATCCTCTGAACACAGAAGAGAGAAAACATCAACAAAATTCCCCCTATATCCATGAAAATACAATTAATTGAAGTAGAATTTTCAAAGAAAGAATCAGAACTTCTTGCCCTAGCAAAACTTAACCTCAGCAATCAAAATTCAGATTGCCCATAGTACATGACTTGTCTTATATAAGACATATATTTTTAAGAGTTAAGACTCTTAAGACGTGTTAAGACTCTTAAGGAGTCTTATATAGTGAAAGACTAAGGAGCTGCCATGCTTCGTGAGGATCTTCTAGAACTTAAGGTTATTGCCAACGAGAAATCAGTTTAATATTCTAAAGTTTTACTTAAAAATTATTTAACATTTTATTTATATACAAACATATATAATATAGATACAAGTTAAAAGGCATAATAATAAAAGGAACACTGATGAATCCACAAGCCAATTTGAGAGCTAGAGCTTTGACAATGTTCTCCTCTATTCTATCCTTCTGCCTTTCCCTTTAGAGGTAGACATTATCCTATATTTTAGATTTATCACTCCCTTGCTTTTTAAAAAAGTCATTTTGTTACATATATATTTATCGCTAGATCATATTTTTTGTGCTTTATAAAATTGTATTACGTATTTTATTTTTATTTTTTTAAAGATTATTTATTTGAGAGAGATAAAGAGAGCATAAGCAGATGGAGCAGCAGAGGGAGAAGAGGGAGAAGCAGGCTCTCACTGAGCAGGGAGCCCGATGTGGGACTGGATCCCAGGACCCTGGGATAGTGACCTGAGCTGAACACAGACGCTTAACCAACTGAGCCACCCAGGTGCCCTACGTGTATTCTTTTAAAACATGTCTTTTTTTTTCCCTAGTCAACTTTATGTTTCTAAGATTCATCCCCTTTGCCTCAATCATTACTCATTTTAACTGCTCTGTGGTATTCCATTATATGAATACTATACAGAATTTACTTATCCATTCTTTTGTCATTGGTTCTTTGGTGTTCCTAGTTTTTGCTGTCATTAACACTACTTATATAAAAATAGTTGAGCATGTCTCCTGGTACATATGTGTAAGAATTTCTCTTGGGTATTTACCAAGCGGTGGAATTGTTGGTTTATAAGATACACACACGCTTACCTTTACAAGATAATGTCAAGTTACCTTCTATAGTTTTGGTACCAGTTTATAGTTTCATATAGTGTATAGGCGTATATGTAATGTTTCTACCCATATGCATATAGGGGTATAGGATTTCCCATTGATCTACTTCCTTCTCAATACTTGCTATTGCCAGTCAATGTGGTGGGTATACAGTGATGTCTTGATGTGATCTTACTTTCTATTTTCTTGAGAAGACCGAACATCTCTATATTCACCACCTTGCCTCCTCTTCCTTGAAATACCTGCTTGTGTCCTTTGCACATTTTCCCACTGTATCCTTTTTTATTGATTTGTAGGAGTTCTCTATTGATTCTTGGTATCAATTCTTTGTTAGATATACATGTCGCTAATATCTATGTGTTGATGGGTCATGTAGCTATAATTCTCAGGTACTATGGGAATAACTTGGTGATGCAGCCTGTGGGCCTGTATTGACCAAACTCAAAATTTCTTTTTGGAAATCTTCAAATGATAAGGACTATTACATGGGAAGCTAAAAAAAATGTGCTTATAAGTTTTTAAAAAACCAGGTGCTACTCACTGTCAAATGATATTACAGGCTATAATCCCAAAGTCCTGTATTTTCTCAGTGTTTCATTTTCATCACAAGTGTAGATTATAAACCTTAGAAATGTCAGTGTCAGAATGTGGACATGATCCAGTATCCTGATAAAAGAGCTCTGGAATGTCAAAATACTTATTGTAACCACTGGATGCCCATAGGATTCCCTTTCTTCCTAGGGAGCTAGAGAGGAAGTAAAGAAGAATTTTCAGAAATAAAAATAAAAGAAACTTATAGCTATTTACATGGACTTCCCTTGTGTGTGCCCTGTATTTCTCTAGCTGTCTCCTTTCTTGGCAGGATTGTCCTCACAGCTTAGGCTAAGTTATGCTGTCATAACAGATAGCCCCTACAATCTCAGTGGCTTATGACCACACAGGCCGATTTGCACTCATGCTGTGTATCGATTGCAGGTTAACTGGGCCTTTGCACCATGTCATCTTTATTCTGTAACTCAGTTTGAAGGAGCAGACACTCTCTGGGACATGCCAGTCAAAGGTAAAGAGATCTTGCTCAAGAGAGGCACACAATCCCTCTGTTCAACTTTCTTTGCTCAAAGTGAGTCATCTTGGCTGCTCCTGAGATCAATAGGATAGGTTCCAGAAAAGGATACTATAAATCATGCGGCCACGCATTACATTAGTGTGGTGGAAGGTATAACTTTCCTACAGAAAGGGATAGAGATATCTTGAACGTTAATACAATTAACTATGTAGTTTCTACCAAGTTTGTCCCAGGAATAAGTGAGTTGGCTTTGTAGAATTCTCTTATCCAAGTTGTTGCAGGACTGTGATTACTACTGTGTAGTTGTTATTGACCACCTCCATACGTTGAGGCTGAATTCTTTTACATTCCTTTGCGAAAGGATGAGGGGACAAAGAAATCCATCAAATAAATACTTTCTCGAGGCACCCTTGGGCATTGCATGGGGTTGAAGACGCAGCACTTGCTCTCAGTCCTTGCTGTAAACATATATTCCTGGAATCTGCATTGTGAGATGGTAGAAAAATAACCCCTCTTGGGGCGCCTGGGTGGCTCAGTTGGTTGAGCAGCCAACTGTTGATTTCAGCTCAGGTCATGATCTCAGGGTCCTGAGATCGAGCCCGGCAGCGGCAGGCTCTGCGCTCAGTGGGGAGTCAGCTTGTCCCTCTGCCCCACCCCAGCTTGTGCGCTCTCTCTCTCTCTCTCTCTCTCTCTCTCTCTCTCTCTCTAGCCCTCTCTCTCAAATAAATAAATAAATAAAATCTTAAAGAAAAGGGAAAGAAAAATGACTTCTCTTTAAGACCACAAGAGATTTTGGTTCTTGAGAAGCATGAGACTACCCTGTAGCCATCAGGTGGCACGTGTGTAATAATAAGGAAATATGCTGAGTGATGGTCTCTTATTCCATCTGTTTAGAGATGGGGACAAAATTACTAAATGGGCAGGACTGGGGACACATTAAGGATAGGCAAACTATAATAAATGGGTAGAAAAAAATGCAAGAACTGCTTATTTGGGCAATGACTAGAGTACGAAACTTCACAGTCAGGTCAAACTATTAAAGACCTTTAAAGACGTTTAACTTCACAGTCAGGTCAAACTATTAAAGACCTTTGTGATTCTAAGACCACAAGCTGGCAGCTCACGGGTTGAGTCTGGGCCATATATACCTCTTATTTGGGCAACAGAATGTTTTAAATATCAGATGTTACAATGAAAGAATCCAGATTCCTGGCTTCTCTTGAAAGAAGGAAAGGGTTGTCAAATTTGCCGACATCCCTGTTTGGCAACACTGGCTGGAGCTGCATTGCTGTTGTTCCCTTGGGAGGCAACGTGAATCTAGGTGCATTAAACACCCTAACATGAAAACTAAAACTTTGAAGTTTATGGAAGAAAATGTAGGAGACTCTCTTGGTCATGCTGTTTGAAGATAGGGTTCTTAAAGAAGAGTTCAGGTAGTCAACACTTTACAGTAAAAGTTTATTTTAATCAAAATTAAGGATCCTTATTCCAATTTCTGAGTAAAATTAGACAAATGCGATTTATACTAAAATGACTCCATTTTACAATAATCCAGTTGGCAAAAAGTATGAAGTCAGGTAACACCAAATACTGGCCGAAGATGTGGGGACGTGAGATTGCTCATATGTTGCTGGTGGAAGTATAAACAGGTATTCCAGTAAGCGGTCTTGACAATTCAGAGTGAAATTAAGAACGCTTGCACTGTGCTTCAAAATTCCATGCCTGGAGAAATTTCAATAAACAGAGAACCACTTGCCTAGAGTTTTGAAAAAAAAAATGACTGCAGAAAGACATATGAAAATGTTCATGACAATATTACATATTCTGACAGACAAAAGGTCAGAAATAACACAGGTGTCCATTTTTAGGGAAACGTATAAGTAGACTGTGGCAATGCATCTTCATAGAGTACCATGCAGCAGGCAGAAGCTTGATATAAATAAGATTTACATATCACAATACAGATACTCATTATTTATAAATGGATATGTGTGAAATATGGTGCAAAAGATGAGACTCTAAATATACTAGAGTGAGTGTCTATACCTGGGGAGAGGTTGGGATTGGGAATAAAGAGAATTAAAATAAATGGAAATAGAAAATAATAGCCTTGCAGGTGCCACCAATGGTAGCACACTATGAACTGAAGAATATGATCCATTCCATTCTGTAAACCTAGAGTTATAAAAAGCATAAAGAATGACTGTTTCTTTACATTTGGGTCAAAAATAACCCTTTTAATTTTTTTTTTTTTTATCTTTGGGGGTGGAATGGATTCGTGGTTTGGTGTGACTCGAGCAGCTCCACGACCATACACTAACCGGGTCGCTGTGGTTCCCTGTCGCCCAGGCATTCATCTGTGGTCTACCTGTTCTGTTGCTTTCAGTGTGTTCATTTCTCTGCACTCAGTAAAGTCCGCTTGCACATAACTGCCAGATGACCTATACCACTTTTGCCTAAGCAGTGCTTTTGTAGAAACCAAAGGGAAAATTCTTGCAAATTAAATCACCTTAGTGCTGCTGGATTCGAGATGGCAGATGGTGGTTGGATTTTGCAAGACCTCTTTGCCCTCTTCATTTTCTGCCTGTTTTTACATTAATCTTCTCTGTGCAGATCTGGCGAGGTGTGCGAAGCACCCTCCAAGGAGCTGCGTTAATGATAAGCCCAAAACTGGATCCCTAAAGAGTCATACTGCCTTTCATTTGCAGAATCTGGGGAGCCCCTTCTGGCCTTTCCCATATTAAGGTTTTGCAGCAACTGTGATATTTAGAAAGAACACACATGCAGGATGGGGAGGCAGGGCTTGCCAGTCTTCTCAGCAGAGGGCCTCCTGGCAGGCTGGATTTATTGGATTTTTCGCTCCTTTTCACCATTTGGATTTCCAAATACTTTTTACTAGTTCAGCTTTAAAGCTGAGAAATTCAGCCAAATTGTAATAAAACACTGCAGGCTTGGTCCCCCGGGGTCCAAGAGCCACTGCTGAACTTTTGCAGTGTGGCCGCAAGGCAACATCTGTTTAAGTGTCCTGCCTCACCTCCCCAGCCAAAGGGACATCACACCCAGTGCTGAAATTTTTGTGATAAACAATTGAATCAGTGTATCTTATACCTCAGTTTTTTTCAATATCTTAGGCTTTGTGTTACTGTTTCTAGTTTAGGGTAACTGAAGTGATTTCACAATGCTTAACAAAGCAAGATTTTGTTCTTTAGTTTTGAGTCACTCTTCCATCCATCCATCCATCCATCCATCCATCCATTCATTAAGTGTTTTTTGAACGTATGCATCAGGTATGTGTCTCTAACTCTAGCCAAGTAATTGTTAGGTTGTCTTCTTTCTTTGGTGATGAGATATGTATTGTGGTTATTGGACTGATCTGATCATAGTTCTGTGAGGTAAATAAATGCTGGAAATTAAGTTGCCAGTCTCTTGTCAATTTACAATATGCCTTTCAAACTTTAAAGAGTTGATGTTCTTGGAAACAGAAGGAAGAAATGTTAGTGTCTTATAACTCTGACTTAAATTTTCATTCAGTAGTAAGCTTCACTACTAGCTTTTAGTAAATATCACCTGCCTTCATGCTGTTAGAGTGAGGCACAGTATGGTTTGGTATGGTATTGTATGGTGTAGTATGGTGTGGTGTGGTATAATATCATGTGGTGTAGTATGGTTTGATGTGGTAGGTAGTACAGTACAGTGTGGTGGGTGGCTTGAGATTCAAATAATAGCTCAAGCATCAACTTTTCCATTAACTTCCCTTGTGATCTTGGGTAAATGTCTTAGATTTCTTGGCCTCAGTTTACTTAAAATTATGATTGTAATTGGAGTTATTGAAAAAAATTAAGTAAGGTTTATTCTCAGCAGATAGTAGATGCTCATTAAATGTCAGCCTCTCGTATGGCATTCTAAGAGGAATGTACAGTGGGTAGAGAGCCCACTCCTATTCCTCAGGAACTAATAGTCTAGTTAGGGAGCTGAGACATAGACCCTATGTGAAATCACCAGAGAAAGTGCCTCTGAGAAAAAACTTAAATAGCATGAATTAACTTACTCTTCCCCATCAGTACCACCAATTCTGGAAGCGAATGACTGAGTTTTCTTTAAAAATGTGTTTATATTTGATATCCAGAAGGCTTTCTATAAACCAACAACCTTTCTTCTTGTGGCAGTGAAATGCTGGAGTTTTATATGAATATTATTGACTTAAGGTTGACATTCAGCTGAAAGTTGTGTAAATGTTTGATCCATCTGGTGACAGCTCATAGAACATGTTATTTCTAGTGTTTGCAAATAATTATCTGAATAGAAATCAGCTTGAAGAGAGTTTATTTAATGTGTATACCCTGAAAAGCTATTTCCTTTGCCACATTATATATTAAAAGAATTGAAAATCTTCCCAACATTTACATATCTTCATGCTATTTGAGGTGCAGGTCATGGCAGCAGAGCTTGAATCTGTCCTTTGCTAGTGCTAGGTTAATGTGGGCATGGTCTCTAGCAGGGGCCCCTTTTGGAAGTAGTTATTTTAAATTCTCATCGGTCTTAATGCAGCAGGGTCAGTGGGAAAAAAAGCAAGGGCTTTGAAGCTAATGAGGTATGGGTTCTAATATATATGCTTTAGAATGAGGTGTTCAAAATTTGCTGGGTCGGTGGTAGTCACATTTGCATAGGGGACATGGAACCATCTGGGATCAACGCTTGATACTTTCCGCTTCTCATTTTAACTATTATTAAAACATCTCTGATGATTGAAATCATCCCAAATGGTGAGCAGTGTAAGAAAGGCAACTTGAGATCTCCCTAAGGGGCATTTACTAGGAAGGTGACCTCTAGCCCCTGCCAGTACCTCCGTTCTCTTGCAGAATAAGACGGTTCTGGACATAGCCTGTGTCTGAAGTTGGGATGTCAAGACTTATTCTTTGGAGGTAAGCTTAGTGATGCTTTGGAGGAAGTCTTAATGAACAGCCTTGCGTCTGGTGACTTGACATCTCATGGAGTTGCTGGTGTCACACAAGGGGGCATTGCCACTGGAGATTCTTTGGTGACCACCTTCTGGGGAAGCTTAAGTTAGTCTGAAGCTTTGAGGTGGTGCTTATGGGCTTCGGCTCTATTAGTGAAGTTGGAGGTGGGGCATGTGGGAGTGTAAGGGTAGAGGGTTGGAAATAAGGTGATTCCAGATGTGTGTGACAGTCAGAGAAGGGGACTGATGGAGTATTTAAAGGAGTTAGGGATGGGGAAGTGCTAATCACTCCTCTCCCTGGAGAAGCAATGAATAAATTAACAGCAGAGTTGGGACCTGAACGCAGGTCTTGTTCTTCCTCTGGTATTGACTGTCTCTCTAGCCTGATGAGATGATTTCCTCACCCCTAATGAGATGATTTCCTTAGGGTTCTAGGGGGAAGAGGAGTAGCTTATTTGGCTAGCTGTTCCCTCTCTGCTGGATTGTCCATGTGCGGGTGTCAGTAGCCATTCTTCCTGAACCCCTGCACAGCTGGATTGGAGCGTCTCTCTAGGAGCTCCTGCAGCCCCCCCGTGTATTTTTTGAGGAGATAAATTTAACTATTTGTCCCTTTGCTTGAGTACTCTTCCCATCTTAGAGTATTCTCAGGGTGGAGAATTCAGAGATCCACATGGCATTTTTCATAACTTCCTGAATGAACTTGCCGAAGTTTCAACCTCTGGGTGTTGGGGACAAAAATACTTATTTTATTTGCTTTACATGTTGGATACTAGGATGCAGTGAGAAAATGCATATGGAAGTGCATTTTAGTAAGATCTTTATTAGAAATGGAAGAATACAAAGCAGGCAGAGAGAAGCATTTTTAAGGGTTCCCATAAGATCAGAAAGAAATTTAATATTGCTTTCAAGTAAGTAAGTTATACTCTATTAAAGCCCACCAACAAAAGATCATCGGGAACACACTTACTGTAGTAAAAATACATTAGGTTTATTTTTCTTGCTGTAACCAAACTGAGAGAGCACTCCAAAAGAACCATGAGGAGTTGGGAGAAGCTTCTTACAAAATATGGGTGTGCATTGGATGATTCAAGAGAAGTTTAAGGGAGTGGAGGCCAATTCTGGGTTGAATGTTTCAGGAAGCAGGGGCAATTTTGTGACTGTGTATCTTCACAATGTTTACTGATCAGGTAGAGGTCCACAGTGGAATGGGTGTTCTCGTTGAAGTGAAGGAGCAGCAGTCACCACTGTTAGACAGAAGAGGGGGATGTTTCATCATTTTTGTACTTGGAGAGAGGCCTTATCTTGGTCTCCTTCCAAATATGGTAAAGGAGTGGCCTTGTTTAGATATGGTTTCTATTCTGTGAGCGTGGCTTATATTCCCTTGGGAACAAAGTGAGGGCCTAGCTGCCAGCAGGGCTGCTTTCTCACCTGGTTTGGGGTCTATTTATTCACTCCTTTTCCCAAAAGGCAAAGAAGGAAGTCATATTCTAGGGAGAGCCAAGGCTCAGCACTAGGGCAGACTGTCCCTACCTGGGTTTTGGAGGCTGTACAAACAGCAAGAATTGAGTTACACAAACAAAAGGGGCATCAACCACCACCACCAAAACTTTGGGAGTGGAACCTCTCAGGGAGGGTGAATGAATTGGGTGTGGGCTTGAAGCAATTCCAGAGCCAGAGGTCAGCTTCTCCTTGGGCACCCGTCTCTTCACAGGTACTCGTGAGGAGTCCACAAAAGCAGTACAGGAGTCCTATTCCCGACTTCGTAATTTTTTTAGATGTTATTTTTTTATTTATTTGAGAGAGAGAGAGAAAGAGAGCACAAGAGGGAGCAGGGGAAGGAGCAGAGGGGGAGGGCCCAAGACCCAGGACTCAGTTCCACAACCCTGAGATCATGACCCTGAGATCAGGACCCAGAGACCAGGACTTGAGCTGAAACCAAGAGCTCAACTGACATAGCTACCTAGCTAGAAGCCCCACCTATCTCCTAACTTTAAATCCACTGACCAGACTTCCTCCCCAACACCAAGGCAAAGTTATGCCTTTTTCCTCCCTATTACCTTCCTATGATCCTTCTCTATGTAGTCTAGATCTAGGTACACAGTCTTCATTTTAATCTTTATTTTATCTAGATAAAAATGGGAATGGTAAACTATTAACTTCTGGGTTACTTCTGGGAAGTGATACCTAAGGGTTTAGGAAGAAGTTGTCACTCTTTGCTTTATGTACTTATTTATTATTTAAATTTTATGGGTTAATTTGCTTTTTAATTAAGTTGTTAAAAACAAAAAGAAAATAATAAAAATGGTGGCAATGGTGGCATGTGTGATTTGCCACTGGTGATACTTTCTGAGGGGTGATTTTAGAATTAATATTTCCTTTTTTTTGGAAGGGAAATTTGAAATTCCCTTTTGTCTAGGGGATGGCATAGATGTCTTGAATCTATTTAAAAGATAATTTTAGTAAAAAGCTAAAAATCATGAGTCTCATACAAATATACAATGAAAAATGGCTATGATTTTATTTGATTTGGTAATTAATGTAAAACCAGTGAGATATATAACCAGTTCAAGAGAATTCAAAGGGCAGACATGTATATAGATGTCCAGGAATGGTGAAATGAATTTGCTTAATAAATGTAAAACTGGCTTCTTGGAGAGAGAAGAATCCCAATTTGCACCTCGACCTGACAAAATTCATTTGCAGTGTCTAGACAAGAGCCATTTGCTTCTAGAAACTTACAGGTCAAGAAGGACATATTGGAGGTATCACCAGTCTGATTCTTCCTATTCGCTGCCCTGGGGGCAGTATCCATCCCCATGTCCCTGTAGAGGGAGGAGGTACAGCCCCTCAAGGTTGGGGGTAGACTTTTTTTAAGTCCTCTCCTTTGCTTTGAAAGACTTACATCCCCCAAATTTAAAAAAAACTTTTGTTTATTAGAATACTGTACACACTTCCTTAAATGTAGAGTCTGCTAGGCAAAAGAAGTAGACAATATTATTTCTAAAGACAGATACCCTCCAGGGGAACAGCTCTGGCTCTGGTTCTAAATGCCACAAAGTCTCCTAGTTCAAGCTCCACATAGTTTAAATTCCACAGGGACTAGTCTGAAATGCGCTCTGCAAACCCTTTCTTCATAGATGGTGAAAATTAATACTATAAATAAGATTCTCGTAGTGTCTGGGGTGGGTGTGATTTATACTTATAAGAGCAACTATATCCCAGGCATCTAAGAAATATCATTAAAATATTATTTAAATTAAACACATATTTATTATTTAGACTGCTAGGTTCTAAGAGGAAAATGGAGAAATTGTACATTCTGGTGTGGGTTATTGAAATTGCAAATCTGGCTCATTTTGAAGATCTCTCTCAACCTAGTTTGAATGAACAATGAACAAAGGAATATCGTAACCTGATTTGAGTTATTATATGTATCTCACTAAATTAAATAAAATTTATTTTATGCCCCAAATATCCCCATAATAATGATTTCTTTTTCTTCCTGTTTTTTTTTTTTTTGAGAGAGAGCGAGAGAGAGAGAGAGAGAGAGAGAGAGCAAAGGCGCCCGCGCGGGCAGGAATAGGGGGAGGGGCAGCAGAGGGAGAGGGAGAAGCAGGCACCCCTCAAGATTTTTGTTGATGTGAACTATGCCCTTTCTCAGAAAGCCAGAATGCACTTTCCAAGGTCTTAATATATAAATTCTACCTAGTACAACACTGCCATCCACGGTTGGTCAGGCATCTCAGCAATGACCTTCTGCAAAGAGATCTAAAACGCTGGAGGTAGAGTTTTATTATTATAGTAGGAAAAGAAAATAATGGATATCCTTCACTGAGTGTTCCTTTTCTGCATGTGAAATTCAATAACATGAGTGAGTGGCTCCGTTAGTTGCTAAGGGACAAAGAAACACTCAGTCTCTGATGTTAGCTAGGTACTTCGTGCCTGTGATTATGTTGAGTGCTACACCAGCTGTTTCACAGATCTTCACCAAGAGCTTAATATTGTCTCTATTTTTACATATCAGGAAATTGAAGTGTAGGATAATTAAGTGACTTGCTCGAGGTCATGCCATTGGTAAGTGGTACAGCTGGGATTCCAAGTCCTGGCAACAGAGCCTCATACTTAACCACTGGTATTGTAAAGACACAAATATTTTGAAATATTCATGTATTTTGTATTGTATTGTATTGTAAAGATATGAATATTTTGAAATATTCATGTATTCATGTACTTGCCTTTTGGTCATTAAAAAAATTTTTTTGGTAATCTTTCCACCATTAGGGGCAGATCATGAGACTTTTTGTGCTAAGGAAGGGAGAAGATATCCACCTATAGAAAAGAAGCTCACAGGTTGAGTAATGTATTAGAGAATTGTCAAATCAATATGTTTACACCTGAAATTAATATAACATTGTATGTTAATTTTATTTTGATAAAAATTTTTGAATAGTGAGAAAAAAAGGAAAAGCTCATTGGATAGGGAAGCTGGAAGCTATAACATAGAATTCCTCTTGGAAGTAGAAGTCCTTCTGGTGCTATGGGAAGAAAAGAATTGAGAAAGAGAGGAGTTTCTTGGCTCTTCACGTCCTTAGGGTTGAACATGGGGTGGGTGCGGTTAAATATCTACACAGGTTCGGGGCTGTCAGACAGTGTCCAGGCTGGGGAGACTATCAGCTGTTGAAGGAAGCCCTGAGTTTGTCATGACACCTTGTTCAACACAGTGCTATTGCATGGGCTTAGTTTAGAAGTAATGTCAGGGGGAGGTGTTTCTATGGACAGCCCTAAAATAGTGTCCTTATTCGCCATGGCCTGTACTGTGGCCACTGGAGAGTCACGATTCCTTCCCAATATCCTTCCAACTCTACCTCAGTGGCCATCAGCAGAAATGGAGCCAGAGCAAGCAGGACCATGATGAGAAGAGTGGTGGAAAATAAAGTTCCACTGAGTACACGTTGAAATCACTTGAGATTCTGATTCTGCTATATCCTATTGATTTGTACGATAATATTGGAAGTCAGTTCTGGCAAGTTGAGCAGTAACTTCTTTTAAAAACAAACTGACCAGCATGACCCCTTAGGTACTAGCAATTCCTTGAGCCTGGAGCAGATGTCAGTTAGCAATTTCTGGCTACATTTTCCTCTTCAGTGGAAATCTCCAATGGTGTGGGGGATCAATGATGTTTCCTACTTTTTGCCTTTACTGACAGAAGGGCAACTGGAATATGTATACTCCCATGGGCAGGTCATTGACTAGAACATTCATCCAAGCCACTAAGGACCTTTGTGACCTTGAGAACATTGCTTCACCTTTCGGAGCTTTAGGTTCTTTCATGTATAAAGTGGAACTAATAGTAAAATAGCATTTTCAGCATATAGTTTTTATAAGGGTTGATGAAGAGTGAGACTTTTTTTTTTGGTTAGACAAATATACTGTGGAATATAACACTATTATTATTGTTAATATTATTATCACTGCCATTACTGTTACTATTTTGAACTAACAATTGGGAGACCTGATATATATAAATAATCTAAGCACATGCAAAGCTATGTGTATGGTTTTATGAAATATCACATCATCCTTCTTTTAAAAGCCAAGCTGTGTACCTTAATATGTTATTGCATATTGCCTAATTTTCTATCTCACTTAGTTTTATTGATTCTCTCCATCTAAATGGTCACTTCTAAGTAGGCACTGTGTCTTATAGCACATAAATAGAGGTTCTAAGATAATATATATAGTACTTCCAAAGGTTTAAAAAATGTGAACTGGAGATCAGAAATATTCATTTTCAACCAATTTATAAGATAGAAAAGTTCTTGAAAGCAATGCAGAACAAATAATACAAGAAAAGCTGGATGCATATAAATTAGAAATTAAATTAAATCCAATAAACCTTTCAGAAATTCCAAATCCTTTCCTTTTTTTCTGATTTTTTTCATTGCTTAAGTTTATTTTATTGCCTTTTCTTCCTTATTATGACAAAAACAATGCAGCCTTAGAATCATTGCAGATAAAACAAATGAAAACAAAGAAAAAGATTAGCATAATGAACCCTGATTATTCTGTGTACTTTAATAACTTGATAGATAGCCTTCCAGATAATTTTAAAAATGTACATTTTAAAAAGGGATCAAACCATACCTATCCTTTTGAAAATTATCAGGAGCTATATAAACAATTCCATCCCGTGGACATTTAGGTTGTTTCCAACTAACACATTTATTGGATATCAAGGTTGTTTCCAACTGGTACCCCCCCTTTTTAAAAATGATTTTATGTAGTTATTTGTGGGAGAGGGAGCACAATGGGAGAGGGAAAGGGAAAAGCAGACTCCCCACTGAGCTCAGAGCCTAGCTGGGGCTCCATGTGGGGCTCGATCCCAGGATCCTGAGATCATGACCTGAGCCAAAGTTGGACACTTAATTGACTGAGCCACCTAGGAGCCTCTCCAACTGTTGGATATCAGGTTATTTCTAACTCATTACTGTTATATTACTTACTGCTACTGTAACATATTATTTTAAATTTAGTAGCTTAAAACAAAACCAACTTACTCTCTTACAGTTCCGGACATCAGAAATCTGAATCATTTTCGCTGGGCTAAAGTCAGGATTTCAGCGGGGCCGGTTCCTTCTGGAGGCTGTGAGTGGACAATTCATTCCCTTGCCTTTTGCAGCTTCTAGAGGCTGCCAGCATTCTAATCTCTGCTTTTGCCACATTGCCTTCTCTTTTGTATGGTATTTCCCCCTACTTTCCTGTTATGAGGACACTTGTGATTATATCATTGGGTCCACCTGGATAATTCAGGGTACTCTTTCCAACACAAGGCCCGTAATCACATCTCAGGGGCCTTAATCACATTTGCAAATATGTTACCTATCATGTAATCTGGGGATTAAAATATGCATATCTCGAGGGGCCACTATTCATCCAGCCAATAACAACCAGTATAAACAATGTGAGCAGGCAAAATAGTCCAGGTAAAAAAATCCTGAAAATGTTATAAAATGTGATAACAATGTTTAAAGACATCTGAGCAGTTGTAAAACTGCCCAAATTTCTAATGCTTCCCAAAAAGAGGGGCCAGTGGTGCCCATTTTAACCAAGACATTTCAACCAGCTTGAGGTCTTGACCAGCCTGTTTTCTACAAATTCCCCAAAGTCCACTATGTAAGGACAAAGGAAAGTAAATCAGGTAGGCTGCGGGGAGTTGTGGGTCTCAGGATATGATTCTCAGAGGGAGTGAAAAATATGTAGAGAGATGAAGGAAAAGCAGGGGATCAGGTGATGGGGCCTACAGGAGAAAGGTCCTGATACAGGGGATGTGGTGCGTATGTGAGGAAGGAAAGACCTGTAGGTAAAAAAGAGTGTCCTGTGTTTCAGGAACTGACGGCAGGTTTCTGTGCCTGGTAGTGTATTTTGAGTTGGCAGTGGGAGGGGGATGCTGCAAAAAAGGAAGCTGGTTAGTTACCTAGGAACTGGGATCAAAGTGGACCTCGGAAGACCTGTTGTGTATAGGTTTTATCTTAAGGCAATTGCAGAGCCCTTGAAAATGACCTGGGTTTTCTGCTATGTGAACTTAATATTGCTAATACGGCAACACTCCCCACACTGTTCTATATTAGTCTCTCTCTGTCTTTTAAAATAAGCTCTATGCCCAATGTGGGGCCTGAACTCATGACCCTGAGATCAAGACTCATGTGCTCTACCAGCTGAGCCAGCCAGACATCCTTCCACAGTGATCTACAGCTTCCACAAAATCCCTGTCAAGATTCCACCTTCTTTTTTTTCTCCTAAAAATTAATGAGCTGATGATCCTAAAATGAAAGGGAAAGGGCCCAGAATTGTTAAAAACAATCTTGAAAAAGAATAAAAAGTTTGGAGGACTTAACTTTCCTGGTTTAGAACTTACTTCAAAACTAGAGTCATGAGATAGCACAACAGTGTGAAGCTTCAGGACAGACGTGGAGACCGATGGAATAAAAATCCTTACCTTTACAGTAGTTGATTTTTGAGAAGGAAGCCAAGATAATTCAATGTGGAAATAATAATCTTTCCAACGAATGGATAGTTGGTTATTTACAATTTAAACAACAACAGCATGAACTTAGATCTTACCTGGTATCATTCATAAAAGTCAACCCAAAGTGTATGGTAAACCTAAATTTAAGAGTTAAAATTTATTTTTTTATTTTTATTTTTTTTAAAGATTTTATTTATTTATTTGACACACAGAGAGAGATTACAAGTAGGCAGAGAGGCAGGCAGAGAGACAGGGAGAGGAGGAAGCAGGCTCCCTGCTGAGCAGAGAGCCCGATGCGGGCCTCGATCCCAGGACCCTGAGATCATGACCTGAGCCGAAAGCAGAGGCTTTAACCCACTGAGCCACCCAGGCGCCCAAGAGTTAAAATTTAAAAGTATCTAGAAGAAAACATACAGCTTTCTTTGAGTCATTAGCTATTGGAGACATGCAATTCAAAATCACAATGAGAAACCCCTTCATATCCACATTATAGTGGCCCATAGTGGCCATGATAAATGAAGACTAATAAGAACAAATAGTGGCAAAGATGTGGAGATCATGGGACTGTCATACATTGCTGTGGGAATGGTACAGCTATGTCAGAAAAGAGTTTGGCACTTTCCCAAAATGTTAAACATATAGTTACCCTGAGACTCAGCAATGCCACGCAGGTATCCACCCAAGAGGATTGAAAACATATGTCCACACCAAGCGTTGTACAAGAATGTTTCTAGCAGCACTGCTCATAACAGCCAAAGAGTGGAAAGAACCCAAATGCACATCAGTTGATGAATGGATAAATAAGATGTGGCCTATCCATACAATGGAATGTTACGGGCAATAAAAAGGATATAATAAAAAGGAGTAAAGTACTGATACATGCTAAAACAAGGATGACCCTTGGAAACACTGTGCGAAGTGAAAGAAGCCAGTAACAATGATCACATATTATATGATTCCATTTATATAAATATCCAGAATAGGGAAAGCTTTGGCAGCAGAAAAGTAGATTAGTGATTGTCTAGGTTTGAGGGTAGAGGTGACGGAGAGTGGGGAATGATTACTAATGGGTATGGGCTTCTTTTGTGTGATGAAATGTTTTAGAATTAGGTTGTGGTGATGGTTGCGCAAGTCGGCCAATATGCTAAAAACTTGAATTGCATACTCTAGATAGGTGAATTTTATGGTATGTAAATTACATTTCAATAAACACGTATACATTTTTAAATAATGTAAAAACTGGGGATTGACATAGTCAATTTCCATCAGCGTGGGAATGGAAAATCCAAGATTGGATGCAGGCAGGCAGGTTACATTTTTCAGGCACGAGTTAAAGCTGGTCAGGTTGTTTTCATTTCAAATTTTATTACAAATAGATGCTTATTCTCTAGAAGTCTGTGATGATAACAGTTTTCCTGTTCTAGTCAACTGCTGACCATCTTCACCGTTTTGTTAGAGCCGCAGCACACCGTAGCCCAGTCACAGGAGACGCAGCCAGGGAGAAAGGATGCTCTAGGTTTATATGATAAGACTTCGCTGCTTAGGGGCACCTGGGTGGCTCAGTGGGTTAAAGCCTCTGCCTTCGGCTCAGATCATGATCTCAGGGTCCTGGGATCGAACCCCGCATCTGGCTCTCCGCTCGGCGGAGGGCCTGCTTCCCCCTCTCTCTCTGCCTGCCTCTCTGCCTACTTGTGATTTCTCTCTCTCTCGGGGATTAATCAGGCTGTCAGATTGTTCCCCTGAAAATAGATGCGGCACAAGAGATAGTAACCTGTGGCTTTCTCAGTTCAGCAAGGCGGCTGGTTAAAATTCTGTATGCCTGCCTTGTCTGAGTGTCTCTCTCCTTGACTGTAATCAAGGGCTTTCTCTATTTAGATGTACAGGAAGCTCTCTCTAACAAGTTGTTAGTATTGACGTGTTTAAAAAAAATCCCAAAGCCTGCTTTTTAACGTATCCCAGGGCCACTTATCAATAATTTACACTTCACATACTAATATACTTACAAAAATGGATTTATTTTTAGTTTTCCTTTCTTCTCATGATAAAGATACAGGCAAGCCATAGTATCATAATGTCACAAAATTCAATACAAGTAGCAATTCTTTAACTGTTGGAGACATACATAAAAAAAAAACTAGTATATATTTTGTAAAGCAAAAACGGCAATTTAAACGTATATAACTAGGGGTCGTGTTCATTTCTTGGCTGTTTTAGAAGGACAACTGAATGAAAAATGAGAAAGTAAGGTGGATTAGTGTATCCATTCATCTGATGGTGTGGCATGGATATTACCTAGGATTCTAAATGATTATAAAGCTAAAAGGATGCCAGAGGAATATGAAAGTGAAATACCATCTGACAAGCTGTGTCTGACAAAGTGATGGTCAGCCAGCCATGAGTTCACCGATGGCTCTGATGCTTGGGCTTTTCAGAAGCACACCGAAGTGTCATCTGCAGTTGATTTGGAGTAGTAGCTTTTCCTGTAAATCATAGAACAGGCTTTAAGTACTCTTTTAGCCTTTGTTAATAAGATGGTCCTTGTAACCTTTAGAGGCTCAGGTGTTTTCCTTTGTTTCAAGCCAGAGACAAGTCTGGGCAAAATTTGTTATTGCTCCTGAAAATGAGCCTGACCTTTGCCAGGGCCCTTGGAGAACAGCTAGGATCAAACAAGTATGGGGGAGGGTGATGAAAACTTACAGACTCAGATATAGGAGTCTGGGTGCAGACACATGGCACTAAATACTCATGGCTGTTTGTACTAACATTGATCTGGTGTCTTTTGCCTTGACTAAGAGTACCTGAAATCAGTCCTATGGAAATGATAATTAGGTTCAAAGTATGACTGAAAGAAGAATCTCATTTTGATAGTAAACAAAGGAACTTGCCACTGCTTGTTGTGACAGCATATGGTTAAGCTGTCATTGAATATGAGCCTTGTAAAGGCTCACCCAGAACTTGAACCCCACTGACTCCTTAGGATCCATGGACTCCGAAAAAGGCCATTTCGTCCAAAGCCCCCTGACTGGGGATGAGGGCCTGGCAGTCCAGAGAGATGAAGAGAGGGCTGGGTAGTGAAGAAGCCAGATCTAGGACCCAGCCGTAGGGACTCAGTCTGTGTCCTGTCTCTCTACCACATGGGTTTTGTTATCTGCACGTTAGCATGTACACGCTGTGTGACTCCCATCTCTTCAGTTGTAAAATGAACAAAAGAAAACCAGGCACGTAGGATGTGATAAGGGAAAAATGAGGTGTTGAGCATCCATCACTGCCTTTAATAAAAACCCTCTGTGCGAGAGCCCTGATGTAGTTTTCCTATTCTTTACCTCATCTTTGATGAATTCTACTACATTTGGAGAATGTAGTCCTTCTGGCCTCTGGTAAAATATATTGTCATCGTGGGAATTACAAAAACATTGGCTACAAAAACTGCACCAATCGGAGGTCTCGTCAACATTGAATCTTGTTCCTGACCTACGTGGAAACAATCTGCAAGACGTAAAATGCTATAAAAATGCTAGTTTTTGTTATTCGTGTAACAATCTATTTTAGTGTTTTTGTTTTGTTTTGTTTTTGTGGGGTTTTTTTAGTGGTCCCTAGTAGCACAGCACTTGCCCAGAGGATTAAGTCAGATCCGCTTTGGTGATAAACGTATCTTTGTGCAAGGGTAGCCCTTGGCAACAAGAGGGGTAATTGCTTAGAAACAGCTGCCTTCTGGTAAGAAAGAGAGCAAACATGAGTGAAGAATAGTTCCAGATAGTTCCGAGAAAGGCCAGCCTTTACAGCTCAAGGAGGTATTCTCAGGTTGCTGGTGAGGAGTTGTCTGTCACCCAGAAAGCCAACTGGTTTGGATGAAGCCAGACTCTGAAGCCAGACTCTGAAGTGTATCAGGGAAGAGAGTCCTCTGGAAATCTCTCTTTTTCCTTAAATCTTTTCAGTATTATTTTGAAAGTCTGAGAGTAAGACTTGCAGACTATTCACATTTTACAAAACTAAGACTAGTCAGACATTCAGCAGATGGAAGTGTCACTCGTCCCAAGGCCGGGGGTGTGCTCCCTTGTGAAGATTTCATTGGCTGTGGGGAGACTGAGCCATAGGAAGTAGTGGTAATGGGAGAGACTCTCTTTGGGGATTCCCCAGGGTCAGAGACAACACTTAACCAACCAATGTGTGCTGGAAATCCTTCAGTGGGTCAAGGTGAAGGAAATGATTTCTGTGTGGAAGTTGGTGGGACCCAGGACACTGAGAGTGTTACTAATATGACAGTGATGTGTGTGTGTGTGGCGGGGGTGGTAGAGGGTTGAATGTGCATGTATGGAGGAGTTATAAAAAAGAAGTAGGATTTTTTTTGCAGCCTCATTTTTTTTCTGTTTGTAAAAGAAATATAAGAATATTGTTGAACATATGAGAAAATATAGAAAAGTATAAAGAAGGAAATTAAAATCACCCACTATCTACCACCAAAAAGTAATTGTAAGTACTGTTATGGGTGTTGACCTGGGCTGGAAATGAACACAAAAATATGAATATTGATTTGTTAAAATAGTGGGAAAAGGGATTTTTTGTCCTTTTTCCTCTTTTGGATTTCAGTTTGCAGTGGTTTTTTTTTTTCTAGTGCTTTTAATAGAAATATATGGGTGAAAGAGAACTATAATATATTGGTAAATTTTATAAATTTAGAACGTTACTGTGTATGCTGCTTTGTTTTGTTATCTTCACTTTAAGCATATTGTGAGCTTTTCCCTTGTGAGTAAATATTTTTCCAAAATATGATTTAAATAGCTCCTTTGTATTTCATCATGTGAATAAATTATAACTGATTTTAGAAATTCTCTATTGTGCATGTTTAGTTCCATCTTTACTATTATAAATAAAACCATACTTAATATTCTTATACATACTGGGATATGGATCTCTATGGCTTCCTTGAGATAACTATTTCAAAGTAAAATCACATAATCAAAGGGTATATACACATTTTTCATGCTCCTGGTATGTATTATTGGATTGTTCCCTGAAAATACTCTATGAATTTATACTCCAAGAGGAGATGTTTGAGAAGCATCAAAGAGGGACCTGGAGAAAGAAATTGGGAGACATTTCTGAGAGAAGCCTAGCAAGAAGGCAGAGGAGAGGGGGTTCTTAGGAAAGAACCCAGAAATTCTCAGGCCCTTGTGCCAGAAGAAGAAGAAGGAGAAGAAAAGAAGAAAAGAAGAAAGAAGAAAGAAGAAGAGGAAGAAGAAGAAGGGGAAGAGGACGAGGAAAGAGGAGAAGAAGAAGACAAAGAAGAGCAAGAGGAAGAAGAGGAAAGAAAAGGAGAAGCAGCAGCAGTAATAGAAGGAGAAGCGGAAGAAGAAGAAAGGGAAGAGGAAGAGGAAAGAGAAGGAAAAGCAGAAGAAGCAGAAGCAGCAGCAGAAGAAGTGTAGAAGGAGGAGGAGATTATTTCTACCAGTCTGTTTAATGCACCAGTGACAAAGTCAGCAAAGGGAGCTGAGGGTAGCATTTCATCCTGAAGAGGGGTTAAAGAAAATGATGTATGTGAAGTATTCTTGAAGTCTCACAGGCTTTATAAAACAATTCTAGGTAGCTTATGATGATCCTAGTCACTGAGGAGGGCATGAGGCACGGAAGTTCGGTGACTTTGCCACCATCACACTAACGCAAGTGGCAGAATGCAGATTCAAAATGATGTCTTCCAAATGCCCCAAGGTTTTCCACTTGACTTTTTCTATACCCCGAAGTAAAAAGGTTGGCCTGATGACATCTTTTTTTCATACTTTGTGATGAAGCAAAACAACCCCCCCACCTTTGGGGCAGGAGCAGCACCCACAAGGGTGGCTGACATGACAATGAATGAGGCTGACATATAATAAAAAAGAAAGAGACAATTTCTACAAAATGAAATGACTGTTCTACACTCAGCACCCACTAATTTGTCATTTATATATTATTGCAAAGTATACACAAGATTTTTATGAGGCTCTTTTCAAAAAGATTACTCAGCTTCTGGTCCAGATTCATAAACTCCAGGTGAGTATGAGACTCTCTGATTGATTGAGGCACAACAATTACGCAGCAGGTAGTGGCAAGCTGACTCCACTGGGAGGTAGCTTGCACACACTCACTGTAATACTCTATGGAGGTGCCTTGATAACACTTTCAACATTGGTCGTTTCTCCTGAACTCACCTTACTAAGATGGCCCGCAGAAAGAAATGCTTGGTTCTAGGATTTTTGCTTTTTTATGGGCTGAATTTGGCATTGAAAGCAAAGATGAGAAAGACGAACACACCTGTCATTTGCTGGGCAAGTTTGATCTGAATGGGTATGTAGATGCCAAAAAATCCCTCACTTGTTATTGGAGGACTGAGTCCTAGTCACTACAGGACCATCCCAGCAAATGCGTCTGTTTTGGAGCTAGTATCTGCAAAATGTGAAGGGTAAGGGGCTCTTCTTGTCTTCTTTTTACATCAGGTACAAGTGGTGGGGATGAAGGAGTACACGGTGTGGGATTCAGAGTCTGGAACTGGGGCCAAGACTCTGATGCTATTTATTTGAGGTAAGAAAATTACTTCCTGTTTCCGGGCCTCAGTTTCTCCAAGGTGGACACTCTAGGAGTGCTAAAAAAGAAGCAAGAAAAGCTTGGTCTCAAGTGGGTCCTTTCCCACTTCTGTACCTCAGAAAGAGAAAAGACAGGTTTTGTACAATAGAGCACAGTGCTCTTCAGGGGGTGGTCTGTGGACCAGCAGCATCGGCGACACCTAGAAGCTTTTGTTAAAAATGTAGAATCGCGCCGCTGCCTTCGGCTCAGGTCATGATCCCAGGGTCCTGGGATCGAGGCCCATATCGGGCTCTCTGCTCAGCAGGGAGCCTGCTTCCTCCTCTCTCCTCTCTCTCTGCCTGCCTCTCTGCCTACTTGTAATCTCTCTCTCTGTCTCAAATGAATAAATAAAAAATCTTTAAAAAAAAAATGTAGAATCGCAGGCTGCCTCCCACATCTGTCCAATCAGAATCAGCATTTGACAGGACCTCCCAGTGATTCACTTACACATCAAAGTTTGAGAAGCACCAACTCAATGCAGTGTTGCAGCTTTATCATGAATTGTTATTACACTAAGCTTTTCTCAAGTGAGAATACATGGTGTGGGGATGCCCATTTATTTCTGAGCTAATATTCACAGTAAGATTCCTTCCTCTGGAAGGTTTCTGGCCTCCTCTCCTCACACTGAAATTGTCACGTGAGGACATGGGATCCATGACTGATCATCTGAATTTACTAACGCATTTTAAGAAAGGTAAACAAAGCTTAGATTTGCATGTGCGTGCATGGTCCTGTGTGCGTGTACATACACACACACACACACACTCACACACCCTTTAGTTATGAAAAGAATGCCAGAAATTAAAACAAAGGAAAACAATCATCCACTACTTTACTACCATAACAAAGCAGCTCTTTTCCCTTTATTTTCTTGTTCTGTATATAAATGTAACCATAATTTTTGCATAATTGTGAACACAGTATGGACACAATTTTATATTGGGCATTTTACATTATATAGTAAGCATTCCTATCATGCTGCATGGTAATTATGACCATAAATGCATGCTATAAATTCTAGTAACTTTTTTTTTAAAGATTTATTTGATAAAGTGAGTGAGAGAGAAAGTACATAGA
The DNA here is from genome assembly GCA_002007465.1 of Ailurus styani. Lineage (NCBI taxonomy): Eukaryota > Metazoa > Chordata > Mammalia > Carnivora > Ailuridae > Ailurus > Ailurus styani. The sequence goes on along the minus strand of LNAC01000071.1, from coordinate 1,778,040 downwards.
GGGAGAGGGAGAAGCCGACTCCCTGTTGAGCAGAGAGCCCTACGTGGGGCTTGATCCCAGGACCCCAAGATCATGACCTGAGCCAAGGGCAGATGTTTAACTTACTGAGCAACCCAGGTGATCCTTAGCAACTCCTTATACAACTAAATCTTTACTGATCACAACTGTTTTCCTTTGATCTTATTTCATGCTACATATTTGAAATATCATTAGAGGGATAGATAAACAGTAATGTTGTTGGCAAAATGAAAGGATTGCAATCAATCTCACCTCTTTCCTGGAGCTCCTAATCCTTTCCCTTTCTTACAGGGAAGCAAGGGAAAGAGGGATGAGAAGGGCTTTTGCTCACAGCTTCATTGTTCTAGAGTCAATTCATTATCACAGAAGTTTACAAGTTTACACATTCAATCTCTAAAATATACAATGAAAACTAGACTCTATTGTAATATACTTACATTTTGTAAATACACTTAATTTGTTCCTCACCTTTCATCAGAATTTTTGAAGTTTATCTTCCTAGCAGAGCTAACTGGGAAAAAGCCAATACATAAGTTTTTAATAAAAATCCACCCCTTTCATTAAGAGAAATGATTTGGCATGTCCACTGTGGTTGAAATCTTGGCATTCTTTTCATAGCTAAAGTGTGTGTGTGTGTGTGTGTGTGTGTGTGTGAGAGTGTGTGCATGAGAAGTATGTTTCATTTAAAAAATTATTAACTGTGTCAGGGATATTTTGATTTTCTTACCTAGTCCACCTGTTCTCATTTAATTTGCAGAGTAGTCTGATAGTTGCTTTACATGTTCTGTCCAGCGGTTTTAATTGTAATCAGTGGGAAAGGTAAGGTGTGTATTTATTCCATCTTAACTTTAATATGAACCCTGAGGAGTCTTTGAAAGGATTCCTTCAGCATCTTCTGATTCAGTGTTGCTGCTGATTCATGATATTGTGTGTGAAGCTTGTTTCATGGAGTCCAGGACATCTTAAAAGCCAATTCCTTGTCCTCAATGTGGCTCAGGAATTCAAGGCATCATGGTGGGTGTTTCTTTTGTCTCCAAGCCTTGTTTGCCTGAAACCCAAATTGTTTATGTTTATGCTATTCCAAGCTAAAACTTTCCCCAGCACCTTAGTCCATCTTGAATGTATCTATACATTTTGGATATTAAGATTCCATTTTAAAAATTGATATATGGTCTTCAAAATTATAATTCATTTTCACCCATCCTGTCAGCAAGTTTCCTCCCATCTCCATCCCCAGTGTTCTCCAAGACCCTCAGTATTCCTCCCTGTGATGCAAATTTCCCTCCTGGTTGGAGTGTCCCATTGGGACTGGCTAGCTTAGGATGTGCTCAGGGGCCAAACTGGTTCTAATCTGGTAGTAATTTCATTTTGGCACCATTAACCTAGCCAGACCTGATCTAGAAATTCAAGTTGGGTTTGGAGAAGTCTTGTTCTCCAACGTTAACAAGATACTAGTTTTGCTTGGCCATCAGCTAAATTATAGAGAAGAGGAAGACTTTTCTATTATTCTGAAAATGTTGTTCAGAGAAGAGAAAAGCAGTGAAATGGAAGGAGAAAGTGTATTTTAATTCTTGTTTTGGTTGATCTAAATGAAGGTAGGATTTAGAGAAATTTTGGGGGGGGGAAAGGTATACATTATATAACAGTACTGTGACTATCATAATGGAAATCAGAGAATGAAAGAAAAATTGTCCCGAATCCCACCCTTCCAGTAATTATTCTCTGATCATTAAAAAAATTTCCCTGTTGGGGCGCCTGGGTGATGCAGTACATTGAGTGTTGGACTCTTGGTTTCTGCTCAGGTCGTGATCTCAAAGTTATGAGACTGAGTCCCGCCTGAGGGCTCTGTGCTCAGTGTGGGGTCTACTTAAGATTTTCACTGCCTCTTCCTCTGTCCCCCCCACCCCCACTAAAATAAATAAACAAACCTTTAAAAAATAAAAATAAATAAAAATTTTCCTGTTGATACTTAACCAAATGTTCATATGATTTATACATAGTTTTAATTATAGTATAGAAATAACATTGCATATGGCTTGTTTCACTTCATATTATATGCATGCTGCTGTATAATCTCTCTAATTATAGTTTTTTAATGATGGAAAATGTTCCCATCAAGTCAATATACCATAATTTTTTTATCACTGAGCATGTAAGTTCTTGCCAGTTTTTTGATATTATAGATAATTCTGTAATGAACAGTTTGGGGGTATACAGAGCTTTTTCCTTTGGGAAAAACGGTTTGTTCAGATAAATTCTCAGGGGTAGGATTATCGATTCAAAGCAGGTGGATGTTTTTCTTGCTCTTGAAATGTATTGCTATATTACCTTAAAAAAGATATTGCTGTATTTATTTCAAAACCATATTTTATATGGTTTTTATATGATTTATATTGCCCCTGAGTAAACTTGGAAATCATCTATCATCGGATGATGAAGCCCTTCTTGTTCTGGCACCTTCTGGTTCTCCAGTCTCCATTTCCCTGTGCCACACTCACTCCAAAGGTCTGATCTATCCATTCCTAGAATGTTTCATGTTCTCTTTTTGAGAACGTGCCTTCACACATACTGTCCCCTTTGTTTGCAGCTTTCATCCCTGTTTTAATGTTATCCTTCAAGCCTCAACATGGCTGTTCTGTCCTCCCAGGTGTGGTCCATCCTTTCTATTTCATGCCCCCCTACGTTCATCCCTATCACTGTTTTTATGATTTGGTGCACTGCTTGGCTATTTTTCTGTTTCTTCACCTGCACACTACAGTGCCTATCTTGTTCTGTGTTGTACTTATAATGTCTAGCACTAGTAGAACTCAGTAACTATTTATTAAATAAAATCAAAGCTAAACTAAACTGAAAAAAAAAAAAGAAAGAAACATGGAGGAGAAATCTAATCTGCCAGCAGGGCAATTTGCAGTTAAACATTTAATGAAAAACATTTATTGAGTAGAAGATATGGAGTTAGATACAGTTTGATACTATAGCTACAGATGATAGTTAATCAAAAGTTTTTGAGGTCCTTGCTTTTATTTTAATTTTTTTAATTAAAAAAATTTTTTAAAGTAGGCTTTACACCCAGGGTGGAGCCCAGTGTGGGGCCTGAACTCAAGACCTTGAGATCAAGACCTGAGCTGAGCTCAAGAATCGGATGCTTAACTGACTGAGCCACCCAGGTGCCTCCTTGCTTTTACATAGATTAAAGTTTAGTTAAAACTGGGAAGAACAGATAAAGAACAAGATGGTGGAGAAATACAAGACCTAAATCATGTACGGTCCCAGGAATTCAGCTAGATAGTTATCAAACCAGTCTGAACACCTACAAACTCAACAGGAGATCGAAGAGAAGAAGAGCAGCAATTCTAGGAACAGAAAAGCGACCACTTTCTGGAAGGTAGGACTTGGGGAAAAGTGAATCCAAGGTGGTATATGGGAAGAGAGACCTCTGGGGGAGGGGCCGGCTCCTGGCAAGCGGTGGAGAATTGGAGCAGAGAATCAGAACTTTTAGAAGTCTGCTCCACTGAGGGACATCTCCCCAGAGGCTAAGCAGGGGGTGAAGTCCTCACGGGGGGACAGTGTGGTCTCAGGACCCCCGGGGTCACAGAAAGACTAGGCGTGTCTGAGTGTGGCAGAGCTCCCAGGTATCATAGCAGGGAAGAGATGGAGAGATGGGGATGGCAGAGACGGAGCTGAGCAGTGGGCTCTCAGCTCGGTGTTACCTTAAACCATGATCCGAGGCACAGTTGGGCCACTGCTCTTTGAGCAGGGGTCCCATAAGTGGCAGATCTGGAGAGACCCCCCCCCTCCTTCCTCCTCCGGGAGGAGCAGCACAGGAGCGTGCTTCAGGAATCTGCTGGGTTTGGAGATTCCAACCAGGGCTGCACGCCAGAGATAGAAACAGGGCTGCACGCCAGAGACAAAAACGCTTGGGCACAGGCCGGGTGAGCTCGGAGTGTGGCCGGAGACCAGGGAGATGGGAGAGATTAATTGCTTTTCTCTGAGGGCTTACTGAGGAATGGGGTCCTGAGCTCTCAGCTTCTAGGGGGTGGAGATAGGGAGGTTGCCATTTTCATTCTTGTCCTCCAAAGCTGTACTGAAAGTGTTTAGGGAACAGAAGCTCCAAGAGGTAACCCGAGCATATTATTTAGCCTGGCCCCTGGCAAGGGTGGTGCAATTCCGCCTTCGGCAAAGACATTTGAGAATCACTGCAACAGGCCCCTCTCCCAGAAGATCAGCAAGAACATCCAGCCAAGACCAAATTTGCTGAACAATGAGAACTGTGGAGCTTCAGAACTAGGGGAAAGCAACACATAGAATTCATGGCTTTTTCCCCATGATTCTTTAGTCTTTCAAAGTTAAATTTTTAAATTTTTGTTTTTTTCTTATTCTATTTAAAAAAATTTTTCCTCTTTCCTATTTAACCTTTTTTAGACTATTTTATCTTACAAATACCTTTTTAAAAATCTTTTTAAGTCTTCATTATTAGAGTCATATTCTATCCCTTCATTGTATTTAGCATTATTTTTTGTATACATATAAGTTTTTATTTCTTTAAAATTTTGGGATACAGTTTCTTCTAACAGATCAAAATATACCCTAAATCTAGAGTATGGCTTTGTTTTAGTCTCCAGCCTGATCACATTCTCTTCCCCCCTTTTTTTCTTTTTTCTTTTTTCAACCAACTTCTTATCTCATCAATTCCCTTTTTAGAATCTTTTTAAGTTTTCATCTTTATAGTCATATTCCATCCCTTCATCATGTCTACCCTTATTTGTGTGTGTGTGTGTGTGTGTGTACACACACACACACACACACACACACACATTTTTTTCCCTTTCTCCTTTCTTCTCCCCCCTCTTTTGGGTCTCTTTTGATTTGGTTAGTGTATATTTTTCTGGGATCGTTGCTACCCTTTTAGGACTTTGTTCTTTTATTCATCTATTCTTATCTGGATAAAATGACAAGGTGGAGAAACTCACCTAAAAAAAAAAAAAAAAAAAAAAAAAAACAAGACGCAGTACCGACAGCTAGGGACCTAATCAATATGGACATTGGTAAGATGTCAGAACCAGAGTACAGAATGATGATTATCAAGATGCTAGCTGGGCTTGAAAAAAGCATGGAAGATACTAGAGAATCCCTTTCTGGAGAAATAAAAATCCCTTTCTGGAGAAATAAAAGAACTAAAATCTAACCAAGTTGAAATCAAAAAAGCTATTAATGAGGTGCAATAAAAAATGGAGGCTCTTACTGCTAGGATAAATGAGGCAGAAGAGAGAATTAGGGATATAGAATACAAAATGATGGAGAATAAAGAAGCTGAGAAAAACAACTACTGGACCATGAGGGGAGAATTTGAGAAATCAGTGATACCATAAGGTGAAACAGTATTAGAATAATTGGGATCCCAGAAGAAGAAGAAGAAAGAGAGAGAGGGGCAGAAGGTATATTGGAGCAAATTATAGCAGAGAATTTCCCTAATTTGGTGAAGGGAACAAGAATCAAAATCTAGGTGGCACGGAGAACCCCCCTCAAAATAAAAAAAAATATGTCAACACCCCGTCATCTAATAGTAAAACTTACAAGTCTCAGTGACAAAGAGAAAATCCTGAAAGCAGCTCGGGACAAGAGGTCTGTGACATACAATGGTAGAGATATTAGACTGGCAACACACCTATCCACAAAGACCTGGCAGGCCAGAAAGGACTGGAATGATATATTCAGAGCTCTAAACGAGAAAAATATGCAGCCAAGAATACTATATCCAGCTAAGCTGTCACTGGAAATAGAAGGAGAGATAAAAAGCTTCTAGGACAAACAAAAACTAAAAGAATTTGCAAACACCAAACCAGCCCTACAGGAAATATTGAAAGGGGTCCCCTAAGCAAAGAGAGAACCTAAAAGTAACAGACCAGAAAGGAACAGAGACAATATACAGTAGTAGTCACTTTACAGACAATACAATGGCACTAAATTCATATCTTTCAATAGTTACCCTGAATATAAGTGGATTAAATGCCCCAATCAAAAGACACAGGATATCAGAATGGTTGAAAAAAACAAGACCCATTGAGATGCTGCCTGCAAGAAACTCATTTTAGACCCAAAGACACCTCCAGATTTAAAGTGAGGGGGTGGAAAACAATTTACCATGCTAATGGACATCAAAAGAAAGCTGGGGTGGCAATCCTTATATCAGATAAATTAGATTTTAAGCCAAAGACTGTAATAAGAGATGAGGAAGGACACTATATCATACTTAAAGGGTCGTCCAACAAGAAGAACTAACAATTTTAAATGTCTATACCCCTAAAATGGGAGCAGCAAATTATATAAACAAATTAATAACAAAATCAAAGAAACACATTGACAATAATACAATAATAGTAGGGGACTTTAACACCTCCCTCACTGAAATGAACAGATCATCTAAGCAAAAGATCAACAAGGAAATAAAGGCTTTAAATGACACACTGGATCAGATGGACATCACAGATATATTCAGAACATTCCATCCCAAAACAACACATTCTTCTCTAGTGCACATGGAACATTCTCCAGAATAGATCACATCCTGGGTCACAAATCAGGTCTCAACAGGTACCAAAAGATTGGGATCATTTCCTGCATATTCTCAGACCACATTGCTTTGAAACTAGAAGTCAACCACAAGAGGAAAGTTGGAAAGAACTCAAATGTATAGAGGCTAAAGAGCATCCTACTAAAGAATGAATGGGTCAACCAGGAAATTAAAGAAGAATTTGAAAAATTCATGGAAACAAATGAAAATGAAAACACAGCTGTTCAAAATCTTTGGGATACAGCAAAGGAGGTCCTGAGAGGAAAGTATGTAGCAATACAAGACTTTCTCAAGAAACAAGAAAGGTCTCAAATACACAAACTAACCCTACACCTAAAGGAGCTGGAGAAGGAACAGCAAAGAAAGCCTAAACCCAGGAGGAGAAGAGAAGTAATAAAGACCAGAGCAGAAATCAATGAAATAGAAACCAAAAGAACAATAGAACAGATCAATGAAACTAGGAGCTTTTTCTTTGAAAGAATTAATAAGATTCATAAACCCCTGGCCAGACTTAGCAAAAACAAAAGAGAAAGGACCCAAATTAATAAAATCATGAATGAAAGAGGAGAGATCACAACCAACACCAAAGAAATACAAACAATTATAAGGACATATTATGAGCAACTCTACACCAGCAAATTTGACAATCTGGAAGAAATGGATGCATTCCTAGAGATGTATAAACTACCAAAAATGAACCAGGAAGAAATAGAAAACCTGAACAGACCCATAACCAGTAAGGAGATTGAAGCAGTCATCAAAAATCTCCCAACAAACCAGCCCAGAGCCAGATGGCTTCCTAGGGGAATTCAACCAAACATTTAAAGAAGAATTAATACCTATTCTCCTGAAACTGTTCCAAAAAATAGAAATGGAAAGAAACCTTCCAAACTCCTTTTATGAGGCCAGCATTACCATGATCCCCAAACTAGACAAAGACCCCTTCAAAAAGGATTACAGACCAATATCCCTGATGAACATGGATGCAAAAATTCTCACCAAAATTCTAGCCAATAGGATCCAACAGCACATTAAAAGGATTATTCACCACGACCAAATGGGATTTATTCCTGGTCTGCAAGGCTGGTTCAACACCCATAAATCAATCAATGTGATACAATACATTAATGAAATAAAGAACAAGAACCGTATTATACTCTCAAAAGATTCTGAAAAAACATTTGACAAAATACAGCATCCTTTCTTGATCAAAACTCTTCACAATGTAGGGATAGAGGGTACATACCTCAATATCATCAAAGCTATCTATGAAAACCCACAGTGAATATCATTCTGAATGGGGAAAAATTGAGAGCTTTTCCCCTAAGGTCAGGAACATGGAAGGGCTGTCCACTATCACCACTGCTATTCAACATAGTACTAGAAGTCCTAGTCTCAGCAATCAGACAACAAAAAGAAATAAAGTCATCCGAATCAGCAAAGAAGTCAAGCTCTCACTCTTTGCAGATGATTTGATACTTTATGTGGAAAACCCAAAGGATTCCACTCCCAAACTGCTAGAACTCATACAGGAATTCAGTAAAGCGTCAGGATATAAAATCAATGCACAGAAATCAGTTGCATTTCTATATACCAACAACAAAACAGAAGAAAGAGAAATTAAAGAGTCAATCCCATNAAGAAATTAAGGAGCTGATCCCATTTACAATTCCACCCCAAACCATAAGATACCTAGGAATAAACCTGACCAAAGAGGCAAAGAATCTGTACTCAGTAAACTATAAAGTACTCATGAAAAAAATTGAGGAAGACACAAAGAAATGGAAAAACATTCCATGCTCATGGATGGGTAGAATAAATATTGTGAAAATGTCTATGCTACCTAGAGCAATCTACACATTTAATGCAATCCCCATCAAAATACCAGCAATTTATTTCAAAGAAATGGAACAAATAATCCTAAAATTTATATGGAACCAGAAAAGACCCCGAATAGCCAAAGGAATNAGAATAGCCAAAAGGAATGTTGAAGAAGAAAACCAAAGTTGGTGGCATCACAATTCCAGACTTCAAGCTCTGTTACAAAGCTGTAATCATCAAGACAGTATGGTACTGGCACAAAAACAGACACATAGACCAGTGGAACAGAATAGAGAACCCAAAAATGGACCCTCAACTNCTCTATGGTCAACTAATCTTACTCAACTCTTTGGTCAACTAATCTTTGACAAAGCAGGAAATAATGTCCAATGGAAAAAAGTCTCTTCAACAAATAGTGTTGGGAGAATTGGACAGCCACATGCAGAAGAATGAAACTAGACCATTTCCTTACACCACACACAAAAATAGACTCAAAATGGATAAAAGACCTCAATGTGAGAAAGGAATCNTACAAGCAGCAACCTCTTCAACCTCAGCTGCAGCAACTTCTTCCTAGAAACATTGCCAAAGGCAAGGGAAGCAAGGGCAAAAATGAACTATTGGGACTTGTCAAGATAAACAGCTTTTGCACAGCAAAGGAAACAGTCAACAAAACCAGAAGACAACTGACAGAATGGGAGAAAGATATTTGCAAATGACATATCAGATAAAGGGCTAGTATCCAAAATCTATAAAGNACTATTATCCAAAATCTATAAAGAACTTAAGAAACTCAACACCCAAAGAGCAAAAAGTAAATCAAGAAATGGGCAGAAGACATGAACAGACATTTCTTTCTTTTTTTTTTTTTTTTAAGATTTTATTTATTTATTTGACACAGAGAGAGAGATCACAAGTGGGCAAAGAGGCAGGCCAAGAGAGAGAGGAGGAAGCAGGCTCCCTGCAGAGCAGAGAGCCTGATGCGGGGCTCGATCCCAGGACCCTGAGATCATGACCTAAGCAGAAGGTAGAGGCTTTAACCCACTGAGCCACCCACATGCCCCATGAACAGACATTTCTGCAAAGAAGACATCCAAATGGCCAACAGACACATGAAAAAGTGCTCAACATCACTCGGCATCAGAGNAAGGGAAATACAAATTAAAACCACAGAGAGATACCACCTCACACCAGTCAGAATGGCTAAAATTAACCAGTCAGGAAAAGATAGGTGTTGGCGAGGATGTAGAGAAATGGCAACCCTCCTTCATTGTTGGTGGGAATGCAAGCTGGTATAGCCACTCTGGAAAACAGTGTGGAGGCTCCTCAAAAACTTGAAAATAGAGCTACCCTAAAACCCACCAATCACACTACTGGGTATTTACCCTAAAGATACAAATGTAGTGATCTGCAGGGGCGTGTGCACCCGAATGTTTATAGCAGTAATGTCCACAATAGCCAAACTATGGAAAAATACTAGGTGTCCATTAACAGATGAATGGATAAAGAAGATGTGGTATATATATACAATGGAATATTATGCAGCTATCAAAAGAAACGAAATCTTGCCATTCGCAACGACATGGNGAACTAGAGTGTATTACGCTAAGTGAAATAAGCCAATCAGAGAAAAAAGTTATCATATGATCTCTCTGATACGAGGAATTTGAGATGCCAGGGTTTCATGGGGGGAAGGGATGGAAAAATGAAACAATATGGGACTGGGGAGGGAGACAACCATAAGAGACTCTTAATCTCAGGAATCAGATTGAGGGCTGCTGGAGGGGTGTTGGGGGGATAGGGTGGCTGAGTTAGGACACTGGAGAGGGTATGTGCTAGGTGAATGCTGTGAATTGTGTAAGACTGATGATTCACAGACCTGTAACCCAGAAACAAATAATACATTATATGTTAATAAACAAAACAAAACAAAAACTGGGAAGAACAAGAGGTGGGAATAGAATAGTTATGTTTCAATGGAGAAGAAATTGAAAAAAATATGCTGATGGATTATAAGAGAAATATTTTTCCCTTTAATGGCTGGAGGATGAAAAGCAGGAGGCATCTTAATCATGGTTATATGTGAAAATTGTAGGAAGAAGACATTTCAATGAAAAACTCTCTCAACATGGGTTGCTGAAGGAGAGGTGGGTGGGGCGATGGGGTAACTGGGTGACGGGTATTAAGGAGGGCACATGATGGAATGAGCACTGGGTGTTATTTGCAACTGATGAATTGCTAAAACCTACCCCTGAAACTAATAATACACTATAAATTAAATTGAATTTGAATTAAAAATGTAAAAATATCTCTCAACATTAACAATCAAATAATGGCAGGAAAAATGATTAAATTGGAGTCATGGTTTACATAGTATGAATATATTTTGTGTTTTGCTTTGATATACTTTTATCATATTTTATGTATTTACATAGGTTCTTTTTATATATATATATAATTAATGTCCAGAAGAAAACAAGAGAAATCTACAGGAGAGTAAGACAGGAAAGGAGAGTCATATGGCACCAAGGATTTCCAATGAATGGAAAAAATGTATTGAGGGTTTCTTTAGTACTGCGGGTGGTAGAGAGAGCAGAGAATATAAAATATATTTTTT
>LNAC01000071.1:1740871-1766948 GCA_002007465.1 Ailurus styani | reverse complement strand
TGGAGCCCGATGCGGGCCTCGATCCCAGGACCCTGAGATCATGACCTGAGCCGAAGGCAGAGGCTTTAACCCACTGAGCCACCCAGGCGCCCAATAAAATATTTTTATGAAAAGACATAATCAGCAGTTTGGGGAGATTGTATCATATGGAAGATATTTAGAGCAAGAAAATGTACAAAAAGGTGCTGCCCCGCCCAAACCAGTCAACAGTGAATATGATGCGTACGTGGACCCTTGAAGTTTGCCATACCATTATGAAATATTTACATGCTCACTCCAGGGAGGTGCCTGCTCAGATTCACACAAAATACTCTGGGCACCACTCCCAGCTAACGCTTGCTCTCCCCTACCCCAAAGACCTACCCACTGATGAAAGCCGTACAAATCTGTTTCTTTTCCCAGTTTAACTTTCGGGGTTTCCACTGGTTGAAAACCATGATCCACACAATCAAGGGGATTAACAAGAGGAAGGACATTTTGCTCAATATCACTTTAGGTTATCTGAGTTTTGATACCTGTTCCACCACCTGCAAATCTGTGGAAGAGGCTTTGGTATTCCTTACAGGCCAGGAAGGAAATAAGCCCAATTTTAGGAAGAGTACTGGAGCATTTCCGGCAGGAATTGTTGGAGCAGGTTGGATCGTCCTTGTCAGTTGCTGTATCAGGAATTCTAGGGTTGTATTATTTACCATAGGTAACACTCAGGTATATCCGAATACTGTGCTGGGTGCTAACTTGTGAAGAAGCACAAGCTGTGTTTGGGTTAATTGCAGTAGATAGTAAGGTGCTCAGGTGAGGCTCAGATGAGATGCAGAGACCAACAGGGACCATGGTGAAGATGCTGCCCCTAATTCCTCTGTTCAGTTGAGGCTCAGCCAGTGTAACTTGATGCCTACCTGGAGGTGATTTCAGCCTCTTCTTTAAAAAAGGAAAAAAAAAAGATTGATTGATTGATTGATTGATTTAAGAAAGAGAGCACAGGTGAGCTGGGGGGGAGGGGGGGAAAGAATCTCAGGTAGACTCCAGTTAGCATCTCACTAGGCACAACACTCATAGCACTGGGTGAGGCACAGAGTAGGTGATGGAAAAATCCTGGGTGGGTGGTTATTTGGTTCGTTGGTGCTAGGTGGTATAAGGAACCTATTTTGTTTCTTGCCTATATTAAGGCTTATTATTCATGACTCTTTTTGTTCCAGACACTAACCTACTGAAATGAACCTGCAGATTTCACAAGATAGCTAGGATTTGGGGATGCTAACATTATGGAATTTTTGTTTTTCACTTAAAATACATTTTTTAACTTTAAGTTTTTACTTTAATTCCAGTTAGTTAACATACAGTGTTATATTAGGTCCAGGTATATGATATAGTAATTTAACAGCCCCATATATCACCCTGTGCTCATCACAAGTGCCCTCCTTAATCCCCATCTTCTATCTCACACATCCTCCCACCCACCTCTTGTCTGGTGACCATCCGATTATTTTAAATTCAGAGATTTGTGACTTGTTTCAATTTAAGAACAGAGGATATTAGGAAGAATGGATTATTAAGAAAATATAAATAAAATCCTATAATGATTTCTAAGGATGGGTCATTAAAGTATAGTCAGGATTTATTCATGTGAATGATGATTAAGCTTATTTGTGTTATTAAAGTAATGGGAGTATTTGAAGTAATTGTAAGAAGTAGTCTTTACATCGTATTTCTATTATAAAGCTGCAAATACAAATGTAGGAGGAATAGGAAAATACTGAAAAACTGAACCAAGAGGAAGGGTTGGGTGACATGGCTGACATCTTAGGTGTGAGCTTCATGCAACACAGTCGAATGGCTGCCGTGAGCTCTCTTCCACCAAAACCCACCTGTGGTCCAGACACTGGCTAGAAAACTGTAGATCGATTTTCTCATTTAAATCCTTGCAGAGAAGGAAAAGAAATCTTCTATATGATGCTTTCACATTGGTTGTTTCACTTAATATACTGATTATATTAAATGGCTATATATTATACATATTAATATAATGTATATATTATTCGTTAATATCCTGCGTATATATTAGGTGTACTTAATGTACTTAAGATGTACGTGTCATTACCCTGATTCTACTCATGGGGAAACAGGTTCAGAGGGTTTAATAACTTGTCCACAATCTTACACTAATTATGGAACCAGAATTAAAAATCAGGCATCTCTGCTTCCTAAATGACGTTCTTCCCTATATATGACCTCCACGATGCTGCTGCTAGAGAATTTCCAAAGCAGAACATAAACTTTAGCCAGTGGAGTAAGAATAGGACAAGTGGTAGAGAAAAGAGAAAATAGGAATATTTTGTCTCTTATAAAGGGATTGACAGCCATGGGGCTATGGAATTATAATATTGATGGGGCCCTGTTGATGGTGACATATTAGTAACAAGGAATGGGTTAGGGGAGAAAGTAGCATATGTCTCACATTGTAGAATCAGGGAGGGTGGGGGTAAGGCACAGTAGAAATGCATGTAAGGCTTAAGAATTCACGGTACTAATGGAAATACACACAAGAATCACTGGCAAAATGCAAAAAAAAAATCTTTTCATTTTTCTACACAAGCACCTGTAAAATGAGGGCTTCTAGAACTTTGTTGGAGAACTCGGTGAGACCTGCAGGTGCACTAGATCTTCCTACCACCCCCCTCCAGTGAGTCTCAGGATGTAAACACTTAGCAGTCATGGTGGAGAGAAACAAGGAAAGAGAAGAGAAAGAGGGAAAGGAGTAGTGGTGGAAAGACACACATACACACCCAGAGGAGGGGCCAAGGGAAGGAGTGAAGGAGGAAGAACAGGAGGGAACTGGCCTGCCAAGTAGACTGTGAGTCCACTCGCTCTATCGTCCCTGTGGATGAGAAGCTAGAGCCGAGACAGCACCCGGATGGCTTGACTCCCACATCTAGTCTCATGTGAACATAGATGAAAGGGCAGATGACCTCCTTTTCTGTGCTGTGACCCCAGCTGTGGAAAGTGCTGCATTGAATGTCATCATCTTAATAATTAGCTCCTCAGACTCCCATGAAATGGTGTGGGAAAAGGGTGCATAGGGAGGTCTAAGTGTTTCCTGGGACAGTCCCCACCCATGGGCCAGGGAGCAGACTACACGTCCTTTTGTGGAAGGATGTGAGAATGTAGGGAGAACAACTGTTAAGTCCCTTTCCTCTCCAATAAAAATATTCAGAGATTGTGTGATATACAGTTTGGCTATTGCTTCCTAATAACTGCATAAATATTTTCAACTGTAGGTTAGTTATGTCACTACCTTCTCAATTCTTAGTGACAAACGCCAGTCTCTGTCTTATGTTCCCACAGTAGCTGGTGACAAGATCCAGTCAGATGCCATGGTACAGCTCATCCAACACTTTGGGTGGACCTGGATAGGCATCATAGAAGCTGATGATGATTATGAAAAATATGGAGAGTATGAAAAAGAATGGAGAGTGCTAACCTCTGTATTGCATTCTCTGAAATCATTCCCAAAGTCTGTTCCAATGAGAAAATGCAGAATGCTGTTGATGCCATGAAGAACTCCACTGCCAGAGTCATTGTGCTTTATGCATCTGATACTCACCTCAGTCCTTTTGCATTGGAAATGGTTCACCATAACATAATAGGCAGAACATGGATAGTGAGTGAAGCCTGGATTATCTCAGCCCTCATCGCAAGGCCTGAATATTTCCCATATTTTGGTGGAAGCATTGGATTTGCAATACCAAGAGCTGATATACCAGGATTAAAAGGATTTCTTTATGAGTTACATCCTGGCAAGGAGCCAAATGATGTCCTGACCACTGAGTTCTGGCAGACTGCTTTTAACTGTACTTGGCCCAATAGCAGTGCTCTGGACAACACTGACCATAGAGTGAATGTGACGGGTAAGGACAACAGATCACGTTCCATCTCTGATAAATTCTGCACAGAAGAGGAGTTGGAAGATTTTAAAAATACATATCTGGATCTGGATGTCTCAGCTGAGACTCACAAACAATGTCGAACAAACTGTGTATTTTATGGCTTATGGCCTCGGATGGTCTAAAGGGATGCGAAGAAGGACATGGGCCATACCTTCCAGGAAACACCTGTGCATAAATACCTGACTTTGAGCCTTGGCAGGTAAGTTGTTGGTTTGTTTTACTTCATGGTATAGTTTGACATTAAAGGAATTCATACTAATAAAACCTTTGACTTGCTTTTGTGCTTAATAGATATGATTTATCACACACCTACCTAAAAGAATAGCTTGCTTCTTGTGACCTAAATGAGCATTTTTAGGTTCCAATTTGTTACCAAAGTTCTTATTAGGTTTGTTGTGAATGAAAGAAAACCTCCTCAAAACAGTACCTTATGCAAAATAGGTTTGTTTCTTTTTTCCTTCACGTAAGTGAAATTCAGAGATTAGCATTCTAGGACTGAAGGATGGCTTAGGGATCCCGATTCCTTCTACCTTGTTTCACTGTTCTCTATATGTGGGTTCATCTCATAATCTCAAATGGCTACTTGGACTTCATCCATCATGTCTATACTATAACCAGCAGGAAGGAGAAAGGGCAAAGATGTGTACATCCCTCCATTTCTGGGTATTTCCTGGAAATTACATACAATTCTCCTTACATCCCATTAGCCAGAATTTAGTTACATGGTCGTACCTCGCTGTGAGGGAAACTTTAACCTCTCTGTAGTGCAGGAGGGGCCAGCAAAGTCATGAAGGCCAGAAGGAGAAGACTAATAGGGGTCATCTTGGAGATATGGCTCTCCGATCTCCAAATCTATGACAGAATTCATGGTACATGACACACACCCCATATGATATGTCGGGCCACAGTAGCCTGAATGATCTCAGCAAGATGCACACCTAACCAGAGTGCTCCTTGGCTTACATCCTTCAGTACCTCCCTTCTTATCTGTAGAGGATAAAGCATGCCGTCTGTGGTCTGGCACTGTTAGCCTCTTGGATTTTATCATTCCTCCCGTGGCTTTCAGCCCTTCATTCTCTAGCAATACCAATTTGCTTATCCCTCCCAACAGAGTCTGCAGTAGTCTGAACCACCATAACTTCATTTTTATTTTCAAAATTGACCCCACCATGCATTTAGTTTTGTGTCTATTTAGTTTCCTCCCGGCTGTGGTAGTTCTCCATTCTTCCCTTGTTTTTCATGACTAATATTTTTTATAAGTGCTGGCCAGTTATTTTTAAATGTTTTGGGTTTTGCTAATTTTTTCCTCATGATTGCATTGAGATTATGCATTTTCGGCAACAATACCATAGAAGTGATGTATTTTTTTTTTAAAGATTTTATTTATTTATTTGACAGAGAGAGAGAGATCACAAGTAGGCNCATAGAAGTGATGTATTTTTTTTTTAAAGATTTTATTTATTTATTTGACAGAGAGAGAGAGATCACAAGTAGGCAGAGAGACAGGGAGAGGAGGAAGCAGGCTCCCTGCTGAGCAGAGAGCCCGATGCGGGCCTCGATCCCAGGACCCTGAGATCATGACCTGAGCCGAAAGCAGAGGGTTTATNGCTGAGCAGAGAGCCCGATGTGGGCCTCGATCCCAGGACCCTGAGATCATGACCTGAGCCGAAAGCAGAGGCTTTAAACCACTGAGCCACCCAGGCGCCCAGTGATGTATTTTTTTTATGTCTCATATCAGGATTATTATATAATCTCATAATCATCAGGATTATGTCTCATATCATCCCATTTGTAACTAACAATTATCTTGTGGGGGCAATATTTTGAGGATCTGAGAATAACATTTCTCATCATGGCTTTGCCACAAATTTTAGCATCTATTGATGATGATTCTTGCCTGAAACAGCTATTACTGTGTTGTTTAAAAAAATGGTGATTTTCTATTTCCCTCATTCCTTCTACATTTATTAACTAGAATTCTTCTGTCCCCCTCTGATTTAATTATATCAATATGGACTCGAGGATATTTATTTCAATTCAAGTAGAATAGTCCACAGTTGTCATTATTTATTCTCAGAATTTCCTAGATTTGACTGTTTGGAGCCACTTTGAGATAGTTTTCATATCCTTTTGACACATTTTTATCATTTGTGAGCACTTACTTATTTTCTGGAACCCCAAGCTGTTCTGGGCTCATCTCATACTTCCTCTGCTTCACATCAGTAGTTAGCAATTTCTCCAAAAGAGTCCTATTTCCATTTCCTCGAAAATGGAATTTGTAAACCAAGGTCTGAGTACAAGGTATGTTCCTTGGTACTGGAGAAGTTGTGGTAAATTCAGAATGAGGAATTAAGTTACATTTTAAAACTCATAGGGCAGTTCCTTCATTTTAAAAGAAATCCTTTGGGTATTTTTTTAAATAATAAAAAGAATCCTATATGGTAAATAACAACCCTCTAATTCATTATATGAATATTTCAATATTATAATTTAAATTTGCTCAAAGAGCAAAAATGTGTATCGGAATTACAGAGAAGAGACTTTAGTGAGGTTCAAGGGACCACATAGTGTCATGGTGAGTGTCGGTGGGATAGTCACAGGATTCATGCTACTTGACCCATACCCCGTATGATATCAGTAAGTTAAAACTGAAAAGCAGGACCTCACACAAGAAAGGTTTAACAGGCTCATTAAGAATGCTTCATTAAAAAAATGTTTCGTAGGGCGCCTGGGTGGCTCAGTGGGTTAAAGCCTCTGCTTTCGACTCAGGTCATGATCTCAGGGTCCTGGGATCGAGGCCCGCATCGGGCTTTCTGCTCAGCAGGGAGCCTGCTTCCTCCTCTCCTTGTCTCTCTGCCTGCCTCTCTGCCTACTTGTGATCTCTCTCCCGCTGTGAAATAAATAAATAAAATCTTTTAAAAAAAAAAATGTTTCGTAAATGTACTGAGGTAAAATTTTTCATTTATTTAAAACTAAAATGACCATGTACTCCATACTCATGCTTCTCAGGTTATCCCATTAGCAGATTTGATCAGAATATGTGTTTTTGTAAAGCCCTTTTATTCTTGTGGTTTATTTGGACATAACTCTAAACTCTTTTGTATGCTTTGGTGGTAGGGAACTGTGTCCTACCATTCAGTGGTGATAAACAGAGGGAATTATGGCAGTGTTGTTCTAGAGAATGGTCAGGGACTGGTAGCTTTCAAAAATTTCCTTTCTTATCTCTTCTGAAGATTGGAGAAGGGAAAAAAATGCCTCTTCCCAAATGGACTCACTAGTAAAGTTCACCGTGTTGTGAACTCTGATGTAGATTTTATGTTGGGTGAGAACAGCATATGGTAAAAGGAAGGAGAGATAAAAGGGCAGGTGACCTGGAGTGGCCGTATTTCAGGACGGATGGTGATTTTCAGAACACTTGCCATAGTGACTTAGTAAAGCCTTCAAGTTATATTAATCTCTATGACAGAGGGCAGGAATAGTTCCTCTCGTTTTACAGACCAGGAAGCTAGTGCTCATTCAGATATATAACTAGCCCAAGGTCATGACATTTGAAAGAGCCAAAATGTGATGTCAGATCATCAGATATCATGATTCAGACTCTTTCTGCCAAGTTGTTCAGCCTCTCTGGCTTCTGGAGGGACCTTTGTTCCATATGTTATTCCCTTGGCTTAGAATCTCCTTATCCCATATATTTGTCAGGCAAATTCCTACTAATTTTTAAAAACCAACCCAGACGGCTACTTCCTGGGGAAACCTCCTAAATTTTCCTAAGGCAATTAGTTAGCTAACTCTCTCATCCATGCCTTTTCAACACTCTTTCCACAACAGCAACATAGTGGCACGTTGAATTTTACTATTAGTATCTGTTTTTTTTCGTTCAGCCTCTCCACTAGATTGTGAGCTTTGCAAGGTAGGGAATGGATCTGGTTGATCTTCGTATCTCTATCACCTGACATGTAGGGAAGGGAATGGTGTGGAGGTAGACTGGTACCTATACGTGAAAGAAATCTAGGAGGGAAGTTGGAAGATCCTTTCTTCCCTAGATAAGGAAGTATTAGGAAATATAAGGCACCACTATGCCTAATCAATGCTTTTTGTTAGAAATGTATGAGCCACACAGGTAATTTAAAATTTTCTAGTAACTAATTTATTTATTTATTTTTATTTTTTAAAAAGATTTTATTTATTTATTTGACACAGAGAGAGAGGTCAGATCACAAGTAGGCAGAGAAGCAGACAGAGAGAGAGGAGGAAGCAGGCTTCCTGCTGAGCCAGGAGCCCAATGCGGGCCTCGATCCCAGGACCCTGAGATCATGACCTGAGCTGAAGGCAGAGGCTTTAACCCACTGAGCCACCCAGGCGCCCCTAGTAACTAAATTTAAAAACAAAAGGAAACCGATGAAATTAAATGTAGTTGTTTTATTTGATCTGAAATGGCATTTTAACATGTTGTCATAATCATGATAATATAAAATAATATAAAATTATTAATGATGGTTTACATTTTTTAAACAAAGTCTTTGCAATCCATTTGTATTTTATACTTACAGCTCATCTCGATTTGGCCAGCCACCTTTCAAGTTTCAATGGTCACATGTGGGTACAAGTTGTTGTATTAGATAACAAAGTTATAGAGGAAAAGGAAAAAAATTCATTCACATGATAAGAGTTTTGAGATTATTTTCTTCATAAACCCTGTTCTCCAGGCAATCAAATACTTACAAATTGCTTTTTTATTCTTTTGTTTTTTCTTCTTGTTTTATAGCTAATGCACTATTTGAAGACACTTAAGTTCACTACCCATAATAGAGACTAGAAATTGATGACAATGGAGATATGACTAGGTACTATGGTATTCTAAATTGGCAGTTAGGCAATAATGGAGAGATTGCCTTTGTGAAGGTTGAAGAATATATATTCACAAACTCTAAGTTTGAACTCATGATGAAAAAGAATGTGACAATATTTTGGAATACTGAATCATCAAAGGTTAGTTACTTTGACATCTTATTTTGTTTATATACACAGGAAATTTGTTTATATACACAGAAGTGTATTTCAGGGACTATAGAATCTCAGACATCTGGAGTTGGCTATTCCAAGTCAATTTTTTTCAATATAGTATGTATCTTTTCTAGATACAGATTCAGGTATTTTGTTTTGGAGATATTTTGGTATTTTTCTTGGACTGTGGTTTTAAATGTTAGTTTTATCATTCTGTTTTTCTTCTTGAAGTACTCCAACCAAATGGTTTGACTTCCTTTGTTTTCTGTTTTATCTACTTTCTCTCTGATCATTTTTGCCTTTTTCTTTATTTTATTCTTACTTTTTTCATTGTTTTCCTGACTTTATTCAATGCTTCTTATTAAATTTTCACTCAAATGTATTTGTTTTTGAATGCCTTGTAACTTTTATCTTAATTTCTGAAATGGCTTTATTTTGTCTTTAGTTTCTTTCCTGAGTAAAATGAATTTTTTCTATTTCTTCCAGTTTTATATTTATTCATTATTTAATTTTTAAATGCCTGGCTCACATATTTTTGCACATCTAGTGTTTTTCTGAGAGTATTTAATCATCATGCTGGCATATTTTTAAAAAATGCTATGTTTACATTATTCTTCTGTATAATGGTTGTTGTATGTGTGTGTGTTGATGGGATCTGCAGCAATGTTTTGATTTTCATTTTCTGTTTTCTTCTTATAGGAAACTTACATCAAGGCACTTACATCTATTTTTGTTCATAGACAGGGATGAGAGTTTCTGGTGTTTTACAAATCCCTGTTTCAAGACTACCTTCTTCTTTTAGTAGAGTGAAAAGTAGTAGTTCATTTAAGAAAGCTTAAGGTGTCTTTTGGTTTTATGGTTCACTCTTGTTTCTGCAGGATTCTTAACTTTTCCCTCTTCTTTCCCTTTCTACCACATCTCAAAAAGACACTTCTCCCTCTCCATCTACCTTTTAGTCCCAGTGAAATGGTTCTGTCCTGAGATTGGCACCTTGAGTCCCAAATTCAAGACCTTTCCCTAGAGCTGGTGCTGTTTCTCCATGGTTTGGGACCTGTTTTAACATAGGCTGGGACATTTTCTTTATAGGAATGATTTGTCTGCTCTCCATCAACCTTTGGTTCTCGGTTCCCCCTTACACTTTCCTGCACAGTTTTCCAAGTTTCTGTCCATTTTCCACATACCCAGGGATGAAGGAGGAACTCTAGAGATGGCCTTGCTGTAATTTAATGGCTATTTCTCTACATACAAGTACTTTGAAGTTCATAGTATTCTCAGGTTCTTTATGATGCTAAAGTTGGGGTCAAGTGTGGTTTTATTTACTTTTTTTGTTTTTTAAATTTGCATGGTCTTTTTGAGAGGACGTGTGGAGAGATTCCCAGTTTAGCACCTACCATAATCCCGGGGCAACCCAGAAGTCCTTCTTTCCTTTTCTGATGGCAGTGCTAGAGGGACTTCATTTCTTCCTCCCCCTTTTCTTATTTGTTCTTAGGGCCAAAGAATGATAGAATTTACATATTCATAATATAATTTGGAGTAGGGAACACTAGCTATCAGTATAGTATATGTGTGGGTGCACATAGATGTCAACAAGCTTTGATGTATCATTCAGGAAATCTTTTATAGGAGAGAAGGATGAGTTTCATAAACTTCAAAATTCTTTCCAAAATATTGTATTCAAAACTTTCTGAGATGTAGGAGAAATAAGTTTTGAGGATTAAATGCATCCTCTTTGAATGTAAACTACTTACCCGACATTAAAAAAATGATTATTTTCCTTATTATTATTATTTATTGAGAGAGAATTATTGTTACTAATTACTACACTTTTTTTCTTCCTCCTTCTATAGCAACAGGAGGGCTTTGATATGCAGGGTGGAGAAGTGGCTGGTGAGCCTAGAGACCCAGTCCCCTGGGTGTGACATAAAGCAGCGCCTGGAGAAGTACTGGAGGAAGTTGAGGGGAAACCTCATCACTTACTGGAAGTCATGAAGGAACCCCCATTACTTCCTAGACAGTTGAGCTTTTTACCCTTTATGAAATATTAGTTCTAGGAGAGTAGGACTTGAGGGCCTTTGATACTCTAGTTCAGTGGTTACTACAGGTCACAGTAAAATGATATGGGGGGTGGAAAAGCACCGGAAATTTAATCTTCTGTGTGGATCTCAGAGTGAAGGGATCAGCAGGAGCCAGGACGCTGAATATGGGCATAGGTGCAGCCAGGGTTTTTCTTTGCTGCCCCAGACTTTTTTTGGGGGGGTATGGGGTATGTTTTCATCTTGAGAAGATATCTTCTCTCTTTCTGTATGGCCCTTTAGACCTGAGATCTGAGATCCCCAAACAGTCTTCCAAATCCTGCTGGGAATAGATCTAAGAGTAAGTGACAGGGAAATTAAGATTGCTGAGCTCCTATGCTGTGTCAGACACCTCGAAGATCTTTTTTTAATCTCTCTTTTCATCTCTCTCTCTCTTTTTTTACTCTCTGCTTTCCATGGGCGGCAGTAAACATATAAACTCATGCATACTCACAAAAGCATACACACAGACACCCCGGTTCCTCCCTTTCCTGGCCTATCCTTAGGCAGCACTCAGATACACTATGACAGAATATAAAAGTAAAAGCTACAGTGTTTGCCACTTAGGGGCACAGCTCTCTTCTGCATTTTATTTCTTTGACCCAATTGGTAGCCCCTACTCACATGTAGCTTTTAAAATAAAAATTAATTAAAATTAAATAAAATTAAAAAGTCAGTGTCTTAGTCATACCAGTCACATTTCAAGCTTTCCAATATGCTAGGAGCACCATATTGGATATGTAACGCTTCTATCATTGCAGAAAGACAGAGCTGCCCTAGGCCTAGAGTATAAACTATCTTCTGTGGTCTAGAACTCTCTCCCTGAATGGGGCCTGAGACTTTTTGCTTTGTATTCCTACTGCTAGGCACATAGTAGGTACTCAACATAATGTTTTGCATGAAAAAAGAGATGTTGTTGCTTATATAGACAAGGTTCATAGAATGCTCATTCTACTAAAAATTGATGTAAGAGTAAAATGTCATAGTAGATTTCTACTTTAATGATGTTTCATTAGAGCAAAATAATTTTATTTTTCTTCTTTATTAAAATTGGGGATATATTTGTATAATGAAATTGGTTTGAATGAATTAGACACAAATGTACTAAGCATCTACTCTGAGCCCACCTCTTATTAAGCCCTGCAAAAAACCACTGCCCTGAATTCTAGCCCAAGATGGCAACATAGAAAGACCCTGAACTCATCTCTTCCACGGACACACCAAATATACACCTATTTATAGAGCATTTCCTTCTGAAGAAGAATTGAACACCTTGTGCACAGCAGAAATAGAGAGACCACTCTGAGAATGATGAAAGAAATGGATACGTGGTAACAAAGGGTACCCCGACCCCCTGATCAAGGAGCTGCAGGGGGCAGAGATAAGGTAATGTCTGAGATGACCTTGAGCAGATTTGCCTGCCCTGGGGCACCAAAAGAAAGGCCCAGATTTAAAAGAGAAACTAGAATATGAAGGGACTAGCCATGGAAGACCTTGCCAAACAGGGAGGGAGTTGTTGGAACATTCTCTGGGTTGGAGGGGCTAGTGAGTGCCCGAATTTATCTTTCTCCTCCACCTTGGTAGTAGATGGGAACAGGGTCTGTGCACCCTACCTAGCATTTGTTGGGTGCTTAGCCCGAACCAGCTCCAGCCACCCCACCAAGGAGGTCGCAGAGCAGTGTACACGGTAACATCCCTGGTCAGTGCCCACCACAACTCCAGCTCCAAGGTGACACAGGAGCAGAGCACCCCAGAAGACTCCAGGCCCATGCCATGTCAACTCCAGATGGCTTGGCAGGGCACCCCTGGTACGGTGTGCTCTGGGACTTCCTGGCTATGCCTGCCTTAGCTCCAGCTGCCCTGCCAAAGTGCCCCTGTACAGAAGACCCTGGAAACACCTGGCTTGTACTTGTCTCAGTTCTAATTACCCCACCGGGCACCCCCTGCGTGGAGCAACCTGGGACCTCCCAGTCCACACCCCACCTCGGTTCCAGCTGCCCCACCAGAGCAACCCCTGTGCCAAGCACCTCAGGGCACCCCAGTTTATACCCACTCCAGCTTCAGCTGTCCTGCCAGGGCACCCTCTGTGCAGAGAGCCCAGCAGCTTCCCACCTTGCATTCACTTCAGCTTAAGCTGTCTCCCTCTCTACAGAGAGCCACAGGGCCATCCCAGGCCATGTCTATTTCAGCTCTGGCCATTTCACCAGGGCAGCTCTGGCACAGAATGTCTTGGAACTTCCCAACCACACAGCTCCAGCCCACCAGCCAAAGTCACCAAGCACAGTCTACACAGGTGACAACCATCATAAGACCATTCCTTCAAATTCAGGAGAAGTCATTGTGCCATCTAATTTACAGAAACAAACATAGAAAGTCAAGTAAAATGGAGAGACAGGAATATGCTCCAAATGAAAGAATAAGAGAAAACCTCAGAAAAAGAACTAAGTGAAAGGGAGATAAGCAATATATCTGATGAAGAGTTTAAAGTAATGACCATAAACATGCTCATGGGACCAGAGAGAAAAGTGGAAGAACTCATTGAGAGCTTCAACAAAGAGATAGAAAATGTGAAAAAGAACCAATCAGAATTGAGTACAATAACTGAAATGAAAAATACACTAGAGGAAATCAACAGCAGATTAGCAGATGTAGAGGACAGATCAGACATCTAGAAGACAGGGTAGTAGAAAGCGCCCAAGCAAAACAGAAAAAAAGAAAATAAGAATTTTTAAAAATGAGGATAGGTGAAGAGATATCTTGCAAAAATCTTCAACAAAATATTAGCAAACCACAGTTGATAATACATTAAAAGGATCATCCAGCACAATCAAGTGGGATTTATTCTGGGGATGCAAGGATGGTTCAATATTCACAGACCAGTCAACATGATATACCACATCAACAAAATGAAGGATAAAAATAATATGATCATCTCAATAGATGCAGAAATAGCATTTGACAAAATTCAACATTCATTGTGATAAAAACTCCCAACAAAGTGGGTTTAGAGGGAACATACCTCAATATAATAAAGGCCTTATACAAAAAAAACCCACAGCAAACATCATACTCAATAGTGAATAACTGAGAGCTTTTCCTCTAAGATTAGGAACAAGACAAGGATGTCCACTCTCACTGCTTTTATTCAGCATAGTACTTGAAATTCTAGACTCAACAATCAGAAAAGAAAAAGAAATAAAAGTCATCCAAACTGGTAAGAAGTTAAACTGTTACCATTTGCAGATGCTATGATACTAATCATAGAAAACCCTGAGGACTACCAAAAAACTATTAGAACTAATAAAGAATTTGGTAAAGTTGCAGGATACAAAATTAATATTCAGAAACTGGTTGTGTTTCTAAATACTAAAAACAAAATAGCAGAAAGAGAATTAATAAAATAGTCCCATTTACAATTGCACCAAAAAGAATTAAACATCTAGGAATAAACTTAACCAAGGAGGTGAAAGACATGTACTCTGAAAACTATAAAACATTGTTGAAAAAATTGAAGACAACACAAACAAATGGAAAGATTCAGTGCAATTCCTACCAAGTACCAGCAGCATTTTTCTTAGAAATAAAACAAATAATGCTAAAATTTCTATCAAACCTCAAAAGACCCTAAATAGCCAAAGCATTCTTGAGAAAGAAGAATAAAGCTTGAGGTATTACAATTCCAGATTTCAAGATATACTATAGAGCTGTAGTAATCAAAACAGTATGGTACTGGCACAAAAATAGACACAAAGATTCAGTGGAACAGAGTGGAGAGCCCAGATATAAACCTACACTTACCTGGTCAATTAATCTATGACAAAGGAGGAAAGAATATACAATGGAGAAAAGACAATCTCTTCAATAAGTGGTAGGAGGAAAAATGGACTGCTACATGCAAACGAATGAAACCAGAACATTTGCTTACACCATACACAGAACTAAATTAAAAATGGATTAAAGACCTAAATGTGAGTCCTGAAGCCATAAAACCCCTAGAAGAAAACATAGGCAGTAATTTCTTTGACATTGGTCTTAACAACATTTTACTAGATGTCTCCTCAGACAAGGGAAACAAAAGCAAAAATAAACTATTGGCACTACATCAAAATAAAAAGCTTTTGCACAACAAAGGAACCCATCAACAAAATGAAAGGCAACCGACTGGGAGGAAATATTGCAAAGGACATCTCTGATAAGGGATTAATATCCAAAATATATAAAGAATTTATACAACTTAACACCAAAAAGCAAATAATCCAACTAAAAAATGGACCAAGGACCTAAATAGATATTTACTTTTTTTTTCCCAAAAAAGATATACAGGGCGCCTGGGTGGCTCAGTGGGTTAAAGCCTCTGCCTTCGGCTCAGGTCATGATCTCAGGGTCCTGGGATCGAGGCCTGCATCGGGCTGCCTGCTCGGCAGGGAGCCTGCGTCCTCCTCTCTCTCTGCCTGCTTCTCTGTCTACTTGTGATCTCTCTCTCTGTCAAATAAATAAATAAAATCTTTAAAAAAAAAAGATATACAGATGACAAACAAATACATGAAAAGATGCTCAACATCAGTCATCAGGGAAATGCAAATGAAAACTGCAATGAGATTACACCTCACACCTGTTAGAATGGCTAGAATAAAAAAGATAAGTAATAACAAATGTTGGTGAGGATGTAGTGAAAAAAAGAATCCTTGTACACTATTGGTGAGAATGTAAGTTGATGCAGCCACCATGGGAAACAGTATGGAATTTCTTAAAAAAATTAAAAATAGAAATACCATATGATCCAATAATTCCACTACTGTGTATTTACTTAAAACAAAAACAAAACACTAGTTCATAAAGATGTATGCTCCTCTATATTTATTGCAGCATTATTTGTGATAACCAAGATAGTGGAGCAACCCAGGGGTCCATCCATAGACAAAAGGTTAAAGAAGAGTGGTGTGTATATGCAAATAATGGGATATTACTCAGCCATAAAAAAGAATTTCTTGTCATTTACAACCACATAGATGGACTTATATGGTATTATGCTGGGTGAAATAAGTCAGAGAGAGAAAGACAAATACCATATGATTTCACTTATATGTGGAATCTAAAAAACAAAATAAATAAACAAACAAAAAGCAAAAATGAACCCCCAAAATAGAACAAACTGGTGGTTGCCAGAGGGAACAGGGGTGTGAGGATGGACAAAACAGGTGAAGAGGGATTGGAGGTACAGGCTTCCAGCTATAGAATGAATAAGTCATGGGGATGAAAGGTCCAGCATGACCTGTAATAGTGTTGTATGGGGACAGATGGTGGCTTTACTTGTGGTGGCATAGGGTAACATATAGACTTGTAGAATCGCTATGTTGTACATGTGAAACTAATGTCACATTTTTTGTCAACTAAACTTAAAAAAAAAAAAAAAGAATGCAGGAGCCAAGCAAAAAATTTCCCTGGTCAAAAACTGGACAACTTGAGCATCAATAAGGAAAATAAATTCAGTAAAAGAAAACACATTTTTAAATCTATAAGTTCAGAATGATATTCTCCTCTTTCCAAAATTAACCAGCTTTGGAGGATTCTTTGGAACCAACCTGTTATTTCACAAACTACAAAATAAAGGGAAAGAAGTAAAACACACACACACACACACACACATGCACACACACACACCCCAAATGCTGCCTTCACAGCACTTATAATGTAATTAATTAATTGAACCAATATTGATTGAGCACAATATTACAGATATTAGATGCTCTCCTAGTAACTGGGGCTATGTCACTATACAAAACAGAACAAATCCCTGACTAAGGGAGCTAACATTTCAGTGGGAGGAAATAGGTAATAAACAAGGCAAATAGATAAATTATGTTATCTTAAAGGGTGATAGTACTGGAGGGAAAAAAGTAGTAGGATCTGAGATAGGGAGTGATGGGGGAAGTTGTAACCTCACATAAAGTGGTCAGGAAAGGCCTCACTGAGTTGGGAAAGTGAAGTGGGAAAGGGAAGTGAATCCCGCATCATCTGGGGGAGGAGCATTCCTGGCAGAGGGAATGACGGTTTCTAAACCCTGAGGAAGGGGCGTGCTTGGCCTTGTGGAGGAACAGCAAAGAGGTCAGTGTGGCTAGACAGAGTGAGGGAGTGGGAGAGTAGTGGGAAAAGAGGGAAGAGAGGTGAGAGAGGGTAGATCACATAGTGCCTCACTGGCTATTTAAGGACTTCAGCTTTTACACTGAGTGAAAAGGGGAACCACGGAACAGTCTTGAGAGAGGAGAGTAATGGTCTGGTTTAGGGTTTAAAGGATCATCTCTTAGGGATCCTGAGTGGTTCAGTTGGTTAAGTGACCTACTCTTGATTTTGGCTCAGGTCATGATCTCAAGGTCATGAAATTGAGTCCCACATTGGGCTCTGTTCTCAGCTTAGAGTCTGCTTGAGATTCTCTCTCTCTCTCTCTCTGTCTCTCTCTGCCTCTGCCACTCCTTCTGCTCGTCCTATTGCTTTCTCTATGAATGAATGAATGAATGAATAAAATCTTTAAAGGATCATTTGTATGCCATGCTGCAAGTAAACTGAAGGAGTGAGCTGGGGTGGGGGACAAGAGTAGAAAAAGGGAAACCAATTAGAAGACCAATAAAATAATCCAAAATAATTCGTGTACTTGAGCCAAGATAGATGTGATGGAAGTGGAACATAATAGTCAGATTTTGGATATCTTACAGTTAGAAGCCAGTGGACTTGCTGACAGACTGGACTTGGAAGTGTCCTGCCTCAAATAATTAGTGGGCAGTATAAGGCATGATTTAACTCATGATGGTAAACGGAGTTTGGAGGTTGGGAAGCAGATGGGCCTGAGTGAAGGAGAGAGAATATATAGGCGAATAATGCAAGATAAGGTTGGAGGTTATGGATGAGAATGGTGGCATTGGTGACAGAAATGGGAACTTGGGAGAAGGAATAGGGTTAATAGGGATAGCTTTGGATATGTTGAATTTGAGATGATGGTGGAAACTCAAAGTAGGGCCATACTGGAAGTTTAGCATATGGAATTAGAGTTCAGGTGGCACAGGTTGGTAGAGATCAAGATTTGAGAGTTCTTAAACAGAGCTTCTGGTCGAAAACAAAGAGTGAATGAGCTGCTTTTTATCAAGAGATAAAAGCAGAGGATTAAAGATCAAACCTAAGAAAATGCCCAGTGGGGAGGAAGGTGGAGGACATAAAACCAATAAAATAAATAAAAGCCCCAATGGAAGACAAGGGAGGCTGTATTTCAAGGAGGGGTTGATCAAGAGGGCCAGATATTGAAGACAAACAAAAAAGAATGTAGCTATAGGAAAAGCTAGCAGACACGGCAGGAAACATTTTGTGAGGTGAGTGGGTTAGAAGCTAGATTATGGGGACTGAGAAGGAAAGGGATACTGGGAAATGGAACAAAGAAGCATCAGCTCATTGTTCATGATGATTTTCAAAGAAAGATGTATGGAGAGTTCTTTTCAGAAGACTGGGTCAGGAGAGAGGAAATCCAGTTCATTCTGTGGTCATGCACATACCTTGTAAGAAGCCTGTCTACTGTGTGAAGCGATATACACTTCAGTAATGTTACATACCATAAATGATCTCAGAGATTCTAATATTTTTCATTGTTATCTAATTCAGATTTCACTTATAAAACTCAATATAGGAAAATTCTGATTTCCAAAAGAAATAAAAATGTGATTATTCACTTTCCAAAATAAATATTTCCTTAATGGAAACTACATTTTATCTCCTTTTTAAATAGGAAGCTTTTCATTTCCATTAAGGTATAAACTGATTTACAAACATTGCATTTGTACTTGGTTTCAAAGTGCACATCCCTATAGAATGTAAAGGGAGACTTGTATTTACCACTGAGCTCTTGAAACTCTTTCTTTGTGAGAAAATATTCCAGGGTTATGCCTTGTACACATTTCCTTTTTGTCCTTCCAATTTTTCCCATGGAAAAGATCTTTTATTTTTCTTTTCTGCTGACGCTTTATGACACGTCTTTGACTTTCAGACTATCTTGGGATGACCTTCTGAGAAAAAAAATCTTTTTCAGGCTCTCAAGACAATTATTGGGGCCACTGGCCCCCCACAAGCGGGAACAGTTTTGTCAAATTGTCCCTTCTCCAGAGTGTCATGGGCATGGAGTCTGGTATGAGGGCCCCAAATTGGAAAGACTTAACTGGAAGGTGAGCTTTGAATTTCTGGAATCAACCACAAGACTGACTTTCAGCAAAATTCCTTTCTAAGCTCTCCAGGTGTCATTCATTCTCTTTTTATCCTTGTCCAGCTATACTGGGTTTCCCAAGATACCACAAAACCCACAGAGATCCAGATGTGAACTCTCTCAGCTGTGTGTGTGTGTGTGTGTGTGTAGACAAAAGACAGTTATATGTGTTGTATTTGTCTTTGCTAGCTTCCCCATTCGATGTGTACTAATCTATGTCATCCTCGGACCCAGGAGGGAATTTGTCAGGGGAACCGATATGTCGCTTTGACATCCTATGTGCTGATGGACACGTGTCATGAAAACCAGGTAGAGATGGTCATATTTTCCATTGATATTGAAATGCAATTAGATTAAGCATGCTCTGGTGAAGAGGGCTTTGGGAGCCATCTTTATAAATAGGTGTGAACAACTTATAACAAAAATCACTATAATCCATCAAACTGTTGAATATTCTGTGCAGTGTGAAAAAAACCATAATACTGGGTTTTAGTTCTAAAGCTGCTATAGTTGGGAAAAGGATTTGCATCTGTGAATTTAAGAGAAAAAATTTAAAAAAATGAAATGTGAAATGTGAATAAATGGATTTATAAAAAGTACTTAAAATTATTCCAATTTCTAAAATAGATTAAACATTAGTTATATAAAAACTGTGTATAATTGGAAAAATAAGTGAATTACAGTTCTATATCCTACTGTATTATCTCTCATTTGGAATTATGAGATTGAGAATTCTATCCCTAAAGACAATGGACTTAAGGCCATAATTACTACAGGTTTGCAGGATGAATTTTATAGGTGAATTCCATAACAATTGCTCTATGAATTCTTCTCCACAACTTGCTGAATTGCTGCTCTTCATGACCAGGATTTTGGTGGGGTTTGGTTTGCTTAGCCTTATATGAAGCTGTTGGATCAGGTGTACTTTTATCTCTGCTTATCTCTATCTTTGAAGATAATACAATTTGTCCTTGTCCTTCACCTGTAGGCCCTCAATAACAATTTATTTCAAGGAGAATTCTCCCCAAGTGGAAAATAGGTAACCTGAACACCTCCCTGATTCTCACGTGACCCAGTCTCTGCACTGAGTTATGTCAAGAGAAGTCCAGTCTGCCAGTCAGAAGTGATTGAAAGGGAATTCCAATCTTTCCCTGCACCTTTCAGAGAACATTAAAGAGATCCACTTGATAGTTTACCGTGAATGCATCTCAAATTGCTTTTTCTTATGTTGTAATACTCTCCTTTGGAGACTCTGCCCAGCTGAAGGCTCCCAACTTCTTTTCAAGTTTAGTCAACATGGTTGCTATTTTTGTTTCCCTTATTATTCTCAGTCCTTCTCTGCCTATTTTCTGGAATCTGCATCTGGAGGATGGGAGGAGAAAGCTGAGGGAGCAAAGACAAAATTTTCCTCAGTAGGTGGCAGTAATGTTGAATGAAAGGTAGAAAACATTTGTATTTTGAGTGCTTGGGTGGCTCAGTCAGTTAAGCATCTGCCTTCAGCTCAGGTCATGATTCCAGGGTCCTGGGATGGAAGCCCTCCATCACGCTCCCTGCTCAGCTGGGAGTTTGCTTCTCCCTCTCCCTCTCTCTCTGCTTATGTTCCCTCTCTCGCTGTCTCTCTCTCTCTCTCAAATAAATAAAAATCTTTAAAAATGTATTTTAATCAACCTTATCACAATCCTCTTGATTGTTTCACCTTAGTAGCTTTCATTTTCTCATACATGGGAAAACATCTGTGGATTGTTCTCTGGTTTATGAGGATACACTCCTCCCTTCTCAACTGGATAATTGGAAGAGAAGGAGGCATCTTACCGGAAAAGGCCCAAATAGGATAGGTGGAAACCAAGAAGGCAGACTGAATTCCCACAACTGAAAATAATTCTCAACCTGTAATATTAGTTGAACACTCCAAGACCATTGTATTGCTGCTTTTCCTTTCCTTTCCTTTTCTTTTCTTTTTAGATATTATATATTCTGTATAAAGGAATCTCAGTGATTCCTGCACTAGGTCTTTGGCTGCTCTGAGTTATTTGCAGCTGAAGGGGACAATTGATTTTCTTGTAGTCAGTCCTCTGTTCTTTGTTCATTGGGTCAAAGGGAGTGTGAATAATGTGGTAAAGACTATTGGCCAAATGCACAAAAGAGCGAGTGTGTGCTAAAAGAGGTGGAATTCCTTGCTTATGATGAAGCCCTGGGATTCATGCTTGTTACTCTATCTTTGGGGTGCTTGTGGTCTTTGCAGTCACAATTGTGTACGTGATATACAGGCATATTCCACTCATGAGTGCCAATGACTGGGAGCTGAGCTTTCTTCTTCAGCTTTCTCTTGTCATCATAATGCTGTCTTCCATGCTTTTCATTGGCAAGCCATACAGCAGGTCTTGCATGACCCGCCAGGTCACTTTGTCAATGGGTTTTTCTCTTTGCCTGTCTTGCATTCTTGGAAAGACTATTTCACTGTTTTTAGCCTACAGAATTTTTAAATCCAAAACCCGATTTATATCAATCCACTCCCTTTATCAAAAAATCATTGTGCTGATCTCTGTTCTAGTTGAGATTGGCATGTGCACAGCCTCCTTAGTATTGGAGCCCCCAAGATGGTACAAGAACATGGAATGTGATGAAGGTTCTATAGAGTTTTTGTGCTCTATGGTTGGGATCGATGTCTTGCTGGCCTTGCTATGCTTTCTAACAACCTTCGTCGCTTGCCAGTTGCTGGATAATTCCTATGAAGGAAAATGCATCACGTTTAGAATGCTGGTCTTTTTCATTGTCTGGATCTCTTTTGTCCCTGCTTACTTGAGCACCAAAGTCAAGTTCAAAGTAGCTGTGGAAATATTTGCAATCTTCACATCCAGCTATAGTTTGTTAGGTTGTATATTTGCTCCCAAGCGTTTCATTATTTTGCTGAGGGAAACAAAGAACAATGATGAAATTGTTGGTGGAAGAGTCCCCACCATAGACAAGAGCATCCAACTGACTTCAGCCTCTGTGAGCAGTAAGCTTAATAATTCCACACCATCAACTGTGCTGGGTGACTCAAGTTGTCAGTTACATGTGTGCTTCAAAGCTGCAATGGTGATACGGTTCAACATTCCCTTTCAGGTTGCTCCTGCAGCTGCCGCCTGATGCTCTGGGGGTAATATGGAGGATTTTATCTAGTAGTATGGTCTTAGCACAGGATATGAAGTCTCATACTGTAAGATACCATTTAGCAGGAATTAGAATACCTGTTACCACTGAAACTATAAATAACTTCATTTAAACATTTCATAATACTTTGGTATAAGGCGTGCATAGTAGAGGGCACAAGTAACCTAAAATGATGGATAAAAAACCTGGCTCTTGAATATATTTCTTTTTATATCATGGGCGTCTGGTCTAGAAATTTACATCAAACAAAGACACATTGTGGGGACCAAAAGATATCTATGGAATAGATAGCTTTTTTTTGACCAAGGTAAGAATTATAGCTCATAAACTTTCCCTTAGAGCAGGGCACTTGGTAAGAGAATTTGTGTTTTTATTTTATTTTATTTTTTATTTTATTTTTTTCAGCGTTCCAAGATTCTTTGTTTATGCACCACATCCAGTGTTCCATACAATATGTGCCCTCCTTAATACCCACCACCACGGTCACCCATCTTCCCACTCCCCTCCCCTCCATAACCCTCAGTTTGTTTCTCAGAATCCACAGTCTCTGATCTTTGTCTCCCCCTCCAGTTTACCCCAATTCTCTTGAGAATTTGTGTTTCAAAGGACTCTGCAGCGTACAGGTAATATTGAAGGGACTGGGATGTGAACAAAGCTCAGAGTTCCTTGAATTCATAATGGGAATAGGTAAGTGTCTTCCAGAAGGAAGGCAAGGCCCACCTCCAGAATTTCCTAGATAATAATAGTAAAATGTTTTAGTTTCAAAACATTCTTCTGCTTAAAAAATAAAAATGAAGGGAATTAAGATATCAGCAAAGCAGTTCTTATGTTGATTATATAGTGAATACCCAAAAGCAAAATAAGCAAATGTTTAACTAGAGCAGGTATTAGGATGCAAGATTTTTTAGGGTAAATTAAGTAAAAGGTATTTTCTCTGTGATTGTCCAGAATTAGCTGGAATGTTATAAAATTTTTTCCAATCTTCTTTCAGATACAAAACTTTAAAAAGAATCTACATATATTTAGAATTAATGAATTAAATGTGTGGAAAAACAGAATTTGTAGAAATGCTGATAAACCTGATACCCATGTGCATACTTGACTTTAGGAAACTGGCAAGATCAGAAACAGCTCTCTTTTTAAGAGAAATATTAATCCTTGTGAATATCAATTAACCAAACTGGGCAGAGAGATTCATACAGGCTATTGGAGCAGAAAGTGAAACCATGATGACTAGTTTAGCAGGATGGTTCTGTCAGAAATTTGTTTATTGATTTTTAAAGAAAGATGATTCCAGACCATATGAAGGGGATGAGCTTCCTGTAATTTAAATGGGAAGTTTACACCAAGGTCCAGCAAAGCTCGAAAGTGAGCTTATTTCTTGGAGGACTAATGGTACCCAGTGCTTTCTGGGTCAGCATCTATTCACCTGCGCATCTCCCAAAACTTTTACAGTGCTTTGCAACACAGCCCTCAGATTCTTAAAGAAGAGCCTATATCACGGCATGGAGAGTGGGGAGATTGCTTTCTTTGATCTCTACTTGACCCAGGAACGCACTTTGGAAAAGAGAGGATGGTTTGACAAAGTATCAAACAACAGGAAAATGAGAATCTGAGTTGATTACTTGTTTAGTAATGTTTAGTAATGCATGCAGCTTGAGTCTTCTCAATGATCCATCTTGGAATTTAAAAAAAAATGCTGAAAGATCACTCAAGTCTAGGGATTTGCCTTACTTTTATATTCAAAATATTTCAATCTAAGAGTAATCCATTTCTTTTCTGAAATGTTGATTACCAAATATAAGGTATCTAAAAAGGTAACGCCAGAAGTCCATCCGGGCAGTATCAAAGCCTTCATTATCTCCTTTCATACCACATGGCTCAGTAATACTGTCTTATTGGACTTGTGTTGTTTGTAATTATTTATTTTTCTGATCAGCAATAGGTTTGGGAAACTAGAGAAAATAAATTTCTCTAGTTTATTAAGAACAAAGTATCAACTGAATTTGCATGCTGAACTTTAATGTTTACTTGTAAAACTTTATAATTTTAAGATACAACTTTAAAATGGTCTGAAGTTATCACTTGTCGAGTTGGTACACATGCATTGTTATAAAGACTGGCTTATGGCAGATAAATTGTATAATATGTGATTGTCAAAAGATGGTCTAATTTTTAATATTGATCTATTCAATTACTACTCAAGTATTAAAATGGTTTTGATAACATTGAAAGATAATTCTTCTCCTTGGGCAAATATGTTATGTATTTAGGTATCTAATTATTTAATTAAATTTCCATTTAGTTAACATACAGTGTAATATTAGTTTCAGGTGTACAATTTAGTGATTCAACACTTCCATACATCACCTGGTGCTCATCACAAGTGTGCTTTTTAATCCCCATCACCTACTTCACCCTTCCTCCCCACCAGCGTCCCTCTGGTAACCATCAGTTTGTTCTCTATTGTTAAGAGCCTATTTCTTGGTTTTCCTCTCTTTTTTCCCCCTTTGCTCATGTGTTTTGTTTCTTAAATTCCACATGAGTGAAATCATATGGTATTTGTCTTTCTCTGACTCATTTTACTTAGCATTATACTTTCTAGCTCCATCCATATTGTTGCGAATGGCAAGATTTCATTCAAATGTGCCATTAAAATTATTTCTAGTAAAAAATATGACTGGAATTTCAATCAGCAAATGTTGTCTTATAAGAGAATCTCATATAGAAGCCTCCAGGGATACTCCCTGCTGTGGGTGCACATTTGCTGGTAACCACATGCTGGGTCTTGGGGAGCAGATCAGAATTAATTTCAGGGTGTTGCATCAAAATAATGCAGTTTCTGGCTTGAGAAGTAGTGTAAAGACTAATTGTTTGAAAAAAAATTGCAAAACAACACTTTACTCAAGGCTCACCTAGACACATGCAGGTTTGAGCTCTTTGAAAAAGAGCAATGTTTATGAGGGCTGCTCAAACCCACAACACAGGATTGATTTGTTTGACTTCAGACAAAGAAAATTCTTGATAGGAAGTGAATATATTATCAAAAAGGAAAGGATATTCCAACAGCCAGATTAATTGTCTTAAAACACAAATCCGATATCATCTGTTTGCTGTTCATCATCTCTCTGTGGCTCCTCAACTCTCTGCAGCGTGAGTCCAGCAGCCTTAGCCAGACATTCGAGGCCCTGTGAACTGTTTTCCATCTTCTATTTTCAATATTTGTTACCTGCCACCTTCCTACCCACATCTTTTTTTAAATTTTTTTAATTTATTTTTTTATTCTGTGCCCCAGGGGTACAGGTCTGTGAATCATCTGGCTTACATCTTTCACAGCATTCACCAAAGCACAAACCCTCCCCGATGTCCATAACCCATCCACCCTATCCCTACCCTCCCACCCCCCAGTAACCCTCAGTTTGTTTTGAGAGATTAGGAGTCTCTTATGGTTTGTCTCCTTCCCCATCCCATCTTGTTTCATTATTTTTCTCTCCCTACCCCCCACGACCCCCCACCCTGACTCTCAAGTTCCTCATATCAGAGAAATCATATGATAATTATCTTTCTCTGATTGACTTACTTCACTCAGCATAATACCCTCCAGTTCCATCCACATCGTTGCAAACGGCAAGATTTCATTTCTTTTGATAGCTGCATAGTATTCC
>LNAC01000071.1:1689777-1734777 GCA_002007465.1 Ailurus styani | reverse complement strand
ATTTGCCCCACCACACCTATGTGCTGCCTTCCCCACTCTGCCCTAGACTCCTATAGACTGCATCACATGAACTCCCTTGTCCTGTGGTTTCCAGCAGGTTTTGCCAATGAGAGGCACCAGTGGGAGACAAGACAGAGAGGGGAGGAGAGGTCAGGATCTTTGCTGTTTCAGCCATGGCTCACTCCTCTCCTGTGGCCCCTCTCCAAGACCAGAACTCTCCCCAGGTGTCACTTTGCTGATTTAGCCCCCTTTTCTTTCAGAGCTCAGTGTAAGAACAACTTCCTGTTGTTCCTAGTCGCAGGGCAGGGGTGGGAAGGGTATCACCATACTTTGTTAGATCCTTTAACTTTGCCAGCTCATGTCAGTAGTCTTTTTTTTTTCCTCAAATTTTTATTGAAATTCCAGTAGTTAACATATTAGTTTCAGGTGTACCATTTAGTGATTCAGCACTTCTGTACAACACCCAGTGCTCATCACAAGTGCCCTCCTTAATCCCCATCACCTGTTTAACCCACCTCCCCACCCACCTCCCCTCCAGTAACCATCAGTTTGTTCTCTAGAATTAAAAGTATGTTTCTTGGTTTTTCCTCCTTTTTTTTCACCCTATGTTTGTTTGTTTTATACTTTAAACTCTTTTCTCTTCTGACTGTATCAGTGTTCCCTGCTGGTACCCTGACCCATACAATGATCCAAGTTCCTTTTGCTTTATGATGCCCTCTTCAGTGCAAGCTTGAAGAGTACTTTGCAGGCTCTAATTCATGGATGAATGTAAGCAGACCGTGGGAAGGTCTGATGGTGGCTAAACTGGGGTTTGGAACCTAGGCACTCTTAAAACTATGAAATAAGAGAACCTCTCAAGGACAAAGCCTCCACTGAGGAGGACATACTGGAAGATCCAAAGTGGTCAGGACAAGGACAGCAGGTGCAAAGAAAGAAAATGTTCAAATCCATATAATCCAAGTAAATCTGATTTAAACCTGTGTCATCTTGAAATAATATAATAGACCTGGACATGAATGACAACAGAGGTTTTAGGCACTTTGGAATAATGATCGTAGTCAGTGAGTTTTGCTAATGGGGTGAAGCAATGGCAAAGATAATCTCAAATTCCTCATATCACTGTCATATGACTGATAAACATAAGCATTCCTGATAAACAAAACATTTCATGTGTTTGCTACAAAATGATGTGGCATGTGGTTGCCTGTTTTCCCAACAGTGCACCATCACTCAGAACACTTCGGAGTGCCTCATGGAAATGCTTTTGGAGTTTGGAACATATTGTTTTGAATAACCCCAATTATGAAGAATCTTCACTTTTTCAGAATGATTTTTTAAAAATTTTTAAAAATTGGGCGCTTGGGTGGCTCAGTGGGTTAAAGCCGCTGCCTTCGGCTCAGGTCATGATCCCAGGGTCCTGGGATCGAGGCCCGCATCGGGCTCTCTGCTCAGCAGGGAGCCTGCTTCCTCCTCTCTCCTCTCTCTCTGCCTGCCTCTTTGCCTACTTGTGATCTCTCTCTCTGTGTCAAATGAATAAATAAAAAATAAAAATAAAAATTTTTAAAAATTTTATTTGTTGTTAAACATTGAAAGGAAAATGTAAGGGGAAAACAAGATATGTAAAAGGCTGAATGGAATAAGGAGAAGGGTGGAGCAAAACAACAACACAATGTTAATTACCACTTTAGAAAACTGTTTGCACCGTCTACTGAAACTGAATATATACATACCCTATGACCCAGCACATTCATTCCCAGGAGTATACTAACTAAACAATGTCTGTATGCTCAGCAAAAAGATGAATTGGGTAGTTGTGATTACCCAAGCAAGAAACCACCCAAATGCTCATCAATAGTAGAATGGATAAATAAATCGAGATATACTCACACGGTGAGGTATCGTGCAGCAATGAAAATGAATGGGCTGCTTTGTGGGGAGAAGACTGTAGGCAGATATGGTTGAGAGCTGGGAGACCCATTTAGGAGTGATTACTGTCGTCTGGGCAAGAGATCATGATGACTTGGACCAAAGCAGAGCTCTCAACAATTTGTGGCTAGTTGGACACCGTCGCATCCGATCTCCTGATATAATTTAGACATTTGACAGTTGCACTTTAAAGTGCATGTTCAAAAGGAAAGGGTTATACCTCAGAAGGCTACAATTTAAGCACTTGGCACTCAATTCCCCAAATAATCCCATTATTTTGTAATGGCTTTTACTGCCTTTTGAAATTCTGATTAATAAGGGAATCATTTAAGCTGATAAAACCACCTGGGTAGGAAATGATTTTCTCAGACTGGATGCCAGAGCTCCCCTAGTAACTGAAAACTTCGAATGAAGAATTTCCTATTTCTTTTTTCCCATTTTAAAGTTGATATACCTCTGAGTAAACACATACCTTTTCTCCTTTCTGTCTTTATTTTGTATAGTCATGCTTTCACAAGTGCCGTTGAGGAAGAGAGCTGTGTTCTAAGTGGTATTAGGAGGATAAAAGGAGATGCGGGTGCTGTTCTATTTTCTCAAGACAAGGGACCAACACAGAAATCATCGCTTGGGATGTGTAACACCATCTCTTTGAGTCACTCATACATCTGACGATATGCAAAGAATTTAGAGTTAGAGCCTAGTGAGCAGATGCCTTTTTCCCTCTTCCCCAAGACACCAAATTTGATTTCTACCTTTCTCTTTGAAGCTTCTCTCCAGGTTGCCCTGTTTTTCTTGGGCTGGAGTCTATTGATTTACAGGTCAAGCATACAGGTTTCTCAGGCAAAGCACAAATTCCTACTTTCTTATTAGTTGTTTTTATGGTTTTGTTTTCATCTTCTCTAGCAACTTCAGTTTCAGAGTAAATCTTCCCACAGTGTTAATCAGACTGACGGAGTAGCCAGCCCCATCAGTGAAGGCCTTGCTTGGGGAAGACTAAGGCACCATGATTTACTTTGGTGTCCTAGTCTCAGAACTGGTTGGACATGGTAGAACAAAATGACTAAAAGCAAAGAGTGTAGAATAACTGGCTTGGGACCAATAGTACACTTTCTTGCTGTTCAATCCAAGGCAAGTTATTTTACTTCTCAAAGCATAAAGCCTGGCATATGGTAAACATTCAATGACTATTAGTGTCTTAGTCTTTTCAGGCTGCTGTACAGAATGCCACAGACTGGGTGGCTTATAAACAAAACCATCTCTTTCTCATAGTTCTGGAGGGTGGGAAGTCCCCAGGTCATGGCACTGGCAGATTCGGTGTCTGGCAAAGGTCTGCTTCTACCTGGAGGAAGGGATCTCTTTCTGGGTCCTCTTTCATAAGGGCACTAATTCCTAATGAGTTAATCACCTCCCAAAGGCTCCACCTCCTGGTACCATCACCTAATAATATTATTATTATTAGATTCTCTCTGAAGCAAGAACTAAAACGTATATTTCATTTTGTCACTTCCTGGCTAAAATCCTTCACCATTACGTTCTTGTTCCCCATTTCTCTCTCTTCTGAAACTATTTCTTCCTTAGCCTTTTGAGACTTCCCTTCCCTCTAGCTATTATTTGACACTTCATGAATTCATCCTCTCCAAGAAAAGGTGACTCCTTCTTTCCAAACAGTTCTTCCTTTTCTGTTTCTCTTTTGCTGGCTATCTTTCTCCAATGCTGGAAGCTTCAGGTAACATGTCACTTCTCTGGGGAAGCTTTCTGAGCAGGTTGTCTCCACTAAGTGGGCATCAGGGCATCAGGGAACTTCTCTTTGTAGCACCCCACCCCTGCTTTGATTATGGCCCTTGCCGTCTTGTATTGTAGTGGCTTTTGGAAGGGAGCACTATGAACTCAGGGAGCTCTGGACTGCTAATCTCTGTATGTCTTGGTCCTGGTAGAGGGTCCAACTCATGACAGATGCACAATAAATGCCTTCTGAATGTGACTTGGGTGGCTGTTACACTGGGAGGCTAGCATTTCACGTCAGTGTAGTCAAGATACGGATGGAACTACACATTATCAGTTTTTCTTCGAAGTTTCCAAGCATTGCTGACATCAGATTGCATTCTATTTTAGTTCGTGCTTGTGGTTGTATGAACCCTTTCTCAAACATGGCCCTGCTCTGTACTAAATGCCATGCTAAAATGTACTTCAAACACCGTTACAGAATCTGAGATGATTTGCCTCTGGAGAAACAGTCTTTGGCCTATAGATAAAGCCACCATAAGCAATAGTCATCTGTCAAGGTTAACAGAGTTAACAGAGCACACTGCCAGCTGAGAGCCTTCCATCTGCTGGCCTGGGCCACAGCACGTAAAGCGAGGTTTATATAAACTTCTTTAAACCACTCAGATAAAAATGCCTTGCCTACCCTCTAAAGTTCAAGGCTCACAACCATGATTTCCTGGCCCTATCAAAAGCCTCTCTGCATGAGTATATTGCCCTCCCTGATTCCATACTTTTACTTAAATTTTAGTGTGGCCATTTTCATTTCCCAGTTCATGAAATATTGCAATCATCAAGAATGCACCAAACAAAGTATATCCTCCTTTCTGGGATTATAACAAATTAAGATACAAGCTAAACAGTAGCAAATGGGAGGCCAAACACCATCTTTATTAGGATAAATGCAGAACTGAGTATGAACTTACTGTGAGTCAAGTGGGTTTCCTAAATCCGTTCCCCAAATTAAGTGGGCTGACCCCTCTAGTCAATGGCAATGCAGGACTGAGGCAGACCCTCCCACCCCACCCAATAATGAGGAACTCCCTAAGTAAGACTAGGGTCATGGGAAAACAAGGGAAAATTCCCACACCCTGTGGAATCTCACTTCCAAAGAAAATGACAGATAAGGTGTCTGAGCTCGGTTCTGTCACTCTACTTCCTCTCAGGAGTGAGTAAGCAGTGGAGAGATGCCAAGGTTATTATGCTAGTCGGACTTCCTCAATGCAAGAGGAATCAGGAGAAGGGAAGAAGCGTTCCCATTCAGCACCAGCATGTAACAGGGGTTCAAATAACTTTTGTGGTTTAATCAGTAAAAATGTATATTAGGTGCTGTTGTTTCATATCAGTATTTTGTTCCTGTACTTGCCTGCTGGACTGGACAACATAGGGTTCAACATATGGTGATTCTGCAGAGAAGATGGGATGAATCATTTACAGATGGCTTACCATGAGCTCCAATGGTGGTCACATAAAATATCTGTCATATTTCTTGCCTGCATTTTAATAGTACCCATTATGATGCAAACTGAAAATATTTCTAAGCCTTAAAGCATGAAAAAATAATAGTGACCCTCTTTATGATCTTTTTGTTTTATTTGTTACTTCAAAGGAAGCAAAATATCCATAAAAAACAAGTTGACTCAATTTCTTTTCAAACTGTAACCTCCTTTCAGACTTTCAATTTAAAGGTCAGTAAATGGATACTGAGCATTGACCTTAACACATAAATGTTGCATTTTAAAAGCAGGGTAACGGGCCATGTGACGTTTCTCAGATTTAGAAGCCTGATCACTTAATAATGTCACTGTCCCTATCACTGTACAGTATCAAGTGCCTGCTGACCCGGAGGCTGGTGTTTGGGTCAGTGTAACCATGATACAGAGGGAACTGATGAGGCTGGCCGACCCTTCAGAAAGTCTTCATACCTATGATATAAAACTGTGCCAACTGGCAGGTTTATCTACCTGGGACTCCCACAGAAAGTACAGGGGTGGTGAAAAAGTGTGCCTCTGTTTGCCTGTTGATGGGGAGTGGCCATTTTGCTGACAGAGTGAGCTGAGTAGAGAGTCCGATGAGGGGCTTGATCCCTTAACCCTGAGATCATGACCTGAGCCCAAGGCAGAAACTTAACCAACTGAGCCACCCAGGCGCCCCCATGTGGATCTTTTTAGGTCAGGTTTACAGAAGCCTATTTTATAGGTAGTAAACTCACCCTTTTAGGAGTGCAGTTGATGGTCTTGGTCAAGGGCATACAAAATCATGTAACCAAGGCCACAACTCACTCCCAGCAATTTCTTTGTGTCCCTTTGTAGTCAATCTCTTCTCTCCAACCCTTAACCTTTGGCAGCCATTGATGTGATCTATAGTTTTGCCTTTTCTAGAATGTAATACAAATTACAGTATGTAATGGCTTCCTTCACTTAGCATAATGCTTTTGAGATTCATCCGTGTTGTTTATCCGTAGTTCAATCTTTTATTACTAGATACCATTACATTGTATGGATATACAATATTTTGTTTATCCGTTTTCCAGCTGACCATTTAGGTTGTTTCTAGTTCTTTGACAATTATGAACAAAGCTACTATAGCCATTCACGTATAGTTCTTTCTGTGGACATGGATTTTCATTTCTCTTCATTAAATATCTAGAAGTGGGGTCACTGGGTAGTATTCATGTATGGTTAACTTTAAAAGAAATATGAAAATGTTTTCCATGGGATGCCTGGGTGGCTTAGTCGGTTAAACATCTGCCTTCAGCTCAGGTCATGGTCCTGGTGTCCTGGGATGCAGTCCCCAATTCTGACTCCCAACTCAGTGGGGAGTCTGCTTCTGCCTCTCCTTCTGCACCCCCCCATCCCCCCCCCCGGCCCTGACCTGGCTTATGTTCATTCTCTCTCTCTTGTTCTTGCTCTCCAATAAATA
This sequence comes from Ailurus styani, assembly GCA_002007465.1. Lineage (NCBI taxonomy): Eukaryota > Metazoa > Chordata > Mammalia > Carnivora > Ailuridae > Ailurus > Ailurus styani. The sequence goes on along the minus strand of LNAC01000071.1, from coordinate 1,728,168 downwards.
AATAAATAAAATCTTTTAAAAAAGAAAGAAAGAAAATGTTTTCCAAAATGGCTATACCATTGTGCATCACCACCAGCAATGTTTTTTTTTTTTAAAGATTTTATTTATTCATTTGACACAGAGAGAGAGATTACAAGTAGGCAGAGAGGCAGGCAGAGAGAGAGGAGAGAGGAGGAAGCAGGCTCCCTGCTGAGCAGAGAGCCCGATGCGGGCCTCGATCCCAGGACCCTGAGATCATGACCTGAGCCGAAGGCAGCGGCTTTAACCCACTGAGCCACCCAGGCGCCCACCACCAGCAATGTTTGAGAGTTCTACTCCACATCGGAAGTAGCACTGGGTATTGTCAGGTTTCTTTCTTTCTTTTTCTTTTCCTATTTTACTTTTTTTTAAATTATTTTTTATTTTTTTAAGATTATTTTTATTTATTTGAGAGAGAGAGAGAGAGAGAGTGAGCAGGAGGAGAGGCACAGGGAGAGGGAGAAAGAATCTCAAGCAGACTCCATGCTGAGCACAGAACCTGAAATGGGGCTTGATCTCACAACCCTGAGATCATGACCTGAGCCAAAATCAAGAGTTAGACGCTTAACCGACTGAGCCACCCAGGTGCCCCTCCTTTTCTTATTTTTAAATCTTAGCTTTTCTAGTAGATACGTAGTAGGATCTCATTGTGGCTTTAATTTGTGCTTCTCTAATTTTTAATGATGTTTAGATTTTTTTGTTTTGTTTTTATTTTTTAAAAGATTTTATTTATTTATTTGACAGAGAGACAGTGAGAGAGGGAACATAAGCAGGGGGAGTGGGAGAGGGAGAAGCAGGCTCCCCGCTGAGCAGGGAGCCTGATGCGGGGCTCGATCCTGGGACCCTGGGATCATGACCTGAGCTGAAAGCAGACACTTAACTGACTGAGCCACTCAGGCACCCCTAGATGTTTTAATGATGTTTAGTTTAATGTTAAAAAATTAGATTTTTTTTATTGTTGAATTGAAAGAGCTCTTTATATATATTTTGGATAGAAGGCTTTTATCACAGATGTGTTTTTTGAATATTTATTTCCAATCTGTAGTTTGTCTTTTCATTTACTTTAGTCATGTTTTTCAAAAACACTAGTTCTTAATTTTGTGGAAGTCCAGTTTATTTGATTTTTTTTCTTATACAACTTGTGATTTTTATGTAATACCTAAGAAATCTTTGTCTAACCCAAGATTGCAAATATTTTTTCTATGTTTTCTTATAGAAGTTTTATGGTTTTAGGTTTTATATTTAGGTGTATGATCCATTTTGAGTTAATTTTTTGTATATGGTGTATGTTAAGGTTTATATTTTAGCACATAGAGAACCAATTGTTCCAGCACCATTTATTGAAAAGACTATCCTTTCTCCATTGTATTACCCTGGTACCTTTGTAAAAAAAAAAAACACAATTAGTCATGTATGTATAAGTTTATCTCTGGACTTTATTCTGTTCTCTTAATCTAAGTGTCCTTTGTTACAAAACCATATTCTCTTGATTCTTGTAGTTTTGTAAGATGTCTTGTAATCAGGTAGTGTGAATCCTCCAACTTTGTTTCTCCAAAATTATTTTGGCTATTCTGAGTCCTTTGCTTTTCTATATAAATAGCGAATTAGTCAATTTCCACAGAAGGTAGGCTGAAATTTTTATTGGAATTGCACTGAATTGATAGATCATATTGGGAAGAAGTAATAGACAATACCAAGTCTTCCCATCTATGAAAACAGTACATCTATTTATTTATTTAGGTCTTTTTTGATCTCTCTCATCACTGTTTTATAGTTTTAGCGTATTAATTGTACACATGTATTGGTAGACTTGAGTATTTTATGATTTTTGATGCTATTTTAAATGGCAACTTTTTATTTAAGATTTCAATTTTCAATTTTTCCTTGCTAACTTATAGAAATGCAAGTAACTTTTGTATACTGACCTTGTATTTTGTAGCTTTGCTAAACCCACTTAAGATTCTGTTAGCATTTTTGTAAATCTTTGGGACTTGCTTGTAGACAGTTTTATATCCTCATTTCCAATCTTCTTTTGTTTTATCAATTTTGCTGTTTCACACAGGCTCGACCCTCCAGAACAATATTCAATAGAGTAGTAAGAGTAGATATTCTTGATATGAATATTTTTAATCTTTTGAATTACTTTCACTGTATAGATGGACATGGTGTAGCACTTTAAAAATTTGCATTCCCTGCTTACTAGTGAAGTTGAAGTCTTTTAACATATTTGACTACTTGTATTTCTTTGAGGATTGCCTGCATATATCCTTGGTAAATTTTTCCTTCACTTGTTTAGATTCTCTGATTTGTACGTACTTCTGACACATTCTGGTTATTAATCTTGTGTATGTCACAATTATTTTTTCCCAGGATGTTGTTTGTCTTAATTTAATATGGTGGGCTTTGGGATATAGAAGTTTTAAATGTTATGGAGTCAAAATGTGTCAGACTTTTCTCCCTTTTTTGATTTCTGAGTTTGTAGCGTGCTTAAGAGGGCTTTTTCATTCCAAGACGATACAGATAATATTTTGTAATTGATTCTTAGACATTTATAGTTATACTCTTTAACATTTAGCTCTTTAAGGCATCTGAATTTTTTCTTTCTGTGTGGTGTCTGAAGGACGTAGCTTTATAGTTGTGTAAATGGTTAAGCAGTTGTTCCAACACCCAATTAATTGAGTAGCTTATATTTTTTTCCACCACTTTGAAATGCCATATTTATCTTTTACTAAATATGTTCATATCAGCAAATGTTCACCTATCAGTGAGGATCCTTTTGGATTCTGGTTTTTGTCCTTTGCCCCACTTTTCTAAAATTTTGCTAGTACCATATGACTTTTATTTCTAGAGACTTTCATATGTTTTGCTATCATGTAGGGGAATTCTGCTGTGGCAGCCCTGTGGAGAGGCTCGACAAACTTCCATTCCAATCTTTTCCAAAAGTGGGCCAAAGCTACATTGCATAGATTCTCTTGCAGTTGCAGGTCTATTTGAAACTTACTATTTAGAAGTAAAAGTGGAATACTTCTCTTGGAGGCTCCTCTTCACCACCTCTGCTGATGAGCCCAGAGGAGGGCACATGTGGTTTTTCTCCAGCAATTATAGCAGAGAGGCCAGGGTCTGGCCACCACAGTCTGGTGTAGCTTGTGACCAATGTGGGGCTCTAAGCAGTTAGTGACTTTCTGACTCTGTGAGGCAGGTGCTCCATTGGTGGGCCTGACTCTATATTGAAGTTATGGGAGGTGTTCCTGGAAACTCAGCCTAGGACCCATTTTGTTCACCATCCTGGAGGATCTGGTACAGCACATAATATCTAGAATGATTCCCCTTGTGCTAATTAGATGGATTTTGTTTTCTGAAAATAAGACCTGCCACAATACGTCTGCCATCATATTCTTCATCAGTTGGGAGATAGTGGTGTAAGGATGACATAATTATTATAATGTGTTCTTGTGTCCCTTTTGTCTTTTGTGCCAATGTATATATTACTGCTACTACTAAAGTCCAAGTTCACAAACACTTGTGAGGGATGCAAATTTTATTGTAGATTTTGTAGGGGGATGGATTAGAGTAGTGTTTGCACCACTTGGTAAAACTTAAGAAAAATTCTGCGTGATTCTCCATAGGGACCTCAGTCTCTTGCTGAAGTTTTTCTCGGTTGTCACAAAACCAAATTGCTTTTCCAGTTCTTTCCCTGTAGGTTTCTCTTACCTTCTGAATCCTTCACTTTCCTCCCCCCTTTCCAAATGCTATTTGATTAAACTTATTGCAATATTAAAATAGTTAGAAATGAATGAACTCATAGCAAGATGTTTCCTTGGAAGAAATAAAAGAAATCACGCAGGTGTGCACTATTTTGAGTAACTGGTTTCACAACATAAGTTTTAGAATTCTAAGCAGTAGAAGGCAAGTGTTCTTTTCAAATTTGCAAAGAAAGACCGAGGCCCAGTCACCTTACCCTGTGATTAAAGGAAGACAAATGATCAGCTTCCTCAGGACGTATCTGTGTCAGCTCTTAAAATACTGTGTTTAAGATCCAAACTTACCCCTGATGCTTTGCTTTGTGATGTTGGGGTTGGGACTGCAACCCCCCCCCCCCGCCGCCCCCCGTCTGCTTTGCTAGGGGCGCTCGGCAAGACTCTGCAAGACTCTCTCGGTAGGGGGCGCTAGAGGGAGCCTGGAGGCCAGAGTTGGGAGAAGGACTTGCTTTCTGCTCGCCTTCTGATTTGGAGAGCATCATCCCAGCAGTTTCTTCACCCCTGCAGCACAATGATTCCCTTAGTAGCAGCTGAGTCCACTTTGCACTTTTTTTAACACACGTAAAACCAGCTTCATTGTGTGTCCCCTCAGAGATCCTGGCTCATGCCCCCAGGGTATTGTCCATCTGGTTCACTATGTATCTCCAGCATCTAGAACAATGTTTAGTTACAGAAGGTGGCTAATAAACATTTTATGAATGAATGAATTAATAAATTTAGACAGCCCAGAAATATGGTAGATTTCTAAGGTCAAAAGAAATTCTCTCCTCAGTGCCTCCAAATCCAGACACTATCTTAGGGGCTTTGCATTAATGTTACTAAAGTAGTCAGTAACTGTTCCACTTTTAGATGAGGAAAATGAGGCTTAAAGACTTTAAGTAGATCAAACAACTCAACCAAATTTACCACCTTATACACAGCAGAATTGGGGCTCAAAGACTGCATCCCATCTGAGTCCTACACCTGGACTCTTCCCCCCTCCCCTACAATAATTGTGACATTTTAAGGACCCATGGGGACAGTCATTGACAAAGTATATATATTCTGATGTTACATGTGTATACATTGAATACGTAAGTGTGAGGAGAAAACATTTGTTAGAAATAATACTATTAGGATGCCTGGGGGGCTTAGTCGGTTAAGCGTCTGCCTTCGGCTCGGGTCATGATCCCAGGGTCCTGGGATCAAGCCCCATATTGGGACTCCTTGCTCAGCAGGGAGCCTGCTTCTTCCTCTGCCTGCTGCCCCTGCTTGTGCTCCCTCTCCCTCTGACAAATAATTAAAATCTATTTTAAAAAAAGAAATAATACTATTATAATTTTCACATGTCTAATGAAAACTCATGGAAACTGTTAATAAAAGAGGCTTTATAAACTGCAAAAATGATTAACAGCATACATTCTGGGGAGTCAGGAGATGTGGGTTCTATTTCTGGCTCTGAGGCTAATTAGCTCTTTGACCTTGGGTGTGCCTGAGGACCTCCCTGTGTCTCACTTTTCTCATCTGCAAGGTGAGGGAGCCAGGCTCTGGGACTTTGGATGCACATGCTGTTTAGCCTTGTAATGTGGCAATTCTATATGTGGTATAAAAATGAAGTAGCTTATCACATGCAGACAATGGGAATTTGTCTTTGCACCCCAGGCAAGTGAGGTGGTAAAGAAATGAACACATAGGCCCACTGTTCTTCCTTTAAAAGGTTTGTATTGCCACCCATGAAAATCTATTCTTTTAATTTATGACTGTGTTCTAAGAGGAACTGCAAAACCATGAAGTAATGTAACTTTTTTTTTCCTTTTTAAAGCTAGATTGAAGCTAAAATGATTTCTTAAGGTCTGTATTGTTTAGAAACTTTTGAAAAATAAAATGGAAGATTCTGTTTTCTGTTACTGGCGTCATAGAAGGATCTGTTGGGAGATTTATCCAATTAGGTGAATGAAGTAAGCTTTTTATTTACTTGTCCTTGAATTATTTCTAAAAGGAGGACACCAGAATTTTTTGAAAAAATTCTCTCTTCTTTGTGGCTTTGTAACTCGGTTATTATTTAGGGGATGCATCAAAGATTTTAGGGGTGCCTGGGTGTCTCAGTCGATTATGCATCCAACTTGATTTTGGCTCGGGGCATGATCTCAGGGTGGTGAGATGGAGCCCTGAGTTGGGCTCCAGGCTGGGTGTGGAGCCTGCTTAAGATTCTCTCCTTCTGCCCATTCCCCTCGAACCCTGTTTGTGGGTGTGCTCTCTCTCTTTAACAAAGCAAAAGTAAAAACAAACAAAACATTTAAAAAATAACTCAATCAATTAAAAAGAATAGTTGCATCACAAGTTAAGTTGAGTGAGTCTCTGTCCGTTCGGTGAGCACCAGGAGGGGACCTTGACATTCTCATGGAGTCAGGGATTTCTGAAAACTGTGACTGCGCTAGCGTATAGGTAATAAAGCTGCTGTCTCCTTTCTCCCCAGGGTGCCCCTTCTCCTCCCCCCTCCAGGGGAGACAGTGGAAGAGAGGAGGGTAGAGAGGAGGCTGAGACTTGGCAAGCCTGAGTTCTAGTTCTGCCCTGGTCCAGTCTTTGTTGTCACTCTGGGCAAGTGACCATCTTTCTCAGGGTCTCACCTATAAAAGGAAGATTGGAGGAAAATAGCCTGACACCTGACTGACTCAGTGGGTTAAAACATCTGCCTTCAGTTCAGGGCATGTTCTCAGGGTCCTGGCATCGAGCCCCACATCCGGTTCCTTGCTCAGTGGGGAGTCTGCTTCTCCCTCTTTCTCTGCCTGCTGATCCTCCTGCTATGCTCTCTCTCTCTCCCTCTCTATCAGATTAATAACTAAAATCTTTAAAGAAAAAAAAGGAAATATGCCCGAGACCTTTTCTGGGCCTACTAGTCTATGACTTTAGAGCTCGTTTGGGGAACATATGTAGTCCAAAGGAGACCAGCTGAAGGGGGGCTAGTTGAAGGAAGTGCCTCAACAGAGGGCTGTTATGAGTAAGGAGTACTTGACACTGAATAGACAGAAAGCCCAGCACAGTGGAGCCCTTCCAGCAGACGGGCTGTGGCACAGCACTTCCTTTGGTTGGCATCATGCTCCAAATAGGTAAGGCTGTCCTGGGTGATTTTAGCAGAGGCCAGACTAGGCTTTTCCACAGGCTTTTAATCTGGTGCAGGCTATTTGACTAATTGGGTTTGCACAGCATGTCTTGGGAGTAGCAGAACAAGAACCAGTTCTCCCCGGAGAAGAAGGACTATTTGTTCGAGCAGTTACATTTAATAACCTAAGACCTCCCGGGACAGAGGCTGCTCCCAGAAAATGTTATTCATTCTCATTTCACAATCCAAAGTGTCACATTCTTCTAGGTCAAAGTTGCGTCTTTCTTTTCCACCTGATTTTAATGCAGATCATTTCTATTTTAGTCATGTTCAAGAATCCTATCTAACAAGGAGAGAAATAGAAAAAAGGACTATAGAAAGAGTTCTTAGGTTACACATTTTCAAATTACATGTTTATTTGGGTGTCGATGCTGTAAAACTGGTGTCCAGATAATGGTTTCACCCGTTCTAGACTTTTAATGTATTTGTTGTATTATAGTTCATTATATTGAAGAGTCTCAGGCCTGGAGGGGCCTTGAGAGACTATCTCATCCGTGGGATGCTGATAAACTGGCTCTCTGAAAACAAAGGTCCAGATTCGTAGCATTTGGTGATTTCTATGGTATAAATCCCCCCTGTGGCCAGTTTGAAGGTAGTAATGTGAGGTCACTGAATTTGGCACCAGGAGGAGATGCACACAGTTGACTCTGGTGATCTGGTAAGAGCTGATCTTAGCACATTCCTGAGTATTCTCAATTCGTAGATATGCTGAGGAACGGGGAGATGATGTGATTTATTAGTGGAGAATATCTAAGGGACCGATTTAAGATTTGAGGAGAAGCAGCTTCCAGGAGAGGACTTCAGGAAAATACAGGCTCGGAGTACAGTCCAAATGAAAGCTGCAAGACTAAGCAAGCATGAGACTAACCAAGCATGAGCTTCTGTGCCTAAATGTGTTAACTATCACCTCAGACTAGTGGGCGGATAACCGGAACCAAACTGTCCAGAAACAGATGTCAGTCCTCATAATACATGTGGATGTCTTTAACATAGGATGACGGTGGTGTCCCAATCAGTGGGAAAGGAGCTATATATATCAATTACATATTATATATACTTACATTAGTATTTACCTATATGTTTATTTACATTCTCTATGTTTATAGAATTACATCATAATATTCACATTATAATATCAGTATGGCCCATGAGCCCCTATTTTCTCCAAGAATGTTCAACTTAACCTGGCTATGTGTAGGTAAGCCAGTCACTTCTTTGTGAACTCTGTCTCCCCAGGATTCTCTTTCCTCTACCTTTCGTCTCTACTGCGCGCTATCAGGCATGCCTTATGGGCCGTCTCTAACATGAAGCCTTCCTGCTGGACCTACCAGGGTGAAGCCTGTCATGTGTCCTCTGCGTCTGCTCAGGCCTCCTTGGCTGAGGAGCTCTCTCCCTCCTGACTTGGGGCGGCCTCACTGCCCCCGGCTCCTGGCCCCCTTCCACCCCCCCACCCTGCCCCGGCTGCCTGTTGTCCTAGCTGTGCTCACCTTCCCTTTTCCCTCACTTTCTCCAAGTCTCTCAAGGGTGGGCATGGGGTGGGGGTTTGAGAAAGCACCCAGATCTCTCTACCACTCCAAGCCCTCATGAGGGGCTTTGTTGTGAAACTGAAGATGCTGCCATTGGTGTGGCTGCAAGTGGCCCCAGGCACTCACTCAACCACTGAGGCTGAAAGATAAAGCCCTTCACAGACTCAGCTGGGCTTCCATCCTGGTGCTCTTGGTTGGCTCCAAGCTCTTCCAGGTCAGGACAGGATTCTTTTTTCTTTTTTTAAAAAGATAGATAGATAGACAGATAGATCATTCATTCATTGATTCATTCATGAGCACCCGCACAAGTAGGTGGCAAGCAGAGGGAGAGAAAGAAGAAGCAGGCTCCCCGCTGAGCGGACAGCCCTTCTCGGGCTCTATCCCAGGACCCTGGGATCATAACCTGAGCCCAAGGTAGATGCTTAACTGACTGAGCCACCCAGGTGCCCCCATCCCACTCCTCGGGATTCTTACTCTCACTCTTGCCCTTAGGAGTTCTCACTGGTGCTTCTGTGCTCTCTGGTTCCTCATTTAAAATCCGTGCTCTAGGTCTTCCAGGCTTTTTTACCTCTTGAAATGAAAAGCTCTTGAAAAATCAAAACCACTTTGTCTTCAAGAATGCTGTTTCTACTTTGGATTTGAAAAGTGTATTTTTGTACTCAAAGCCTAGTATTTGAATACATATGTATCTATATATATATTCAATATATATGATTACATATATACATGTACATATACAACATACATACACATATATGTTGAATATATTCAAATATATTCAACTATTTTATATAAATGTATTTATCCCTTTGCTTGTTTGTTTTGGGATTCTCTTCCCCTCCCCTTTGGTGCAATAAGTCAATGTGAACTTTGGGTGATTAGAAAAAGGATGAAACCAAAGATCATTTAGATGAATATAAATGTCTGGTCTTGGGATAAAAAACAAGTTTTTCCTAAACTTGAAAAAGTAATGAAAGAAATGACAAGAAAAATGCCAATGGTTTTGATCACATCAAAATTAAAACTTTTTAACATTAAGAAAAGCACATAATACTAAAAGAAAAAATAATAGTGTGGGAAGCTCTTTCCCTGAATATGAGAGATAAGTGATTAATAACCTTTCTATATAAAGAATTCGTATGTATCAATTAAAAACTCTGAGACACCATAAAAGTAAATGAACAGATCATAAAAGTAAGAGGAGATATTTAGTGACTAATAAAATCAGATACCAAATATATGAAAATTAAAAGGGTAATCAAGCATACTTAGTTCTGGTTAGGGTATTCCAGGCAGTGCATATCTTCATATTGCTAAATGGTATGAAAATTAATATAATTTTTTTTCTGGTAGCAAATTGAGACCAGGACCTTTCTGGTAGCAAATTGAAATTCAGACCTTTTGAGTCTACTTCTAGGAATTTAGAAATTAACAAAATGGATGCATACAAAGGAAAAATAAAATTGTGGGATAATAGTTCACAAATTATGAAACATTCCTTTGAAGGAATATTATATAGCCATTAAAATATTTCTAGGGTTTTTAATGACTTTGTTGTATAATATAGAAAAGAATAACCAAGAGTCGGGTCTATTATATAATCTCAACAATATATAATATCATTTATAACAAAGAAAAGAATGGGTGAAATGTGCCAACAATGGTTATTTTAGGAGGGTGGCATTATGATGGTTGTTACTATGTTCCTTATTTTTTAAAAATCTTTCAAAATGATCATATATTTCTTTTATAATTAGGAAAACAGTATGCTTAGGATAAGTGTAAGCAATTATACTTCCTTCTGGGAAAACATGGAAAAAGCTTCTATAAAATGCCATTTTCTTTTGACACCCCAGCCATGAGTCTGTTGTTTAGCCCCCATCAGTGAGAGAAACTTTAGGATCTGTAAGCATAAAGCAGTATAAAATATGAACAATAATAGTTAAAGTTATGCGGATTAGAGGATTTCCAAAAATGTTAAAAATGGATACCTTTTAGAAGACAGATGTCTTTGACATTTTGAAAAAAAATCTCAAATCTCTGGCCAGCTCTCAAGTGACATCAGTGTTCATATTGTGTATTGTGCTTTACCTTTTACAAGGTACATGCACACTCAATGTCTCACTTCTTTGTTAATCCTCATAACACTCTGGGGCAGGAATAATTACCATCATTTCCAACTTACCACCAGGAAGACAATGCAGGGTTGTTAGGTGGTAGAAACATGACTCAAGTCCAGATCATCTCAGGAGAAATCCTGGGCTTACTCCACTGGACCACACTCTTTCTCTGCTGTTCTCAAGTAATCCAGTTGAGTCCTGACAACCAAAAAGAAATGTAAAATAAATTTTTGTAACAAGATATTTTAGATATGAAGCTCTTTTAATTTTTGAGGATGTGATGCCATCTGGAAGTGGTATCCCATTTTAAAGCTGAGACAGTGAGTCATGATTTCCTGACCCATATATATTGTGTACTAGTTTTGTTCTCTCTTTTTCCTAAGATCTCTCTCCCAGACAGGAGACAGATGGCTGAAGCATTGTGACATCCAGAGCTGTAGCACTGCACGACTGTAGGGAGCACCATTTTTATCATGGTCTATGTGAATGGCACTTTCTGGAATTGTGCAGTGCCCAGCCTGTCCAGCTGTACCTGACCCTCGTGACCCTAGGTTAAATCCTTACCTTTCATTTTGGTACTCTGTTCAGGTAGTGTTAGTCCTGAGGGTGGTGGCTAGCAAGGGACCTAAATTCTTGTGTCTTGGATTTTGCCCTATCTACTATGGCCTCTCTGAACCTGTGGTGATATAGGTGGCACAGAGGATACACTAAGAAAGGAAATGGTTTGTTATTAGCTAAACTGCACTTTCCATAGCCTCATTCAGTGGTTCTCAACCCCGGACATATTGGCAGTATATGGAGACATTTTTGATTGTGACAACTGAATATCTAGTGCTACTGGGATCTGATGGGTAGAGTTCAGGGACTATATTAAAATATCCAAAAGAGCATAGTACACTCCCTCATAGCAAAGAATTGACTGGCTCAAAATGGCAGCAGGTGTAGACCCCCAACTGTACTCCCTCCTTGATCAGCTGGGTCCATTTGTGAACCTTAAACCTTCTTTTTGGCTTTTTTAGTCAGGCCTCAAGTAGAAGAAAACTAGGAGGCTCCTTTCCCCTAAATCCACACCACGTAGTTTCCTCTTGGGAATTCTTCGTTTCGTCTTAGAAAGAAGCAAAAGTTCTTCTTGGGGAGAGGTTTTCTGAACCATTTATCCAAGGCCTTCCCCCCCCCCCGATAAGTTTTGGTGCAGTAATATTTTTAAGGCGTGAGAAAGTCCATGGTTAGAAAATCCTCCAGAGTGAGAGAGGGCATGGACCCCTGAGAGTTCTTACTATGTCAATCCCTGAACCCCTATGTGTGGAGAAGAAGGAATGCACACCTCTAAGGGAATTACGGACATAGACTGAGGCAGGCCATTGACACATTTTTGAATTCTCTCATTTTGTCTAAAAAATACATGTGAATATTTTTCTACTCTTAATATCCATATGAATTTTGATACAATTATTTTAAATTATCAGATGCCTCACTTTGTTTCTTCAAGTCTTTGAATAAAATAGAAACTTCATGAACATGCATGTGTTTATTTACCCTGTGGCTTTGTTTATATGGCCATGTGGAATTTTCCTCCATTGCCCCTCTTCAGGGGTCTTGGCAGATACTCACCCCCTTAAGGAGAAAACACCCGATCCCTTTTGATTAGGCCAGTGTTAGAAATGTTGAACTGTGCTGTGGCGTCCAGCTGCGTCTGAATTAAAAGGAATGGTCACGATGGTATCCAGACTCTCAGGAGGGGGTGTTGAATACACCACTGGATGCATCATGAATGATAAAGGGGTTCCAAATACCCTTCCAAAGGAGAAGAATGAAAGGAAAACAGCTGTAGTTTCGGGACAAGAGTTTCAGCAAGATCGTAGCATGTTTCAGCCAGCAAGTGGGGAACTTTGCCTGGCTGGGTAAGGTACAAGACGGGGACTGGTTTCTGTAGACAATTCCAGGGGGAGATGCCAGGAGGCCAGTATTTGGAAGGGAAGTATGTGCCCTGAATTCTCTGTCAGTCCCCAGTGGAATATGGCAAAAAATTTGGCCAGTTAGCTCAAGCAGCACTGGATGTGGTAGACTTTACTAGGAATCTTGCCAGTTGGCCTTGAACTGACAGTAGGACAAGCAGCATGACCTGTGCTGTTGCTACCAGGCAATGAAAAACAAAGATTGCTTGGGTGCGGGGAGCTCAGAGTTGTTGTCCATGGAGGGTAGAACATACTAAGAAAATGTTACAAGAATAAAATGTCTCAGAGACAGATTATGTGTAGGTTATGTGTTATGGAGATCTTTTAAGACTCCATTTGTAGGGTGCCTGGGTAGCTCTGTCAGTTAAGCATCTGCCTTTGGCTCAGGTCATGATCTTGGGGTCCTGGGATGGAGCCCTATATTGGGCTCCCTGCTCAGCGGGGATCCTGCTGCTTCTTCTCCCTCTGCCCCTCCCTGGCTCATGCTTTCTCTGTCTCTCTCTCAAATAAATTATTAAAATCTTTCTTTATTTTTTATTATTTTTTTATTTTTATTTTTTTAAAGATATTATTTATTTATTTGACAGAGAGAGACACAGCAGGAGAGAGAACACAAGCAGGGAGAGTGGGAGAGGGAGAAGCAGGCTTCCCGCCGAGCAGGGAGTTCAATACGGGGCTCCATCCAGGACCCTGAGATCACGACCTGAGCTGAAGGCAGACGCTAACGAATGAGCCACCTAGGCACTCCAATAAAATCTTTGTTGTTATTGTTTTGTTTTTTTAAAACTCCATTTGTGGGGGCCTGGGTGGCTCAGTGGGTTAAAGCCTCTGCCTTCAGCTCAGGTCATGATCTCAGGGTCCTGGGATGGAGGCCCGCATCGGGCTCTCTGCTCAGCGGGGAGCCTGCTTCCTCCTCTCTCTGCCTGCCTCTCTGCCTACTTGTGATCTAATCTCTCTCTGTGTCAAATAAATAAATAAAATCTTTAAAAAAATAAAAAATAAAACTCCATTTGCAAGAGGTCACATATTTAAGACCCAAATCCATTCTTTGTAATACCTTCCTTGGGCTGGTTTAAAGCAAATTACTGGAGTGGTAGGAAGCACAGCAGCATTCTTGCCACCTAGAAGAGACAGGAGGAAGTTGTCTGATTAATGATGACATTAGGGAAATCCTTTGTTAGGTAGTGGAGTAGGGGCTGTGGAACATGTTGTAATGGGCTGGACCTGCTAGTGCTGGTGACAACCACCACTGGAGACTCTCTTAATTGTTTTCCAGATGCAGTACTGGTCTGAGGATTCTGACGATTCTCCCTTTCATCGCAGTTAATGGAGTAGGAGGAGTAGGGGAAGTTGAGGCAACAGATAACCATCAGAAGAGTGAGGGGGATCAGAATATGCCACCCCAAATATGCCACTTTGTTATAAGGATTCTCTTGAGCTGAAGACAATTGAGAAAGAGAAGATGCCAAAAAAAGAAAAAAAAAATCTATGCCCTGCCTACCATTTGCCTAAAAACAGAGATAGACTCTTAGTCACTAGAGATAACTCTGGACTCTTGACAGTCCAGAGATGGCACTGAGAGGAACCTACCTAACCAAACTTCCAGACTTAACCATTATCTTCTCTCCATATATTTCTCTTCTCACAGTGTGTTGCCCATAGAAGCCTGCATCCCCTTTCCTTTATCTTGTCACTTCTCTACAAATTTCTTGTTCTTTGTTAAGATGCTGTATAAGCCCAAGTTCTCTACCATCTCTTTGAGTTACTCATCACTGAGTTTCCCCTGCATGTATATGTGCTGTACTTAAAAACCTGTATTTCTCTTGTTAATCTGTCTTCTGTCAGTTGAATTAGCAGGCTCCCCAGTCAATGAACCTAAGAGTTAGAAGGAAACGTTTTTCCTCTCTTGCAAGAGGAAACCACAGGATGCATTTGGACCTACTCTCAAACTTGGAGACCAGAAGTGACATAATCCTGAAGAGGCAGGCCGGCCAAATGTTGCCTGTTCACCTGGGGGCAGTGGAGAATCTTCAAAGTGGAAAAGATGTATAGATGCCAGAGGTGGTCACAAAGTGAGCTTGGAGTCCCACACTGGAGCCACTGGCTCCCTATAACACCAGGCTTCCCTCCTGAGGCCACTCCAGTCCCCTCACTCATAAGGGCTGCTGAGCATTTCTACTCTTCTTTCCCTCTCCTCTTTCCCACTCTGTCCCCAGACCAGTGGGATAGTACATTGATCAGTCAGCATCTAGCCAGGAAAACAGAGTCCTCATTGGGTAGTTCAGTAGAGGGAATTTAGTGTGGGGAAGTGGTTATGAAAGTTTTGTAAAAGTTGTATGGCCAAACAGTAGACAGTGAGGCAGCCCACAGACTAGCAATACCACCCTTAGGCTCCAATGGCAAATGGAGAAAGTACTAAAGCCCAGGAAGCAGGGCTACTTGGTGGGGGCTGGAGTCAAGCTAGGAGCCTGCTTGATGGGGCCTGAAAATAAAGAGTTAGGGACTGTCTGGTAGAGGCTGGAATTCTAGAGATGAGGCAAATGCTGGAGATGTTGCCTAAAGCAGAGAGGGAGAGGAACATCCTGGCTTCTCCTTTTCTTTTGTCCCAACATCTTCCCCCCACCCCAGGCTCTCATTGGCTGAACCTAGAGAGAAATCAGTAGGAAAGGAGTCTGCGAAATGTCATTCACGAGTGTTAGCCTCCTGCAACACAGAGCAGAGTTGAAGAAGGCTGGGGAATGGAAGTGAAAGCAAATGGAGAAATGATCAGCACATAGGACAGGCCAAGGGAGGGCTCTGGACATAAATTCTAAGGTGGAATACTTGTTTTAGTTAGTCTATGCACAGACATTTATAAGACCTTATAAGATTAGCCTCTGCAATTTGAGAGCCCCCAGAGCTTGCAGGCTTAAAGGAGGTGGGTTGAATCTCAGACCCAACCCAGATGGTTAGCTCAGAAGCAGGTGGTCCAGCCTAAGGATGTGTCCTCAGGAGCATCAATACCAGTATCTCTGCTGTGCATACTGGCCCCTGAATTACAGTGGGCATCACATGGGAGCCAGGGGGCTCAGAGAGGCACTGCCGACAAGCTCCAGCCAACAGATGCTCAGGAGGATGGGCCTGAGAAATGAATTGACTTCCACAATTCCTCCAGGCCTGAAGAATGGAAGGGAAACCAAAACTGGGAGCTTGTAGGTGGGAATGGGGATGCAACTTGTAGAAAAGATTTGTGGTTTGTAAAAAGGATGTAAAGTTTGTAAAGGATGCAGCACAGGGTGGGTACAGAACCCTGTGCCTTTCCACGTGTCTTAAAGGAGGACTGCCCATCAGAAATCACGACACAAAGATCCTGTTATGAACCTCATCATGACATTCCAGGACCTGGAGTGAGACAGATATGGTCTGAATTCTCACTCTGTCATTTACTGGTTCTGTGTCCTCAACATAGTTATCTAGCCTCCGGCAGACTCAGTCTCTCATCCATAAAATGGGGACAATTATTTTTTTTAAAGATTTTATTTATTTATTTATCTGACAGAGAGAGAGAGAGAGAGAGAGATCACAAGTAGGCAGAGAGGCAGGCAGAGCAAGAGGAGGAAGTAGGCTCCCTGCCGAGCAGGGAGCCTGATGTGGGGCTCGATCCCAGGACCCTGAGATCATGACCTGAGCCGAAGGCAGAGGCATTAACCCACTGAGCCACCCAGGCACCCCAATGGGGACAA
Source organism: Ailurus styani (assembly GCA_002007465.1). Lineage (NCBI taxonomy): Eukaryota > Metazoa > Chordata > Mammalia > Carnivora > Ailuridae > Ailurus > Ailurus styani. Next base: position 1,711,930 of record LNAC01000071.1, on the reverse strand, counting down.
TTATAATGTAATATTGAAATGATGCATGTAAAATGCTTGTCTCTATGTTTGGCATATTGTAAGCCCTCAATAACCATTGTTAGGTTTTACTGAGGGCTCGTTGCTTGCCAAGCAATGATTGTATTATTTATAACAATATATAATCATTATTATTGTATTATTGTATGTTAGCCCATAGCTTGAGTGGGGCTTCTAGAATGATCCGCTCTAGTCTTCTCCTTAAGGAGGCTCGTGGAGGGGTGCCTGGGTGGCTCAGTTGGTTAAGTGTCCAACTCTTTTTTTTTTTTTAAATTTATTTTTATCATTATTGTTTGCCCAGGGGTACAGGTCTGCGAATCATCAGGCTTACGCCTTTCACAGCATTCACCATAGCACAAACCCTCCCCAATGTCCATAACCCATCCACCCTATCCCTACCCTCCCTAATCTCACAAAACAAACTGAGGGTTACTGGGGGGTGGGTGGAAGTGTCCAACTCTTGATTTTGGCTCAGGGTGGTAAGATCGAACCCCACATCTGTCTACCTGCTTGGCAGGAAGTCTGCTTGAGATTCTCTCCTTCTGCCCCTCTCCCTGCTCATGCTCTCTCTCTCAAGTAAATAAATGAATCTTAAAAAAAAGGGGGGGGCTACTGGATTCCTTCAGGAGATAAAGATGATGGTCAAGTCCTTCCCATTGTCCAGAGCATAGCAAAGGAAGACACTTGTCTTAGTATGTCAGTTTGTATGTGAGCTACAAAGATATAAATTGTAAATCCTTACACTGCAGCTGCTATGTTTAGGGAGAGATATTTCAAACATGGTTGTCCCTGCTCTCACATAAGGGCTCTAAGTCCCCTGTTACCATCTGCCTATGTGAACCTCCATGTGCAGGCCAGTACTGGCTACGACTGGGAGGTTCAATGTTATAATAGGATCCCACCCAGCAAGGCAGGCAGTCTGGTGTATTGCAAAGAGCAGCGAATTTGAAATCAAAGGATTTGGATTCCAACCCTGGCTGAATAGAATCTTAGGTTTAATGGGCTCTGAGACTCGGTTTCCTTATGTGTAAAATAGTGCTAAATTTAATCTGTATACTCTACTTAACCACAGAGTTTTTGTGAAAATGATTTGTAAATGGTAAGCATTTGCATGTGTTGATATTATCATTTTATGGCATAATTGCCCACAAGCATGATATAAAGTCTTTTTAATTTATAGAAATTTAGAAAAATTATAAATATACTATAGGGCTGAGGGGAGATATTTTGTTCAGAAACGTAGAGAGATCTGGCTCAGCTAAAAAGCTTTTGTTCCTGAAAGACAAATACTGCATAATATTACTTATGTGTGGAGTCTAAAAATGCCGAACTCACAGAAGCAGAGATTATAATGTAGGTTGGCAGGGAGTGGGGGGGTGGGGGACACGGGAAGAATGTTGCTCAAACGGTACCAAGTTTCAATTATAAGGATGAATAAGTTCTGGGGATGTAATGTATAGCATGGTGACTTTAGTTAACTTTAGTTAACAATACTGTATTGTGTAATTGAAATGTGAGGAGAGTAGATCTTAAGTCTTCTCTCCACATGTGCACATAAAAGTAAGTATGTGAGGTGATAGTGTTAATTAGCTTGATTGTGGTAATTATTTCACAATGTAGTCATATATCAAAACATCACAGCTAAAATACATACAAGTTTAAAAAGACTTTGCACAAAACACTGGAGTCTATGTAATGGTGCCCCTCACTCTACCGAGCTGGGCCACCCTGCTGTCCACTCTGGGGTTCTGTCTGTTAAGAAGTAGCTTCAAAAAAAAGTAGCTTCTGAATCATATGAACCACCACAAGCTCTCCAATCTGCCCAGCACAGCAGACTTTCTAAAATGTATTTGATAATGTCTCTTAAAATCCTCCCCAACCTTTGGGGGTAATGACTCTCAGATCTTCTCTCTGACATCTCAGTTGGAGACCAACCCTTTGATGACATATGTTGGGTGGGCCCATTGCTGTCATTTAAGAAGATGCCTCTATTCAAATCCAGGTGTCTAGATCCATTCTTCCCAAACACCTGTCTGGCTTGTGCAAAAGGAGCTGGGTGGTATTCACAATCACAGCTTAGAAATCTGCATGGGTCTGCAGGCTTCTCTCTTCCCAGAAAAATTAAAGAAGAAATGAATTCAGACTTACGTAAATTTTAAAATCAGTCTGTCCTCATTATATCATTGGGTGGTGGATAAGTCACTTGCTCACAGGGTATCAGAAAATGGCTTTCCAACAGAACACCAAGCAATTACTTCTTGATCAAGTTCACTTTTCCATAGTTCTTATGAATGGGCAGGCTTTTCTGCTTGAACACCTGTCTGTCTTCTAAACACTCAGGGTGTAGGCTAGTCTTACATCCTTTAATTAATAACATGCCCTTTGAGGTTAGTGATTATACAGAAAGAAGCTTCATTGTACCAAGTTTCCAGCCTGGAGTGGAGATCCTGAAGTCAATGAGAAGTCACATCAGCATTCCATTCAGTTCTTTTTCACTAAAACCCAGTTTGGAATGAACCAAGAGAGCTTATCTTGGTTCATTATATGAAATTATAAATGGCTATGAATACATTAAAGGGATAAAACATGCCAGCTTTTTGGGAAAAGGCAAAGAATAAATTAGTCAAGAATTATATTAAAATATCAATGAAGAGATTTAAAAAATATTATGCTTCTCACTTCCTTTGCTCTGTTTTCAGGTTTTGTGATCCTTTAATGTCTTTTCAGCTTTAGATGCTCAGGATTAAAAGAATTACTTTCTGTGTAGTTTTTTCTGATTCCTTGATTTGTCTTTCTTCAGAGATTCAGTTTAATCTTTCTCTAAACTTAACTGTCTGTTAAGTCTGTCCTCTAAAATTTAATCCTGGCCTAGGAAATCTGAAACTTGTAAGAATTATGTCAACCCCATAGGTAAAAACCTTCCTTCCTTCCTCACTCCTTCCTTCACTCCTTCCCTTCCCTCCCTCCCTCCTTAAAATTCTTTCTTCTGAGAAGGATCCACTTCACGTTTCTAGGAGTGAACAGTAGCAGTTGCCTGATTGCTAGAGCACAATTCAAGTCCAGTTTATTCATCACCTTCCTTCTGCATTTCCAAATTCTTCCTTCTTTTTCTCTAAACTTGTCTGAGCCGTCATTGTCTGTCTCATATCTTAGGCTTCAGACTTTTCATAGTTGGAAGCACTGGCATCTGCTTTCCCCTTTGCCCAACCAATCCAATTAGCCACCAAGTCCAATTCTACCCATGAAATATTTTTCTAAATAACTAATTTATTCAAGTCGCTCTCTGAACAAAATAATTCAATGTTTCATATTAATTACAGAATAGAGATTAAATTCAACGTGGTGTTGTAGAATTTCCATGTCTTTATCCCAGCGTACCTTTGGCCTTATGTCTAATTTACTCATATGTTTCTTTTATGTTCCCTGGAAGCCAAGCTTATAGAGGTTTTCTGATTACATCTGGTGTGAAATCAAGCTAATTTCTACGACTATTTTACTTTAATTAAAAAAATTATATATAATAGCACATGGTGATTTTAGAAAACAAAATATACAGATAAGCAAAATGAAAAAAAATCTAAATTCAAACTTGCAGAGATAATGACTGCCAATGTTTTGCTGTATTTTCTTTCAGACATTTTTCTGTTCATATGTAAGTTTATAAAATGGAATCTTACTATAAATATTATAGCAAATTGTTTCAATAACTATATCATTGACTATAACCCCATGTTTATATTCCCATATCTTGGCTATCAAATACATGGATATTTAATTATCTGATCTCCTAGTTTGGTCACTTAGGTTGTTTCCAATTTTTTTTTTCATGATTTAAAAAAATGTTCTGACAAACTACTGTAGCAAACATTTTGTGCAAATCCTTAATTTCTTAGGGTTAATTCCTACAAGTGAAATTGATTCTTGAACATCTTTAATGTTTTCCTATCATTCCTATTTTCTAAATCTTAACAATTTTTGTTTTTGTTCTTTGGATCCAATTCAAAGCGTTTATGTTTTTATTGAAGTGTGAAAATTAAACTCAGAACTATTAATCTAAGAAAAGTTCAGACTGGAGCTAAGGATAAGCTAGAGATTACTCTCTCGTTCTTATAGTTCATAAGACTTGTTAACTTCAACCAGAATTACATGAGCTGTTACCCTGACAAAACTTACTCTCGAAATGGTTTATGTAGCTCCCTATGCCCCTCATTTCTGATCAAATCAGCTCAATCACTCACCCCAGTGCTGTTGATCAAGTTTAAGTTTTGTTACTGTGATATAAACTTCATAAGTTTAGGTGTGCCTGGCTAGCTGCCAGAAGCCCTTTTTTCAAGGGTACTTGGTCTATTGTTTGGGAATCCATCCCTAAATGGTTGTACGTTTCATTCTGTCCTACTTAATTGAAAAAACACACACACATTTATTGAGTCTTTTTGGTGCTGATGACTCTGTACTAGGTTCTGAGGCGCAATGATGAGCAAGACAGTCTCTCCCAAGGAGCTCAAGGTCCAGTAGGGAGGCTGACATGTAAATACCTGGACCCCTTTACTGTGGCCTGTGCAACAATAGAAGCATGTACAAGGAAGAGGAGAAAGCACCCCTTTAGGGAGGGGTCAGGGAAGACTGTTTACAAGAGGTGACGGGTGCAAGGCATTTGGAGGATAAACAGGAGTTCCACACTGAATCTGGAAAGGGCAGGGAAAAGAGAGAGCAGTATTTCTAAACATGAAGGAGCCTAAAACAATATGGTGTATTTAAGAAATGATACGTAGGGTGGTATTATTTGAAAAATGCTATGGAGAGAGGAAAGGGTGTGTGATGAGGTTTGAGAGGACAATGGCTAGAGCATGAATGGCCTTGTGCTCTTGTGTGCTTGATCTTGACTCTGGAGGCATGTGGCTTGATGAAACTGTTGTTTTAGAAAGTTGTATTGAACACTAGTACGGTGCCTTAATTTAGTTTAATTTGCCCCAGGGGTATAGGTCTGTGAATCATCCAGTGCCTGAATTTTAGATAAGAAGTCTTGGAAACAAGAAGACCAGGTAGGAGATGATTATCATTATCCACAAAAGAAATGAGGTGGGGGGTTGGGACAGGAACGTGATCATGGCAAAAATGGACAGAGGCCCAGGGCTCTGCACCAGGCCAGGGACTAGGAGGTTTGAATGGGCATAGCACTGAGAAAGGACTTTAAAAAACATGGTAGAGTGGTTGAATGATTCAGGAGAGTTCAGGGTGGAAATCAAAATTAGGAGTCACTCATCTAAAAGGGGCATCAGCAGGACAAGTTTGGGTAAAGAGCAGAATCCATGTGAGATTCAACAGTTTGGGCCCTGGGTACACCAGAAAATACCCCAGGGGGTAAAATCAATGAATTCTCTAAGTAGAACAAGCAAATCTCAACAGGGATATCCTTAAATAGACCACAAAGTAAAATTTTCCTCCAACCCAAAAATCTGCAAAATACCAGCAAAAGAGAAGTCTTTGAGGGAAAACTATCCTGAATTTATTTCACAATAATTTTGATCTGAATATGAAAATCTCATTTAGACCAAAATATTCAAATTTCATAGGCAAGTCAATAGGCACTCAACACTTGCCTTGCTTACTTTATTGGCTTCTTTGTATCCCTAGCAGGGAGGATTTTTGCATTATTGTCCGTATCCTTTCCTGGGGTAAAAAGGGAACAGTAAGTCACTTATAGATGTTGAAAAGCACCCCCTCGAAGTGCTAACATTTGCCACTTTTCCTCTACTTTTCCACAGGTGCCATTTACCCCCTTTGGTTTGCACTGTGTTCTAGTTATGTAATTTTGTATAAACAAACCATTTAAAAATTTAGTGGCTTAAAACAACAGGATTTTGCTTCTAAGTCAGTAACTTGGCCAGAGTGGGCTGGGGCAGTCTGTCTCTAATCCATTTGATGTTGGCCTTGGTGGATGGAAGGCAGAGGCATGGAATTATTTGAATGCTGCCCCCTCACATGTCTGGGATGCTGAGAGACTCAAACAGGTGGGGTCTGGAACAGCTGGAGCCATGGCCATGTCTCACTATTCCTACGTGATCTCTTCAGGAAAGTGGCTTCAGGGTAGCCAGATGTTGGTGGAGGGCTTGCAAGACATGACAAGAGAGAATGAGAAAGAGAGAACCAGGAAGGAGCTGAATTGCCTTCTCTAATCTACCTTTGGAAGACAGTAAGTCTCTCTTTTGCTACATTTGAGTTATTAGAAATGAATTGCTAAAGCCAGTTCATATTCAGGGGCAGGGAATTGGACTCCACCTTCTGTAGGAGGAGTGTCAAATAATTTGTTCTAAAACCACCACAGTCTAAATGAGAGGAGAGGAGACCTACCGCTGTAACAATAGTTTGGTTGTAGACCTTTTTGTTTCAGAAATTCTCACCAGAGAACCTCTTGACTCCTCTTATAACTTATTTGGGCTCTTAACCCAACTTGCCCAAGTTCAGTTCTCTGTAACTTCTGATGGTCCCAAAGCAACATGATAGAGTGGAAAGAGCAGGTGTTTGGAGTCAGAAAGACCTGACTAGTAATCTCCTGGTCTCAGGTGTGCTGCTGACTTGCTGTGATTGCTTTGTGACTCAGACAAGCTTCCCACAATGAGTCGAGGTGTTTAGTTTAGACCACAGATAGCATGCTTTTTCCTTTAGTTAAAAACACCAGTAAGATTTATGTGTGGAGCAATTAACAAACTTATCTAAGCTCTTCTTACATAAAAAGTTTGAGGCTGGGCTCTGTGGAGGTTACAAAGACTGGCCTAGCAGCAGTAGATGCTGGTTCTAATCAGGAAGTGGAGGCGTTCTGTGGAGACAGGAGCCCATACCATTACTGTCCTAAGACCTGGGCGAGCAGGGCTCCCTGTGCCATCCAGTGCTCCTCTCTCCACTGCCCCCAGTCTCAAGGGCTTCCATGCTTTGAAATCTCTTCCTCAAAATTTCCTAAGTGACTCTCCAGTGAGGTTAGTTCTAGCCAAGGCCTGTAGTGCCATATGAGGAGGGTGCTCTGAGCCTGGACCAAGTTTGACATAGGCCCTGGTCGCCCTTTCTCCCCTTCAGGATGCTGTCTGACTCTCTGCACCCCCACCTCCCCATGCATGGGGTTGACTAAATGTTCAGGAGATTCTGGACTCAGGACAACAGGGTTGTGGCAGGGCTCTGTGGCAGGGCCCTGCTTCTAGAAGTGCATCCTGGTGAGCAGATAGCTTCCGTTGGCTAGCATAGTATTCTTCTAATAGGAAGACATGAAACTGAGCTGCTAGAATGGTGCTGACATGCGAATTTTGAGGCCTGAGAATTTACATTTCTGGCAAGTTTCCAGGTGATGTTAATACTTTTGGTCAGAGAACCACATTTTGAGAACTAGTGTGAAACTGTATGTGAAGGAACTGTGTTATATTTTTCTCCACCCTTCGAGAATGTTCATTCTTCCGTTCTGTGGTATTGCTAAAATGCCTAGTTCAAGAGTAATGCGGGTCTAAATTCCCTCCTCCAAACACTAGGTATACACAGTGATACTGACTCAGGCATCACCCTATGAAATGGTCCTCTGCAAATGCTCTACATGACTGACATGCCCTGTTGATCATGGCTGTCAGTGTGGTGGGTTTCTCATCTGTGTGGGTCAGAAAGGCAAATCTGTAGCTCTGGGACCACCTCAATGCCACAGGAGTGAGTATGAGTGTGCCTTCCTTTATGTATTTTCCCAAATTTTTGATGGAGATGAGATGTCAAAAACTAAAATCTAAACAATGTTTGCTGGAGGAGGTAGCTTTTCAAAGGAAAATTGTAACGGATATTTGAGTGGGATCTTTGCTTTGGAAGCTTGGATTTTAAACACAGGGGGGTATGTTTGTGGCCTGGGTTTCTTTTCTTTATTTTTTTTTTTAAAGATTTTATTTATTTGAGAGAGAGAGAGAGAGAGCATTAGCAGGGTAAGGGCAGAGGAAGAGGGAGAAACAGACTCCCCACTGAGCTGGGGCTCCATCCCAGGACCCTGAGATCATGACCTGACCCAAAGGCAGACGCTTGACCAACTGAGCCACTCAGGCGCCCCATGGCCAGGGTTTCTGAATAACAGAGGCTAACAATAAAAATATCTTAAAAATAAATTATAACTTTAAAAAAAATCTGAAAGAAAATCCTGCCATCCGCATAGATGAGAGCTGCATAGCATGCACAGTGTATAAAACAGGATGACTCAAAGGGCCCCCATCTCCTCCTGGGGCCTCCAGGCCTCCTCCTAGACCCGGGCCTGCCCGGGACTGGGCTCAAATTGCCTCTGACTCCAACAACCCTAGGTTCTTAAAAGTTGCCACTTCACTTCACCCAAAGGTGACCAGCAGGTCACATGACCTCTTAAGGGATTCAGGACTTTGCAAAGACATCTCTGGTCCCCATGATTGAAAACAGCAGTCAATATTTACTAAATAGCAGGTAAGTGTCAAGTCCACTCCAAGATGTGGGGCCTACAAAATATGTAGTTCCCCGGGGCTAGCAATATAGTCTTGTCTCTCCCCTCCCCACCAAGGCCTCCACAGAAGCCACTAAGGAGCATTGCCGAGCATGGAGGTACTCAGACAGAGGTACCAGCCAGCTGCTGCAGAAACTAGAGGAGAGAATTGTGTGTGTGTGGAAAACTGGATGTAATAAGGATTCCCACATGTTATCTTCAAGTTTACTTAATGGGATGATCAGAACTCGGGGACTTGCCCAAGATCCTACCGCTTGGGTTACAGAGCCAGGATTTAAGTCAACTGCACACTTCCGGTGTGTGCTGGAAGGGATCGTCAGAACAGGTATCAGATTACAATAATCACTCACCTATCTACTAGCTATGCCCTGGTAACTTAACTTAATCTCTCTCTTCCCAAACTCTTATATAAACTAGACTTATTGTGAGGAAGAGAGAGAGAAGAAACGAAGTGTCTAGCAGGGCATGGGATATATAATAGGTCCTAAAAAGGTCAGCTTCTTTCCTTCCCTTCTCTTCTCCTCCTAAGCCTAAGGGCTTCACTCTGATTCACCAGGAGGCACAAAACAGAGGTTTTCTTTCAAGCAAGTTACTTTGCCTTTTTTTTAAAAAAAGATTTTATTTATTTATGTGACAGAAAGAGAGAGATCACAAGTAGGCAGAGAGGCAGGCAGACAGAGAGGAGAAAGCAGGCTCCCCGCCAAGCAGAGAACCAGATGCAGGACTTGATCCCAGGACCCTGAGATCATGACCTGAGCCGAAGGCAGAGGCTTTAACCCACTGAGCCACCCAGGTGCCCTACTTTGCCCTCCATTTCCTCATTTACAAAATGGAGATTATAGAGTTGCTGTGGTATTTAAAGGGAAAATGCATGTCAAGTGCTTAGCATAATATATAGCACGTGGTCAGTGCTCAATAAACGCTAATTATAAATAAGAAGTGAAGTGGCAACTTTTAAGAACCTAGGGTTGTTGGAGTCAGAGGCAAGGTGAGCCCAGTCCCGGGCAGGCCCGGGTCTAGGAGGAGGCCTGGAGGCCCCAGGAGGAGATGGGGGCCCTTTGAGTCATCCTGTTTTATACACTGTGCATGCTATGCAGCTCTCATCTATGTGGATGGCAGGATTTTCTTTCAGATTTTTTTTAAAGTTATAATTTATTTTTAAGATTTTTTTTCAGGATTTTCTTTCAAATAAAACTGAATTTTGCACAGTCCTCAGAAGTTCTTCCTCTGTTGCTGAATTGAGCTTCCTAAGGGCTTCTTGTCGGAATGAAGAGAATGAAGTGCTTGACTTTTCGATAATAGCCTCTGGTTTAATAATTAGACATTCCAGGAATAACTGCTTTGGCCAAAGTCAGTGACATTTTGTTTTGGCAGTATTTTCCTTTCTTCCCATTCCATTGTGATTCTGGAAAAAGCTGTTTGGAAGCCTGGAGTTTTTGTAACACGTTTTGTTCTTTAAGGCCACATTGTGTGCTAAGATTTTCCCCAGAGGTCACAACTAGAAATACTTTAAGGTGGAAAGACCACGGGAAAGGCCAACTTCCTATATATTCCAGATGAGGAGAGAAGTTTTCAATGTAAGGCTCTAGTATAACTCTTCTTCAGATTTTTATTCTATCTTCGCAACAGGGTGCTGGCCCTGTGGAGTTTTTAAAAGAGACTGGGAGGCCTTGGGCAAGAGAGACCAGCCCAGCCATTAACTTGTCCCTGGCAAGTTACTGAAAACCTATAACCCTCAGTGTCCTCATCTGGAAAATGGCAGTCATAAACCCACATTGCAGGAGGGTTTGGAGGACAAAGGAACTTACATAAAGCTCACAGTGTATGGCCCATGGTAAGCGCTCAGTACAGCTCAGTAAACTTTATGTCCTTTCCTTTGCCTCCTCCACTGCTTTATAATTAGGCAACCATGGGCAAGTCTCTTAAGCCTTCTTGGTATCAGTTTACCCATCTGTAAAATTAAGGGGCTTTGCCGGCTCACCACACACTACTCTTGCACGAGGCCTGAAGAGTCTATGAATCAGTGATTCTTTATGTTGTTTCCATTCACTGACAAGCTGCTCCAACACTGGCCGGAACCAGCTCCAAGGAGAAAGGTGCCATGGCCACAGGAGGCCGCTGGCCTATATATCACAATGACCCTTGAGCTAAGCCTGAGGAAAGTAGAAAAGCAGAGGAACCTCAGCATGGAAAACAGCTTGAACACTTCAGGCAATTAGAGGAGTCCAGGGAGGTTTAGCCCAAACCTGCTTGGATTTCTGAATAATCAACTAATTCCAGGGTCAAGTTCGGCATTTCTGCCATGTCCAGACTACTCTATTACTCAGCACTTTTTTGGTGAAAAGCAACAGAAACCCAGCAAAAACCAGGTGAAATCCAGTAAAGACCCATTAATGCACAAAAGAGAATTTATTATCCATGAAAGTAGGAAGTCCGAAAGATAGATCCACATGTGGCTGGGCAAGGGGTTCAGGGAGTGCTGTAAGGGCTTTTCCTCTACATCTTTCAGCTCTTCTTGTCTGTTGTTTTGAACATTGGCCTTTTGGTTTTTGACCTGCTTCTGATAGACTTTCTCTACCTGCCAACTTGGACCCTGACAAGCTTGGGTTTGTAATCCAATGGAAAGAGACCTGTGCTCCTCACCCTGTCCACATTTCAAGTCCTATGGAAGAGCTATGATTGGATTTTGTTAGGATGTGTGTTCATTCCTTGGATGAGCAGAGGGTAGCATGTCAATGGCATACCACAGTCTACAGAATATATAGGCCTAGATGATGTGGGTGCCAGTACGAACAGGGGCCAGGTGGACCTTGTGATTTATAGTCCAGTGGTATCTGTGTGGGACAGAGGAGTTGCTGTTTACTAACTTTTGTTAAAATGTGTGCCAGGCAAAAACAAACAAACACAACCCAGAGAGATCCCCATGAGATCCCCAGCGAATTGAACGGAAGTCCTAGTATTGGTTCAGCCTCTTGTCTACCGAGACACATTCACCCTTCAGAGACCACTGAGAAACACAGCAGCTTAGCCCTGGGTTGGCCTCTTAAGAACTCGATCTCCTCAGCATTTTCATGCATCTTACACATCATTATCCATCACATGTCTTTCCAGTGCCAATTCCCTCACTCCCACTGTGTTCCCTACCTGCCTGAAACACCCCAACTCTGGGTCAACCAAGCCATCCCATTTCTTTGTGCTTATGCCTGGACTACTGAGCCCTCCAGGAGATAATCACAGGCCTGTACTGATAAGGCCCACCATAAATTCATGGCTCCCAACCTGAGGCAGGCCCTATTCCTAGGCAGCAATTCCATCTGTCCTGCACAGTGGCCATTTCAAACATTCTTTACTCTCTGATTATTCGCTGTTTCTCCTGTGTTTAGATTTTCCACCTATGTCTTTTCTGTGCACTGATTGTCTGACCTTAACAAACAACATCACCCGGCTCCTTGCCCCCTGGCTTTCTGTTGGGTTTGTAAAGGGAGACACCAGGAGAAGCACCAGAGGGAAAGAGAACAGAAAAGTTGGGTTCTCTGTATCCCTGCTTCCTCTTGGCCTCACCATAAGTCTGACTAAGGTCTCTGTTGGGCAACTAATTCCCCTTTCATGGCTCCTGCTCTCAAAGGCTCCCTTCCCTTTTTTTGCCCATTGTTGCTAGTTCCTGGGTGCCCCACCTTCCCTTATTTGTTCCCCTGACCCAGCCCACATCTGTCTGACTTGTGCCATAATTAATCCTCTTTAGTTAAACTCTTTGAGTGTGCTGTTTCCTGTTGAAGAACAGTTTCCTGTTCTACCTGTTGTACCTACATTTACTCTCCTCGAACACATGGCCTTTCCAATGATTCCTTCATCCCCAGCAGTGACATGACCCCTTCACTCTTCCTTCACAGAGAGAACAGAGGCCACCAGGAAGGAACCTCCTCACCTTCTTCCACTGAGCCTAAAACCTTCCTGTATCTGCTTCCATCCTCTTCCCACCATTTCTCCTATTATACTAACAGATTATCCAGCCCCTGCCTGAGACCAGTTTGTCTCCTTGTGCTCTGGATTCCATGACCCCATCTTCCTGGGGACCTTGTTCTGTCTGTTATTGTTTCTCTCTATAATCTTTAGTGTGTCCCTCACACTGGATTCTCCTTCCCGGCAGCAAAGTTGCTCAAGGCTTTCCCATCTTTTTTTTTTTTTTTTTTTTTTTTTTTTTTTTTTTTTTAGTTTTATTTATTTATTTGGGAGAGAGAGGGCGAGGGGGGTTTGGGAGGAGGGGCTGAAGGAAAGAGAGAGAGAAAATCTCAAGCAGACTCCATGCTGAGTGTAGAGTCCAATACAGGGCTCAATCTCATGACCCGGACATCATGACCTAAGCTGAAACCAACAGTCTGATTCTTAACTGACAGAACCACCCAGGTGCCCCAAGGCTTTCCCATCTTTAAAATGCCCCCTCAACACCTCCTTCTCTTTAGCCACCATATTTCTCTCTTCCACATCACAGAAATCTTCTGAAAAAGATTGTCTTCCATCTCCACAACCTCACTTCCCATTTTCTGAGGATGGCCTCTAGCCCCTAATGGGCGGCCTGTCTGTTTAAAGGACCACACCATCTTTTGCTGAATCTGGCTTTTTATCTTTAGTAGGAATTTAGTTGTTTCTCTTTTTCCCTAAAAAATTATGTTTAAGAAAGAAAATGGGTTATGAGTCTGAAAAGGGTGGTCAAACATTGTTAATGCCGGCATTCCACGCTTACTTTTCAGCTATAGCTCACAAAAGAAATCCTTGAGAAAATGTGTGTGGACTTCAGAGCTGTGGTCAACACTGGGCATCGGGACAAAGGGAGGCCCGCATCAGGTTCTGTGAGGCAGGAAGCAAGAACGATGGCCAAGAGAGGAGCTCAAAGCCAGGAGTGGGTCTGAGGGTTTGAGGCAAAATTCATTCCCATGTGGTTCTCATCTATAGACGGCAGAGTCTGTGGTGCTTTATGAGAGATTACTTGCTCTGTCTTGAATTTAATCTTTATCTTCCCTCTACCTCCACCTGGGAACATTTACGTTAATCCTCTAATTTATCAGAAGGAAGTTGAATAGAAAGCATATTCTTTAACAGACAACCAACTTACATTTAAAGAGCAGCTGCTCAGTTATCAAAGAGCATGGATTTTAGAATCAGACAGGTATGGGGGTGATCACAGGAAATTTATTAAGTCTCTCTAGGTCTCAGTTTCTTCTGTACTACTCAAAATGTATGCATTCTCCACCATGTTTGACCTCTTCATACATATAATTGCCCAATACCTGCAGGCTAGTACTTTCACAAACTTCAATATGCATTTGAATCACTTGGGGGATCTTATTAAAATGCAGGTCCTGAGTCAGGAAGTCTGGAGTAATTCTGCATTTCTAAGAAGGTCTCAGGTACTGCCCAAACTACTGATCCTTGGCCCATACTTTGAGTAGCAAAAGCTTCTCAGAGCATTGATCACATGAGTATGAAAAAAGAAAATGAGTCACCATCTCTTACAGCAACGGAAAGTTTCACAGTGTCTCTTAGCCTTTTTAAAGATTCCTTACAGGGGTGATGGGTGGTCTGCATGCCTGCAGGTGGTCAGGACTCCTCTTGTCACTTCAACTTGGTGTGGCCAGGTCTGCTAGCCCCACTGGTCCTGTCCTCTGCATTCTCCTGGTTCATGTCCTAGCTAGCCAGAGCACCTTAGCCCTCTTCAGGCACCTCAGATATGTGTAGGGGAATTTCTCTGTTTCTAGTCTCCCCTCCATGAACTAGCCTGTGCACACTGGTTCCTAAATTAGGTCCAGACATTGTGGAAGAAAGAGCTCCCTGCTGACATGCCTTAGACTTCCTGCATACTGGGCAATAATGGTGTAAATCAGCTTTTGGACACTAGAAAAATTGGGCCCAAAAAAGCATTGGGCCCAACTCTTCCACATGTATTTCCTATGGTCAAATAAAATGTGTATGCTTTGAAACATTTAAAAAACACTCTAGGAATTAAAATGTAAATAATATAACAATAAATGACAAGCTGTTATCATAATAACGTCTATAGTTTTATTGAGTACTTGCTATGCCCCCGGGGCTGTATATTTACTACCGTTAATCTTCTTTAATCTGTGTTTCCTTCTTGTGCCTATGGGGATATTGGAACTCGGAGAGGTTGAACAACTTCCCCACAGCTTAGAATCTGCCACCTTGGTCTCAGGTGAAGCCTCCTTACACTCCTTCTGTTTTTCCAGACTTAAGTGATCCCTCATGCTCTCTTTTCATTCAACAACCACGTCATTACATACGCGTCTTGTTTTACTTCTGCCACTCACTTTCTCATTCATAATATTTGTGGATTTTATTAATGAGGCTCCCCTTCACTTGAAGCAATGTGATCATCACAAATGGGAAATATCAGTGAGGGGCTTCTTCAAAATATTTTGTTGAGCTTAATCTTACACAAATGGTCTTCCTGAGGGTCTGGAGTGGTGGGAAATGGAGTCGCTTTTTCTGTTAGGTATCTGTCTATGAAGGGGGTGAATTATTTGCGTTTCCACTGTAGGGCTGAAGGAATGCTTGAGTTCATACCAAACCACACACTAAGAATCCTGGTGTATTGTTTTGCTAGTGAGTGACTGAATTGGGGTCAGCCCCCAGGATGGGAATCAGGACAAGGAGACCTAAACAGGGACTCAACCGAAACAGATGAACATAGGGGAAGGGAAGGAAAAATAAACTAAGATGAAAACAAAGAGAGAGAGACCAACCATAAGAGACTCTTAACTGTAGGAAACAAACCGAGGGTTGCTGGAGGGGAGGTGGGTGGGAGGACGAGGTAACTGGGGGATGGGCATGAAGAGGACACTTGATGTGATGAGCACTGCGTGTTATATGCAACCGAGGGATCTCTAAATTCTACCCCTGAAACTAAAATAAGAAAAAAAAAGAAAAGAAAATCATAGCAATACTCCAACTAGGGAGGAGTGACTTAAATACTAGGCTCTCCAAATAGTTTTTGTGAGCTGGAAGCCCCTTTGTGTGTCTGGAGTCATCTTTCAAGTTTTAAAGAAACAAGTTTGAGTAAACTACGGCAGTAATGGGCAATGGCTGGGACAGGTGCCTTTGGTCTGACCCTCGAATGTTTGTTGTAAGATCACAGAACGTCATTGATTCCGGCCACCTGACCATCATCAGATCCTGCCTACCTCTAACAACAAGAAAATAATTACCTCCCACTTTGCTCTCTACTCTTCCTTTTTGGGATTATGCTCAGTCCTTCTCCTTTAATGGGAGGGAGATGGAGAAAATGTAGGAGATTTCTACATCTCTAGATTCTGTAGAGGCTGGTAAAGGCTCATAGAGAAGAACCTCTTTTCCTTGAAGTTTCCTTAAAGCAGTGATTGTAGAGATGGTATGGCCTTTAGCACACATTTCATTGACGGCTTCAATGTGTTTTGTTTGCCAAATACTTTATTTTCAGAGAGAGAGTTACTCCGTGCTTTATAAATAGCAATGTTCTCAAATCTATAAAGGGGAACTGCATTTTCTTTTAATGATGATGTTCTAAAAGAAATGTGTAGCATATTAAAGCAGAAGAAATGCTGTAGGAATACAAAGTGACTCCCTATCCGGTGTTCAGTATTTGAAAGGTAATAAAGATGACCAACCCTAATCATGGTTAACAATTTACCAGAAAGGAAGAAACCAACCCTGCAACAGGCAGGTAAAGAAAAACCCCAAAACTTCAGTGAGCAAATGGCCAGTGTGCACTTATTAATATCATAAAGTGAGAGGAACAGAAATGCACATCTTAAGAAGTTCAGTGCCCAGAGAGTCTGGTCCTAGATTGAATGTGCATTCTTGGTGACACACAGCCTCTGACTTGGAGTCTTTCGAAGGTGCTGAAGGTAGAGCAAGTCAAATAGCCATGTGAGCTTTCTGGACTTGAATCTCCTCCTCTAAGGGGTGAAGACTGTGATGAAAATACATGAGACAATGATTCAGATCTGTCGCTGTTGGGTTGGTCATGTCGTTGTTATTCTGACCAGTAGTGGCGCTCATTTGGAAGACTCTGGTTCAGAGTTCTCTTTGCTGAGACTTTGTGGTTAGCACCCTCCTGCATGTCTCTCTGGGCCCTGCCCATCACAGCCTCTGTGTGCAGCCCTGTCTGTGTGTTGATGTGTGCGTTTCACTTCTCTGGGAATGGCCTGATGGGTTCTACCCAGTTTTCCCAAGTTCAGAGGACAAAGGGGACGTTGAAATGAATGAAAGGATGAATCGTCTTAGGATGAGAATTGAGAGCAATTTAAAATGTTAAAATTCATGGCAAGACTGCAGAAACATCAGTCAATCCTCAGTGTGTGGCTCACAAAATCTTCATTTCCATCGAGAGCAGAGCAAAAATGCTGCCAAATCGAGATAAACAGTCACTTTCAGATGGCAGCTCAGTCGGGCTCAGATTGTCTCCTTACCTCCCTTGTTGGTTTACCTAAGTTCTAGAGTCCTTACATCTTATCTTGACCACAGGAGGAGTGTCTGGTGCCTGTGTTGTCCTTGTCCTCAAAGGCCTGCTCTTCAGCCTGCTCGTCAGTCCCCTGTGGTGAGACGCCATCCCTCACATGGGGGCCCACAGTAGAGCACTTGGCAGTTCCTTAGTCTTGACCCCAGCTCTCCCAGCTGCTGGCTTCTGTCAGTTATTTCAGGTGGACCACTGCTCTAGAAACCCTGAGATTGTTGTTCTCCATCATGCTGGAGGTAGGTGTTCATGGTTATACATCCTGTTTGGAGGGACGTTGCCATGTTTCCTTCTTGTTTCTGTGTGATTATTACTAACAACACTCTCTTCACTGCCCAAAGTGTCCCGGGATCATGGGATTTAGGAAGGTACCTCTCCAGGTGCCCATGGCCAAACACCTCCCTCAGCCATTGCTTCCCTCCTGCTCGATGCCTTCTTGCACACAGAGCAAGTAGGACAGGAACCTCAACTCTAATCAAGTCTACTCCAATACTCTCATCATGGGGCCTCACGTTTGTTTTTGGCCTGAGGGAAGAGAGAGGAGGAAAGAGGAAGATAAAGGATACTTATCCAATTAACTATGCCTCCCCTCTTCCAGACAACATTCTAAGCTTTCTCTCTTATTATTTAAATGGAATGCTCTAGAAATAGTATTACATGGAGTTTTCTAGAAACAAAGCAAAACAAAACCATTTTTAGGTCCCCGGTCCGCTCGGTCCGCTCGTGGCTCTTCAAGAACCCATGTCCAGTGGTGAAGGGGAAAGTTGGTGTATGGAGGCTGCTGAAGGTGTGTGTGAAAGGAGGGACCTCAAAGGTGCAAAGGAGAGGTGCTCAGAGCAGGTGAAAGGGGGCAAGGCTTACAGTAAAGGGAGCGAATACTCCGAGTCAGTAGGAAAGTCGTCATAACAGAGTACCCTCATGAGTTCAGCTGATAGGGATGACAAGAGCAGGAAAGGAGGTGCTCCCTGAAGACTATAGGGATCAGAGGAGGCTTTTTGACTGCCTGGAATTTCAATGTGGAAATTGGGAAATGGGTGGGCAGAAAGATTTACTGATAGAGAGAAAGGGAAGGGAAAAATGAAAATGTGGTGGCGTGAAGCAGCAGGCTCCTTAGGGGAGCCGGGGGGAGCAATCTAGTTGGAACACATCCTTTGTGCAGAGAAGCAGGTACACATGACATTGAAAAGGCAGACTGGAGACAGACGGTGACTGGCCTTTAAAGTCAATTTGATGAGTTTCAACTTTATTTTCTGGCATAAGGCAGATACTGAAGGGCTTTGAGCAAGAGAGAGAGATAATTAGAGCAGGTTTCTCTTGTCCCTCCCTCCATTTGTTTGTTTTTCTGTTTTGGGGAAACTTATCTGTCACGTATGTGTGTAGACTGGCTAAAACTTTGAAATGATTACAGAAAGAAAGGCCAGATTAGTATTTTAAGTCAGCTCTTAGAACTGTGCTCAGTGAGGTAAGGGACAATAAGCTGGCCGTGAAGGAAAAGTTAAGAAATCTCATCAGAGTCATATAGAAAATAACCAAATGAAAATTCTAGAACTGGATAATGTATTGTTTGAAATTAAAGAGTTACAGGATACACTTAACATAGAAATGAAAAAGTGAGCTTAAAGAGTTATTGATTAAACTATCCAATCCAAAGAAGAGGGGAACAAGAGTGAAAAAAAAATGCACAGAGCCTCGGGGACATGATGAATGTTTCAAAAGATCTAATATATGTGTTATTGCTGTTCCAGAGAAGGGGAGAGAGATTCTGTAGAAAGAATGGGCAAAACATTCTTAAATTTCGTGAAAGACAGAAGTTTATAGATTCAGCAAACCAATGCAGTATAAGGACAAAGAAACTGGAGCATATCCTAGTTACACTGATCAGAACCAAAGAGAAAGAGGAAATATGAAAAACAGCCGACAAAACCCAATACCCTGCAGACAAGGGAAAATGACTTGGCCACTGACTTCTCAGCAGGAAATATGGAGACCAGAAAACAGGGCAAGAACGTCTTCCAAGTGATGGAAGATATTATATTCAA
This sequence comes from Ailurus styani, assembly GCA_002007465.1. NCBI lineage: Eukaryota > Metazoa > Chordata > Mammalia > Carnivora > Ailuridae > Ailurus > Ailurus styani. Next base: position 1,692,882 of record LNAC01000071.1, on the reverse strand, counting down.
TTAGCCAGCATATAGTACATCATTAGTTTTTTATGTAATTGAATATAATAATAAAAAATAGTCTAAAATAAAAAGAGATCACATTTATGAAATTTCAAATCAGTTTTCTAAAAGAACTTTTGATGGGTCTAGGAAAAGCATATGATATAGTAAATTTTAAAATAAATTTTAAAATATCATAACATAAAATATATATAGTTTTAAAAAAGGTATTCTTCCTATTTTCTAGATCTCTGTTGATACTGATAAACATGGAAAGACTATTGGAAATATATAAAACTTTTTATACAAATAAAGATGTTTAAATCAACTTGCAAAACAATTTAAAGTGATGGAAGATTAAAAAACTCAGGGTGAATACCTTTTAAGAGGGAAGGTGAAATAAGGTATTTTCAGATAAAAGAGAATTTCTCATTTAGCAGACCTAGAAGAACTCTTCGGGGAAGTTCCTACTATGGCAAATGAAAGTAAATGGAAACCAGGATCTTCAGGAAAAAACCAAGGGCATAAAAAAAGGTGAACATGTGAGTAAATACAAAAACTATGCCCACTCGCACCCAGCAAACTCGATTCTCCTGCATCTGCTCAGTCTTAGCAAGGGGTTCAGGCCCAAATTCTTCCCATTATTCTTTTTTTTTTTAATTTGTTTATTTATTTGAGGGGAGGGAGGGACAGAGGGACAGAGAGAGAGAATCTCAAGCAGATTTCCCGCAGAGCAGGGAACCCCACTTGAGGCTCAAACTCATGACCCTGAGATCATGACCTGAGCTGAAATAAAGAGTCAGAGGGTTAACAGACTGAACCACTCAGGCGCCCCTCCCATATTTTATACTGCTTTCCTGGCACCAACTCATCCTGAAATTCTGTCCTTCTCATCTTCAAAATATGTACACAGAGTCTTAAGACTATTACCACCACTATTCACCCATTGTATTCACCCCAACTACACTGCCATCATCTTTCTTGTAGGTCATTGCAACAACCTCCTACTCACCCTCTGTCTGCTTCCCTGGCCCCTTGCAGTCTGTTCTAGCAGAGCAGCCAGAGTGGTCCTCTTAATACATAAATCTGTTCAAATCACCCTTCCGGTCATCTCCATTGGTAAGCTCTCGATCTCAGAGATGTTACTGGATGGATCATTAACATATCATTGTTAAATGACACACCATTGTCATTTTTGTATATAACTGAGAAGACATTTAAAGACTTGAATAATTTTTATTATAATAAAAAACCCTTTCCATTTCCATTAATTTATTTATATGAACGAAGTTCTCAGAACATGTATCTTTAAAAATAAAAAAAAGAGAATAGAATTGATATTGAATCTTATCTCATTCTACCAATGAAGAATATTACTCTGTGGATATATGACCTAATTCAGAAAAAAAAATTCAACCCATCCATGTCATTAAAAGATATGTTTTCAATAAAATTTTACTTCTCACATTAAGCAATAATTTTTTGAAATTTAGAACATCTAACTTTGATCAGTTATGTCCAATAATAATTGTCATGATAACTCAATCCCTAGGACATTTTATAACACTTAGAGTCTTATGGATGTAGAAAGTAAAAATTTTAACATTTTAATTTATATTCAAGTTTTTCTTGCAGGGAGTTATTTGATAGGGTCATCTGTAAAATATTTTCAAGCATACAAATATTTTATATCAGAATAAAATTCTGGGTGAGAAAACAGACTAGAAAAATAAGTTCAGGGAGAAAAAAGAAGAACGAAGAATCTCCAACTGCTAAAGAAGAGTTCATGAATTTTTTAAAAGGATGATGATGGATATCAAATAGCCATGGGATTTAAATTCCACTGGATACATTTGAGATAGTGATGTAACAACCTTATTTTTAAAGTAGCAATACTTACAATATGCTGGACATGGCATCCTTGGCTACTATTTAGCTTTATGATGATAAATGTTATACATTGACAAATGTTTAAGTTGATAGTTTTTCAAATTTTTAAAAGTGAAACATAAGCAGATAATTTGAATCCTAGTGCTGTAATAGTATCTAACCTGGAGAGTAAGTATTAATACTTATTAAATGTTAATATATGCTAGGCACAGTTCTAAGTATTTCACACATATTTTGTGAAGTTATTTATCATAAGGGTATGAGTAATGTCCTGGTTACTATTATGACACAATAAATAACCCCAAACTTAATGGAGGTAATAAAGCAATCATTTTCTTTATCTCACAATTTTGTGGGTTAGGAATATGGGAAGGGCCTGAGTGGGCCATTCTCACTTGGGGTGTCCCATGGAGTTACAGTCAGGTGCTGGTTGGGACTGTGGTTGCCTGAAGGACCGACTGTGTGTGGATGCCCAAGCTAGCTTGCTCAGAGTGGGCAGTTGATGTTGGCTGTTGTCTAGGAGCTCAGGGGGTGCTACTGGTCAGAGCACCTGCATGTGACTCTGCCATGACAATCTCAAGGTAGTCAGGTTCCTTACATGGCAGCTGCTTTCCCTAGGATGAACATCCCAGTGGTGATGGATGAAAGCCATATGGCCTTTCTGACATAGCATCACTTCTACTGGGTGGTCACAAGCTCATGCAGAGTCAGGGAAAGGAAAATAGTTCCCACCTGTCAATGGAAGGGGTATCAAAGAATTTGAGGGCCATGTGTTTTTCTTATTAATTTTAAATACTGCTATTTCTGTAGCATTTTTGCTTCTAATATTATTTCATGTGCTTTTTTTTCCCTCAAGACTTTTTTCTTCATTGTAGCTGAGGTTTGCCTATTTGTCTTTTTATTTTATTTTATTTTATTTTATTTTTCCTTTTGTGTCCCTAGAGTTCCATCTTCTTCCTTTCCTGAGTGCCTATGGACAATCAGCTTTAGCCTGTGCCCAGGCTGGGTGTGATTTTCCCTTCCTGACTCAGCCCTACTTTCCCCTCCCTCCCTCCCTCTCTCCCTCCCTTCCTTCCTTCCTTCCTTCATCCTTTTTTCCTCACTCAAAAACTTCTATGTATTACCCTGCTTCAGCCTATTTTACCTGAGAAAAGACTTTGGGAGAAGGCCTGGGGAAATCACTATGGTATCTACTTGCTATTGTACTGCAGTGTCCTTCCTTAAGACACCTGG
>LNAC01000071.1:1663277-1689679 GCA_002007465.1 Ailurus styani | reverse complement strand
CCTCCTCCTCCTCTTCTTCCTCCTCCTCCTCCTCCTTCTTTTTTTTAAATTAGCATGCGAATCTTCCCCAACTCAATACCATAAGGTTCAGCCTTGTTTATTCTCCTTCAGTATTGTGTCATGCTTAGCTTACTGTCAGGGACTTCCTAGGTAGAAATTCAAAAATTATAATGAATAAATAAAAGAGTGAATCCAAGATTTATATAGGTACACACACATACACATTGGCTAAAAAATATATAGTGAGATTACGTTAAAAAAATTATTTCTCCCACCCCAACACCCTACCCCTGGCAACCAACAATCTGATCTCTGTATCTGTGAGCTTTCTTTTCTTTTCTTCTTCTTTTTCTTGAGGTTCCACATATAGGAGAGATCATATGGTATTTGTCTTTGTCTGTCTGACTTATTTCACTTAGCATAATGCTGTCAGGGCCCACCCATGTTGTCACAAATTACAAGCTTTCTTTCTTTCTTTTTTTTATAGCTGAAGAGTATTCTGTTGTACATGTGTCTCTGCATGTGTATAAGCACAACTTCTTTATCCATTCGTCCACTGGTGGACACTTAGTTTATTTCCTAAAAAATATTAAAAGTAGAACTATCATATGACCTAGTAATCCACTTCTGGGTATTAATTCAAAGAAATCAAACACATGAATTCAAAAAGATATAGGCACCCCCATGTTCATTGCAGCATTGTTTACAGTAGCCACGATATGGAAATGGATGGATGAATGGATAAAGAAATTGTGGTTTGTATAGACAATGCAATATTATTCAGCCATAAAAAAAGAATGAGGGCTATGTTTTAAAACTGCTACAAGTAGATAATTATTCTTTTCTTTATAGATGAGGAAAGTAAAACAGAGTGGGGTTAAGTAATTTGCCTAAGATCATAGAGCTGGTAATTGATGGAGTTAGGATTCAAACCCAAGTGGGCTGACTTTAGAGCAGAGCTCCTAAACACAACAGCACTGCCTCCTACGAAAGGCAAGCCAGGGGAATTGTGAGACCCCTTTGGCTGAATGAATGTAGTTCCCCTTCCAGGTTCCACTCCAGAGCCCCCTATTGACACGTGACCAACAACATCAAACTAGGGAGATGGTCCTCAGAGTCAGAGTCAACACTTTGAGAATGCTGCTGCTGTGGATACTGTTGTTGTTAGAGCTCTTTGATGACTCAAGGGATGGGGGGGGGGGAGTGGCGGGAGAGGAACTGGGGAGGCTGCAGCTGCTGGTGCTCTGTGTTCCTCGGCCTCCTCCATGTCGGGTGGGGCTGACCCTGGTACTTGCTAGCAGCTGCCTCCTTGCCCTTGCTCAATGTTTCAGGTGACACATTGCTTTGTGGTCATAGTTCTAATCCTAACTACTCTAGATCTTAACATTAAACAGCTTTTGCCTAAATACAGGAGAGTCCACATGGTGTGATTTGCTGTCCTGTCATTCTTGGCTTTGATTAATTAGTAGATGTAGGGATCCCCAAATGCATCTTTATGATTTCTGGAAGAGTTAACTTTTTAAGAAGAACCTTGTCTTTCCTACTTTCTCTCCTGTCATTCTCAGAGGCTATAAAACTTCACTATCCCTCCTGATTTTTAATTTATGGTCTCGTATGGATAGAGAAATTCACAAACTTTCTCAGGTTCTTCACATGTAGCTGACAGTGAGGCAGTTGGTGTCAGTTGGGGGATGCTTGGGTTTAGTGGGTCATTAAACAACTTTGTGGTAGTTAGATGGGCACTAATATCATCATTCCTTTAGTGAGGACAGGTTGGTAGACATGTGTGGGTCAGTCCCATGGGGCTTAAGCACAAGGGTCATTAACTGAACTTTCTTTCCATCTTCAGGGCTGGTTTTCCCGGGCCCTGAGCACAAACCCCCTTCCCCTCATCCACATCTGCACATAGGCTCTTACTACTTTCCTTCCATCTAATAGTTTTGTCACTCCAACGTCAGCCTCAGCACCTCAGTTGTAAAGTGCTTCTCAGGCCTTCTATCCTTCAGAAGTGCTGAGAGGGTCAGTTACTAAAGCAGTCGTGGTGGGCTTAACACTCTTCTTTGGGAATGAAGGAATGTTTGACATATGTTACATGGTTCACTGACTTCAAAAAGCCTCCCTCTCCCAGAAGATTATGAAATAAGTTAAACATTATTTTAAGGCTTACACAAAGGAATGATCTTCCCTCCATTGATATTGTTAAACTTCTTTGAGGAAATTCACATTAAACTCTTAAAACTGTAAATAAAGTTAGACTCTAAAGTCTTTTTTAATATAAATTAAGAAATTAATATAAAGTTTTTTAAAAATATAACTCTAGGGCGCCTGGGTGGCTCAGTGGGTTAAAGCCTCTGCTTTCGGCTCAGGTCATGATCTCAGGGTCCTGGGATCGAGGCCCGCATCGGGCTCTGTGCTCGGCAGGGAGCCTGCTTCCCCCCCTCTCTCTCTGCCTGCCTCTCTGCCTCCTTGTGATCTCTCTCCCTCTGTGAAATAAATAAATAAAATCTTTAAAAAATATATATATATATATAACTCTAACATGATGACCAAATATAATTTACCAACCTTAATGGTCTAAGGTTCAGAATGTTTTACATGAATTCAATCCGAGCTTCCAAGAAGAAATAGCACTGCACACTTCAGCATTCCAAAATTATTAGAGTTTGCTTTCTTTCTTTCTTTCTTTTTAATTCCCACGTTGGAAGATCACACAGGTAGTGGCCGCCTTAGCTCTTCCTCAGGAAAGTTAGAGATAGCCTTTCGGTCTGGGGAGCCACAGACCTGGCTCAATTACAGCTCTGCGGCAGGATAAGGTTAAAGGGATGGGGGGAGGACAGGGAAGAGGAGGGAGACAGAAGCAGAAAAATCAATTCAAATTACTTTGATGACCGTGACTTGGAGTCTCCTCTGATAGACAGACACGAACCTCCAGGATGCTGGCCGCCCGGACCGGGGCTGCCGGCAGTCAGATAGCAGAAGAGCATCCCAAGTTAAGGAAGCCATCTGGGCTTTCCACAGGGGGCAAAGACAAATCTCCCAAGAAAGCCCCTGAAAATGGGAAAGACAGCAGCCTCAGCCCCTCGGGGCAGAGCCGGCTCAGGGCGCGGCAACTGGCTCTGGTGCGCGAAGCAGAGATGAGCTGGTACCTCAAACTCTATGAGCTGTCGGGCGAGCACACCAGCTCCTACACCACCGGCATGCCCCACAGGTAAGCCTCCGCCCCCCGCAGCGCCGGCTGCTGCCCGCTGGCTTTGCCCGTGCTGCTGGGGAGCTCAGCAGCTCTCCTGGTTCTCCGCATGACTGACACTTAAGAAGGTGCAACCCCAAAGGGCAGGAACTTGGTGAAAATGGCAAATAATGCTCCCGGAATGGTGATTCAGAAAACAACCCCCACCCCCACCCCGCCCCGAAGGAGGCTGTAGGCGCTCAAGAACGGACAGGCACAAGAAGTGTGGCATTGAGATTTGTCTTAAGTGAAAATCAGAGGAGTTGGAAAATTGCAGGAAAATGCCCCTTTCCAAAAGAGCAACAGGAAAAGACTTGGCCTTTTCTTTTTCTTTCTTTTTATTTTTTTTGGCGCTTTCTTTACCTTGAGAACTCGGAGGTGAAGGAGGGAAATGTGTTTTGCCTGTTTGAAGAGTAGACAGTTGAGTGGTGTGAATTTGTTGAATGAGAGCTTAGTCTGGCAAGGGGGGGTGTGAGCCCCTTTTATGAGTAAGGAAGACAGTATCGGGGAAATGGCACATTTAGAAGAAAATAGCTAAGTACAAGACAAATCTCTATAGATTTAACTTCTGTTCTTTTCTCAGCCTCAGCTTCAGATAATGCAGAGCAGAAAGAGTTCACAAATCTCAATGTTATAAGGCAAAGGGTACTGAGTAACAGTGTTCTGAGTCCTGAACTTTAAGGGTGCTTATTCCCTATAATTGCTACCGAAAAAAATCTCTTAGGAATGAAAGATAATTTTGCAAAGAAAAATATTGTGAAAATAAAGCCTAAAATAACTATTTTCATTAAACAGTAATAAAAAGTAACTAGAAATAAAAAAACAGTTGCGACAAAACAGCCCAAGGATAGAACACTTCTTTTGTAGAGACTGCATGATGGCATAGCAATCCCTGAATGCATTCTATGTATCAAAGCATCCCAGTGTGCTCTGAGCTGTACCCATTTTTATACCTCTAATTCCAAAAGGACACCATAGAAAAATTAATTCAGCAATTGAATCAATTTATTTAGACTTTGATGCCTGTAGAATAAAAACTTGTTGGACTACAAACTTCAAAATGCCGGAACTTCCTTTCTTCCATTCCCTTTTCGAGGCAGGAATAAAATAGATATTTCCAAATCTAAGCCACTATTTAAAAAAATCAACATTTAAAGTAGAACAAGATAAGGTTTCTAGAAATGTTCTGTGAAATACATTTACTATTTATGGCCAGAGTGATTTATCTGAAGCTCTTGTAAGCTGTCGTGCCTACATTTGGGGTCCATGGAGGAAGGACCCGAGGAGACTGGTCTCAAGTCAAAGAAAGCTTGAGTGATCTGTCGGTGTTGGGAACATACTTTGTATCTATAAATCTTTTTTTTTTAAAGATTTTATTTATTTATTTGACAGAGAGAGAGAGAGAGATCACAAGTAGGCAGAGAGGCAGGCAGAGAGAGAGAGAGGAAGCAGGCTCCCCACTGAGTAGGGAGCCCGATGCAGGCCTCGATCCCAGGACCCTGAGATCATGACCTGAGCCGAAGGCAGAGGCTTTAACCCACTGAGCCACCCAGGCGCCCTCATATCTATAAATCTTAAAGTTTTTATTAACGAGCTTCTGGAAGAGAGTTAAGTGGCAAAGGAAAGACCTGATAATGATTTCTTTCCGTAACACATTCTTTTACTTTCTCTTGACCGCAAGCTTTTCTTAAAGGAGTCGTACTCAGGAATTTTATGATCCTGTTTTATGTTCTGTTTTATGATCATAAAATTCCTACTCTATTATCTGGTGGTGGAGTAACATTTATCAGGTTAGAGGGGAATATTAATTAAGGTAGCCTGGTTTAGCCAAAAACTTTTGGGAAATACAAATATCTCCTCTTTTTTGATTGAGTCAAATAACAATTTGTCCTGTAGTTAGAAGAGATGACCCAGAATTAATGGTTTCCATGGTAATCTGTGGGGCAGTGTTATTAATCATTGATTTGCAGTAACTTTGGGTGTCCTTTGCTTAGTGAGATGTTAAAGAACAGTGAAAATCATGTCTATCCTACATCATCAAAAACTAAAAAGGTCCCCCCCTTTATTTTTGCAACGTGATTGTTTCTGGGAGGAAACTAGTGTGTGCAGTTGGAACTGAGTCCATTTAGAAATTAGATTTACTTTGGAGTTCTGTATGTGCATATTACAGAAAAAGACAATTTTTCTCATCGTCAGCTCCTTTCCTTTTTATACCCCAATGTTGGAACCACCTACCTCAGTTGAGTCCTTGAGATCACTGGGACGATGACAATGACTGATGATGCAGTCCTCTCAAAGTGTAATGTAGGTAGTAGAATGTGAACTCCCTCAGGTCGCCTGCTTTTTTTTTCTTTTACTTATAAATGAAAAGTATAGCCCAAGAATGACAATTCTGTTAGAGATCTGTATGTAGAATACAAATATGATTCAAATAGGAATAAATGTATTCATTTGTGAAACCTTACTTATAGGACAGAATTTGAAATGCATTGAAGAGTCCTTGAAGATATTGCACATTTGCTATGGGTAACAATTTTACAGGTTGTTGGTTAATGGCCATCAATATGGAAGGTCTAGAAGGCTCTAACTCCCATTTCCTTTCTGAGAGGATGGAGTGAAAATATTTTACAGCAGGTTAATTTTAGTTCATGAGGGATTTGAAGATTGTCTTATCCTCAGATTCAGTGATAACCTACATTTGAAAAAAATGATATTATTCGATGACTAGAAGAAAGCATTAGAAATTGAGAGGTGTCCAGCAGTCCTGGTATATTTAAGAAATAATATTTCAGGAAGCAGGGCAGAGAATGCACATTATCTCGTGGGAAATTGTTCTGATCCCCCTTTCTGGGATTGTGTCTACATAGGACTTCATATGAAGCAATCTAATATCATTTGCTTCATACTAATTGGCCATTTCACAGAATTGACTGATCGCACCGTGAAGCTGGTGTATTTTGTATGATGGCTCATTCCTCTGCACAGTGAGAGAGAGTGGTGCAGGCACCAGCGTCCTGAGGTTGGAGGCAAAAAGTTGGCTTTAAGTTCCTGTGTAACTGTGGATATGATTTTTTAATAATTTATTTGTCATCTTGTTTATTTATTTGTTTATTATTTGAGAGAGAGAGAGAGTGAGAGAGAGAACAAATGGTGGGCAGAGGTAGAGGGAGAGGGAGAAGCAGACTCCTTGCTGAGCAGGGAATTGGACATAGGACTCCACCCCAGGCTGAGCCGAAGGCAGATGCTTGACCAACCGAATCACCCAGGTGCCCCTATTTGTTGTCTTTGAATAACAGGTTTTGTTTTTTTGTTTTTTTTTTTCAGATTACAAAAGTAGCATCTAAATTTGGTAGAATATTTTGAAAACAAAAACATCTAAGAAGAAAGGCAACTATTGCCAGTAATTGGTTTGTGTTTTCCAGCCTTTTGATTTGGAATCATACTATATATTCTGTTTTCTACCATTTTTCACTTATAGTATGCTAGTCCACTTTACTATCTTAAAGACAACTTAAAAATTTCTTTCTAAGGACTGCATCTTATTATATGATTGCTTAGCTATTCTTATTTTGCTTATTCTTTATCATTTTTGTAAATAATACTATAATAAATATCTTTATATTAGATTTTTAAAAATCATACCTCTGGATATTTTCTTAGGTTCTATTCCTAGAAGTGTAATTAGTGGGTGGATACTACATATATATTATTACAAACACATACACACACACATACATATTTATTCTTAATGTATGTCATGTAATTGCTTTCTGGAAATATTTTCTCATTGTGCTCTCCCATTGGCAATATTTGAGGATACCTATCTCATTGCTTTCTCTATATACATAGTGTTTATATGGAATCCATAGCACTGAGGTTTTTTAAATTTAGTTTTTAAAATTGCAGTATAGTTAACATATAATGTTATATTAGTTTCAGGTGTACAATGTAGTGATTCAACAATTCTATACTCAGTGCTCATCATGACAATTGCACTCTTTGATCTTCATCTTACAGCACTGATTTTTATAGTTAAACAAATTGTTGGCTAATTTACTTAACTTTTTTGAGTCAGTTTCTTTGACTGCAAAAGAGGAATAATAGCATTATAAAGCACTATGGGTAAAAATTAAATGAGATAATGTAAGAGTAATGTATTTTGGTTTTGAATTCTCTAAAATAAGGGTTGAGATGTGACCCCATATTGTGCATGGTATGTTGAAATCTTATGAAGGTAATTAAGGATGGGTTGACTCAAAATATCTGGCAAACATGTGCACTTCACCTAGCACCTGACAGCTGAGGGTTCTATTGTACTCAATTAATATTTATGAGATACCACTGTGTGCTCTTAATAGAGGCTTTTTGGGGATTCATACAGTCACCAACCTCCTGGGGATAAATGACTTGGGGATAGAATACAAAGAGCTCTTAAATGCTGTTTAATACAGTATTAACATTCCAAACCATAGCTGACTGAACCTATTAAATTGAAATGACTGGGAACATTTAGTGGGGCAAGTCAACACATGAATGAACATTTAGCTATAGCATTTCAGTAGTGACTTCTACCAGCTTAATAAAATTTTCCTCTTAAGCAGAGAGTTACACTGAGCCACATTTCTAATATTTCCTCTTTCTGCTATCAAAACCCCTTGACTTCCTAAAAATCATTTACTTCTGCCTACTTCCAGAGGATCAGATGTGGTTCTCTGTGAGGACAGGTAGTTCTCCAAGGTGAGTATTGGTGGATGCAGTTCCTGCCCACAGGTCAGCAGGTGACCCATGAGCGGAGCAACCTCTGGCATTAGTTTATGCAGGAAGATCTGGAGTTGAGAATCAAGCCAGAGTTCAGGGAAGTTCCCACAGGAAGTTAGGTACAGCCTCAGGGACATAAGAGTTATACTATAAGAAGTACTATAAAATAAGAAGTACTATAAAAAAGAAGGTCATAAAGCTCAGAAGAAAGAGTGCCTCCAGCTGGAGTGCTTGGATCTGGACCTGGAAGATGAATAGGACTTGAGCAAGACAAGATCATGGCTGGGGAAAGCGATCTAGGTGGAGGGAAAAGTATGAACAAGAGTGTGAGATGGAAATGGAGAGCTGCTTCTATTCATGAGACACCCACAAGTGCCCTGGAAAGGTTCTTACAGGCTGGAGCTGGGAGTGTTGCCAGGAGAATGGAGGGGTAGAAGAACATTTTTAGAGACTTGAGAGTCAGACAGAGACTAGGCCTGGAGGAGAGGCAGTGTGTGCAGGCTACTCTCAAGAAGAGGCAATGGAGAAAAGAGAGGATGATAGTTGAAGTCTGAAGCAGGGTCCAGGGAGGGGTTTGCTGCAGAAAGCTGATATATAGATGCTTTTTTGGCAAAAGGGAAGAGTCTAGTGGGGAGAGAAAGTGTGTAAAGCAAGTAATGAAGCCAAGTCCCCAAAGAGGAAGAAGACAGAGTCAAGGGCACTAAATGCAGGTGTAAGCTTTGGCAAAGGGAGGTGTTGATGGAGCCCAATGATGAAGAATATGCCTCTGGAGTCCTGTAGTCTGCAGGCTGCATTCTAGCAGTGTCACCTACTGACCAGAGGCTCCGGGCATGGCCCCTTGCCTGACAGAGGCAGTTGGCTTGGGGGTTAAGGTCATAGTCCAGGAACCAGGCTGCTGGGTTCAAACATTAGCTCTGCCACTGACTAGCTGTGTGACTTAGTTCCTTTGGCTGTTAAAGGTGGATAATGAGAGTACCAATGCTATAGAGGAGATAAAATGACTTAAATAAGATACACACATGGGGTCTGGCACATAGAAAGTGCACTGTTACATGAATGTCCTTAAAAGAGTTGCTGACACGTGCTCCATGCCCTTGTTTTTATCATGAGACTATTGCTGGATCTATTATTAGAGATGCCTCCCCTTTCTGGAGCATACTAATTCTACTCTGATTCTATAAATGGGTATAAGAATACCTAGCTGAGAAGACTGTTGTGAGCATTCCATGAAATTACATAAAACATCTGGTAAAGACTGGACACTTAATTGCTTTTGTCCCCCTAAACTCTCCCCCCTCCTCTACTGATGTAGAACACAGTGGACAGCATCAGTAAAATGGTATCAGGAACAAAATATAGTGAGATGGAAATGAGCTACAACAGAATAACTAAATTTTTAAAAAGGATTTTTTAAAAATTTATTAGAGAGAGAGTGAGCGCAGGGGAAGGGGCAAAGAGAGAGAGAATCTCAAGCAGACTCCGTGCTGAGTGCAGAGCCCAATGTGGGGCTTGATCTCACAGCCCTGAGAACATGACCCGAGCTGAAACCAAGAATCAGACCCTTAACTGACTGTGCCATCCAGGCATCACCCCAGGAATAACTAAATTTTTAAACCAATATTTTATTTTCTTAGAGAAACTATCGATTAGATTCTTTTATTAAAGAAAAAGCTCTTTTCTAAAAGGTGATGCATATTTCTTTGAGCAAGCATGTTTTCTTTAAGATTATAAATCTTAGAATGTTTATATGAGAAGTTACCTAGAAGTATCTTTCCAGAGATGTCAGAACATGAAGATGTTTTTGTATAGTTTAACTAAGATTTGAGACAATGAGCTAGGAAGATTGCTTCCTTGCTCTTTGTTTTGTTGTTTTGTATGTTGGTGCAAATCTTAGACTACTGAATGACTGGATGAGTGAGAGGGTGAACCTCAATAGGACAGGCATTAGATTAATTAGAGAAAGTTCCTGGCATCCCAGCAGCAGGCCTAGTGGAAGGAAGGGATTGCCACAGTTTCTAAAGGTGACATTGATGTCCTTTGACTTAAGGGCCAGGAGGCCCTCAGTGCCCTGTGCAGCTGTACCCCTGGCGGAGGCAGGTGAGTTGGAAGTAGACATCCCTGGGTGGGCACACCAATCTCCAGAGGAAGAGCCAAATACCTGGGAGCTTCCTTCAGTCTTCAACCCTGTGACGACTTTTTAGGTTACCTTAGGAAAATAGAGGCAGTTTCTCAGTTTGATATTCCTATTAATTGGGTCATGTTCACGTGTGTGCAGTTCATTCTAAAGAACTGTGGACACACTGAAGGCAGTGTCTATGTCCTGGTCTTCTAATTTGCCCACATAGTTCTTTCCTAACTGGATGTCAGTGGATTTGAGAAAGTTCAGCAGCTCTGGCTCCTCTGCCATCCCCTCTGGGGGTGGGCTCATGTAATGGCTGGGGCATTGGCTGATGGGGCTTGCGTCCATGATTCGAATCCCATTTTGCCTTGTGATCATAGTAAGGTTTTAAAATTCTCCAGAACTCCAAGTCTGCTCTGTAATGTGAGAAGGGTAGACAAGTTGATCTCTCAGGCTCTTTTCAATTCTGAGCCTACGTGGTATGATGATCTCATACTCCAGAGTATGGGGATAGAGTTTGATTTCCCACTCACTGACCTTCATGGAGATTGTGCAGTTGTGTTATCTCTGCAAGGAAAAGGAAAACATGTTGATACTTTGTTCTGAAGTTGTAGGAACAAGAGAAAATTCTCCAATTTTTAAAGTGAATTATTTTAGTAACTGGTTAAACATTGTTATGTAAGCTTGATTTTTTTTTAAAGATTTATTTATTTATTTATTTATTTGACAGATTGAGAGATTACAAGTAGGCAGAGAGGCAGGCAGAGAGAGAAGGGGAAGCAGCCTCCCCGCTGAGCAGGGAGCCCGATGCGGGCCTCGATCCCAGGACCCTGAGATCATGACCTGAGCCGAAGGCAGAGGCTTTAACCCACTGAGCCACCCAGGCGCCCGTAGAGTGCATTTTCTAATTTCATCTCCATAACAATCCGAGGTAGATAAGATTTGCATCAGCATTGTATAGATAAGGANGTTAACTGTCTGCCTTCAGCTCAGGTCTTGCTCCTAGGGTCCTGGGATCAAACCCTGTGTCAGATTCCGTGCTCAGCAGGGAGTCTGCTTTTCCTTCTCCTTCTGCTGCTCCCCCTGCTCACTGAGTTCTCTCTCTCTCTCTGTCAAATAAATACACAAAATCTTTAAATAAAAGTTTTCTTTTTAAAGAAAAGATCTTACTTTTAAGTAATCTTTACACCTGACATGAGGCTTGAACTCACAACCCTGAGACCAAGAGTCACATGCTCTACCAACTGAGCCAGCCAGGCACCCCTAAAATTTTCTTCACTAGAAGGAGACAGAGTCATGCAAACACCTTCAATGTGTAATGTCCCTGTTAATGCAATGTTTTCACATACATTGTCTTCTGTGCTAAAGGTTTTATATTTATTTGCATGAATACTGGGAAGAAATGTATAACTTACACCTCAAACCTATGAATTCATGGCCATTATGGCAGTGGACAAGGCTAGGTTTTAAAATAAATGAGTCAGTTTAAGGGAAAGTGTTCACCAAATCTGAGTAGAGGTGGAACCCCGATCTGACAAGCATTCTGAGGATGGGAGACACAGGACTGTTTATTTCATCTCCTTCACATGCATCAAGCATTTCAAACACATCACTTCTTCTACCCAGAGCTTTTACTATTCATCCCATTGAATTCATACAACAGCCCAATGGACTCATTATAACCCCCAACCCTCAGTGATGAAGAGTATTCCCTTGCTGTGTGTTGTTGATTATTTTTTCTTCCTTTCTCACTAAGGAGGTAAAATATTCCCTGGACTGCGTCTTTGCTGGACATGCTTACATATATTCCAGGTTAGTTGTTTGAGCTTTTGCTAGTCTATTCCCTAAGATCAGCCTTCCCAGTTCTTTCTCTATGTACTGAAGATTCTGCTTCTCATGGGTTGGGGTAATGTCATGCAATGACTGTAAAATTTAGCCTTAGTCCTACAGCTTAATTTCATTTTTTATAGCTTAATTTCATTTTATATAGCTTAATTTCATAATATACAGCTTGTTATTTTTTTTTTTATATTTGTCCTGCAGCTTATNTATAATATACAGCTTGTTATTTTTTTTATATATTTGTCCTGCAGCTTATTATGCACTTCAGTATTAGCCAATGAGAGACGTTGTGGATCTNCATAATATACAGCTTGTTATTTTTTTTTTTATATTTGTCCTGCAGCTTATTATGCACTTCAGTATTAGCCAATGAGAGACGTTGTGGATCTTGCCTTCTCTGTGAGCCTCAGGCCTCTATAAACTGGGGTGGCAAATGTAAGCTCTGAATCCTGATTCCACCACACACTGTCTATGTGACCTTGACCTCAGACTCCTCCCTTGTAAATGGGAATGACAGTACCGCACATTCTCAGAGATGGGAGGATTAAGTGGGAGAATATCTATAAAAGTTTCAGCATAGGGATGAGGACAGAGGGGGCCCTGCTGCAAATGTTACCATTCCCATCCCCCCTTGGAGAACATTAACCTTTGTCTGTTATTTTGCCCCCACACTCCTATTTTTGCTAGGTTCCTTCCAAGAGCTCCCTAGCCTGGAAAAATTCGCCAACACTGAGAGAATGATCTTGATATGCTGCTTTCTTCCTTGCTTTGCTTACAACTCTGCTCTTCTAAGGTTTTCTTTTATGCCGTCACTTAAAATCCTCTCTGATCAACCAAGGAGAAATGTCTGTCAGACATGTCCTCTTCCCACGCACAGAGGATCGGCCCCTTGTCTCTAGAGTAGAGATGCCTTAGGTTTAAATTCTGGCTGTGTTGTGGGTCAGTTGTGTGAATTTCAGCAGATCATGTCTCCTCTCTGGGCTTTAATTTCTCCATCTGTATGGTGAAAATAAAAACATCTGTATTATCTCCTAGGATGTTAAAGATGAGATGAAAAGTATATATGTGAGAATGGTATTATAAACCACTACCTACCTGTTTGCTATTGCATTATTTTATTATCTTCTTTCTGACACCTTGGCTCTAAATCAGTCTAGAACATGGCTTGAGAACATGATTTCCTCTCATCTGTTTTTCTAGAAAACGCAGGGGTAAATACAGCCATACGTCTTTCCCAGGCCCTGGATGGGGTTTCTTGAGAACATTAACAAAGACCAGGACACCTGCCTTGTTTTCCTAATATCAGCAAGTGCTTGCTGAGTTCTTATTATCTACCGGCCCCTTCCTTGGGTTATTCATTTTAATCCCTACCAATAATCTGGGGGGTGGCTATTTTTGCTAGCTCCACTTCATGGGAGAAAGCCCAGGCTGACTAAAGATCCTTCTTTAGGTCAGATGCAAGGAAGTGATAGAGCCAGTACTTGAACCTGGGTGGTTGGGCCGCAGATGTCACCTCTTAACCCCACAGAACACTCCCTTTCCCTGGTTTGGATTGATTATAGATTGCAACCGAGATGTCGCTTGTGTAATTTTACCTTGTACTTTCCATCACAGTGTAAGGTTCCCTGATGCAGGGTGTGGGAGTCACAGCTTCCCCTACCTGTTTGAGGTCCTTGGATTTGGCCCTGCTTGTATCTAGCGAAGGGCAGGGGGGGGCGGGGAGCAGTTTGGATGGGGAAAAATTTACTCAGATGGAGAGCAAAGGGCTGCATCATAGAATGGACTGTGAATTTCAATATTTATTCAGGCTTCTCTCCCTGGAAGTTATGTCCATCAAAAGATCTGGGTGAGAGCAGAGGCTCTGGAAGCCCCCACATGGCATCCTCTATTTGATGACTTTAACTGCATTTCAGAGTCTTTGGCCCTCTCCCTCTCACGCGAGCCCCAAGAGGGTGCAGACGTTCCACAGTCACAGCTGCCTTGGCCTTTCCAATTTTAGCTTGTGGTTGTCACTAAGTGGCATGTGCTAATGTGTTGCCAGAGATTTTCGCTGTTGTGTTAGGTGCTCTTGCTCTGTGGGAGGAGGACCCGGCGTAGTTTTGAGAAGCACTCACTCACGGCTGTCTGGAGATGACAACTGAAGCAATGCTGCCTTCCCCCGGCAGCCTCTCAAGCTACACGAAGTGTCATCAAGTGTCAAGTCTTCTGGTTTGGCAGAAAAATCTCCATTCCAAGGCAAAAGAAACTGGGAGGTTCTTGTGTGCATTGGTGCACAAATTGCAATCTGATTGCAAACAGAAACTTGCCAAGTATTTCTTCAGTCACCAGGAAATTTAACTGGGCTCCAGACCAGGTATCTGATTCTGGTTCCCAATCCAGGAGGAGTTCTTGAATGCTTATATGGTTAGGCTGTAAGTGAATGCCCTTCATGAAATAAAGTCCATTGATTTTATTAAAGAAAGGTCACTCTTGCTGCTAAATCCTGAAACTTCAGGGATTTGACCTAAGAAAGTTTATTTCTTACTCATGAGAGTCCCCTTAAGAATAGGAATATCCAATCAGGTGAGACTCAGGCTGATGAAAGATCTGTCATCTTCACTTTTGTTTTCTAAGCTGGCCAGTGGCTGAGAACAGACATTGATCCAATAGAGAGGAGAGGGTATGGAGGCTCTTGTGAAGGGTACTTTATGGGCCAGGCCTGTAAGTGGCACCCGTAGGCAGCAGTGACACTGATGGGCACTCAGTCACATGATCATTCTGAACAGCAAGAGAGTCTGGGAAATGTAGTCCAAATGCATGCCTAGGAAGAAATAGGCATGGTGAACAGCTGACTAAACTCGGCCACAAAGCCATGGTCAGAGCAGAGGAGGTGCTAGGGCAGAGTCTGTTTCCTAGAACAGGGAGAGATGAAGGTGTTCCTTTATCCTCAATGTCATTTGTTCCAAGCCTGACACACCAAGCCTATTGTACCAGCACCTGATCAGAGCCGTGTGGTGGATCCATCTTTTTTGGCTTCTCTACCTGGAACTTACTTTCCTGTTTTACTGAGAAGCCTAATGTCCCTCAGAAACCTGTAGACGGTGACCTGATATTAGTTTGGCAGGGACTTGGAACACAGCCTTGCTGATGTCAATCCATGAAAGCTCCACTCTCGCTTTGAACCTCTCAGACTTTTTCTTATTGACCTAAGAATCACCTATGGATAGATAAGCCAGGAACCTCCCCACAGCTCATGTTTTGTCCCTCCCCCACTCGGTTGTGAGACAAAGTTGCCCGAGTCAGCAGGTCATCCCTTTCCATGGTAACAGCCACAGGCCTCGGCGCCACAGACCTGCGCTGCTGTCTCATGAGGTGTGATCAGACCCAAGGAAACAAAAGTCAAAGAGCACTTGTTGAGAGCCAAAAGAGCTCTTTAATGTAGTCTCTTATTCCAGAACTGGTCAAATGTGGTATTTTTAAGAAGAGCTTCCATGACAGTCTGTTCAAGCAATGTCATTATCATTCATGTTTTTCTAGAAGGCACCTACAGGATTCTTGGTGACAGACAAGCCAGTCACTCTGTTCCCAGCAGCAGGATACAACATGGTTTTGAATGTAACATGATGAAATAAAATGGCCTATCATTTACAGTGTGCTGGCATTCCTTCCCTAGCTCAACAAGAGCCTCAAACAAGATACATGCACATTTATGTGTAGAATGGTGAGGAATTGGAGGACAAAATGCTTCAGAGAATTTAGGTTTGTATTTAAGACATTTTTCTTTATTTTAAATGTCTCTCATTTAAGTTCACTTAAAAAAATCAAAACCCAAAGTGTATTTTGTAGCTTAATCTTCATATTGAATTTGATTATAGCAATGAGCATTAGTAGGAAACAAACTGTCCAAAAGGGTTGTTGATGTAATCACCTCTGGAACTAAGGAGGTGATAGTCAGGATAAACAATTCCATAAGTGGGATGCATTTGAAAGATCAGCTCCTTCTGTCTCCAAGCTTAGTAGCTTGAATGATGCAACTATCCAAACACCTGTTGCTTGTTAAACAAAATATTAAATGCTTAAATCTGTTTATAATACTTTAGGTTCCAGATGGTCATTTATCCAAAAGAAATGGCAAAGAAGTATCAAGTTGAAGTGTGTTTTTAAAGTATTTTCAGTTACATGAATTTCCAACAAAGTCTATTCAGAATTCAAGAATACTCTTTTATAACTATATTTGTAATATTGAAAGAGTTTCTGACAGTCAAACTAGAAAATGAAACAAATTCGTTCAAGAGGTTTGATCATCTTTCATGTTCAATTCTGGGGATGTGGGGGTGCATAAGATAGGGTCCTTACCCTGAATAATCTTGGAGTCCTTTCAGGACAACAGGAACACAATACAGTTTTATTGGTGTGATCTGAGAAGGGGGAACGAAGTGCTATGGAAGTAAAGGAGTGATTAGTTCTGCCAGGAGGTGGGCAGACAAGGGAGAAAAATGTCAGGATGAAATAAACATGAAATGCACCATTTCAAGCAGATTTTTACAAGGATGTGGAGAGCTGGGGACAAGGAGCCAGCAAGGAGGCAGGTTGAAAGGGATGTGTGGTCTGAGGCTCAAGAACAAAGTTGATTTTTCTTAGGCTAGTCATCAGCTAAACCACCAAGTAGCGAGTGATGGAAAAAACCTTGTGAGAATGGGCAAGACAATATTTCTAAATGCAGAAATTAGTCACAATTAGGCCTTGTTCATCTGACATTGTCAGAGAATGGAAACTTTCACTCAAGCGATTTTCTCGGTACCTGAAACTTTCTAATTTAAGTGTCAAGGCTTTATTTTCACTTTTTAAACCTGAAGAAACAACTTGACAACTCCAGTTTATCTTAATAAATGTCAGCTCTTGTGCTATGTTAAAATGTCTTCAGGGACTATTAAGGAATCTAGAACTATTTGCCTTGAAAATTAGAGGCTTCGTTTTGTTCTTTTTATTTTTAAATTTTGCCTTCCGTATTTCCCCCTTCCATTGCATCTCCTGTATACCCACCTTGCTGTAAATTTTTCTTATTGCTATCAGTATGCCTGCCTCTAATGGCTTTTTCATCTAATTTGCTACCTTTACTTTACTGAGGTGTGATAAATAAAAGGCTCTGTCTTGCTTGAATTATGACCAAGAAAGAGTAAATGGTTTATGAATTGAGGTACTCTCCCAGGAGGTTTGGGACATGGGTTTTGTGATGTCTTATTTGTTTATTCTTGGTTGTGTTTTATTTAGCAAGATTGCTAAAAAGGTGACCTCTAAAAGATGCAGTTGTTACTTTATTTGAGCTAGCATTTGAATCTGTTTGGGAAAATGCCAAATGCTGAAATTGCTTCACATTGAAGTTTATCTTAGAATAATCCTTAGGGATTTTAGAAAAGCAAACCATGTAGAACACAATTTTTCAAAATGTTGATGGGACTCTGGTACTCTAGATTTTATAAATTTCCCAGCAGACAGAACATTCTATCACAAATAAAGTAAGCAAAGTGAAGCTATTCATTTGTCTTCCACGGCAGAAACACACCGAGGGCTTTCCAGTGGATCATTTTTTCAACTATACTGCCTTGGAACTTTGGTCAATGATTGAACATTTACAATTATTACACAGTGAAATGACATTTCACGGGGCAGTGTGGTCTATTTAGGGATTTAAAATATATAAACCGGTTTAGCTTACTTACTTCTGTGGAGATGGTATTGTTTCCCCATTTTTTCTGAAAAAGAAACTAAAAACTCAGAGACACTCACGTCACACAGTAGCATATTGTTGGGCAAAGATTTAAACCTATCTGTCTGACCTCCGAGCCCAGGCTTCTGGAAACTCTCATTATAGTCCAGTTCTTACCGTAACTGATTCCAAATGTTGCCTAATTTATGTGGATGTTTCTTTCCTTATTTGTAAAATAAGAGAATTGAACGAGTTGATTGCTAAGACTTCTTAGAACTCTAGTTAGAATCCTGGATTTTTTTAGATTTTCGTTTAGTGCCTCATAGAGGATGACGAAGAGGTAGATTGGTTCAAATGCAATGATCCCAATAAGACCTCACAGTGGGTACGTTGTATCACAAAACTGAAACGGTACATTTTCATGCCTGGTGTTTACAGTTGAGATTTTATAGCTGAGTCTCAGCCTCCCAGTCTCGTCTCTGACAAGTTCCAGACCCCAAAAGGATAATGTGTTGAAGAAGGTGGGGGAGCCCACATCAGAGCA
Organism: Ailurus styani; assembly: GCA_002007465.1. Taxonomy (NCBI): domain Eukaryota; kingdom Metazoa; phylum Chordata; class Mammalia; order Carnivora; family Ailuridae; genus Ailurus; species Ailurus styani. The sequence goes on along the minus strand of LNAC01000071.1, from coordinate 1,671,504 downwards.
CGCAGAGCAGTGACCGCGGCAGCGTGGGAGTCTTTGCAACCTGCAAATCTGCTTTCTGAGTCGACGCTTTAGGAGTGATGGAGGGATTTCTTACCAGATGAAGAACAAATCAGCTTTATTAAATAATCCTTCACTTCTCTTGGGAAAAGAGGAAGTCGTATTTAAAGCCATCTCATCATTTTGCAGTCCTGTAACCAGAGCACGAAATCCCCGGGAAAACAGTTCCTCGTTACATCTCTGTAGGTCCGCCATGCAGAGTTCTGCCGCCGTGCAACACTAGGGGCCACTATCCGCACAGACGACAATGTCCATGACTGGTGGACATTGGGTGGGGTGGTGTAATGAGCAGACAAGTAAAAGCCACTATGTCTTGGGCCATGTCTTCTGTGGCAGGTACACCAAACGCCATATTTCCTTTGATCTTCACAACAACCTTATGAGGTAATATGGTGAGGCATATTTTCCAGAGGAATTAATTGGGACTCAGAAAGTGCCCATGGTCAATCCACTAGTGTGTGGTAAGGGTAGGATTTGAACCCAAGTCTTTCTGATTTTATAACTCATACTTTTTGCATTATATTCCACCCCCACCCCGTGGAAATTCTTCAAAGCCAGGCCAATGTAGATGGGGATAAGGGAGGAACATACTCTTAGCATCCTGGAAATATTACTTCAGTGATGATTCAACAGCTTGTAACCATAATACTATCTTGATTTCAAACCTTTCATGACTGACATTACTTAAAAAGAGAGTGCACAGTTGTGTAACAGGAGCAAGGCCCAATCATGCACCTTCCTTCTTCCTCACCTACTTCTTTTCCAAGATACTCTGTGCCCCCAACAGCCATCTTTCAAGGTATTTCTGGCCACGAGTGCACTTTTGTACTTTGGAGTTTCATTGCCATTTCCTTTGCATTAGACTTAGACCAAAGGCCACATTTTGGCATCTTTTGGGACCTTTTGCGGAAGGAACAAGATAGTCACACCCAAAGTGGTGAGGGGAGATTTTGCTGCAAATGCCAAAACTCTACTCAAAGATGCTTTCTTTGTGTGGGTGTGTGGTCAGTGTGGGATAAACACAGGATGGCAGTGAAATCCCAAGCGCTGGTCCTGCCTACAAGCCCTTCACAGGCCAAGGAAGCAACCTGTCGATCTGGTCACCTATAAGTATGCTTCATTTTTCTTGAGCAAGTCTATAATGTGCCTGCCTCTGTATATATTAGAAATATGATTGTACATTGAGGAGGGGTTTTTGATGTTATAATGCAAAAGTACATAATTTATAAGCAGCAGGGCTAAGGAGTAGAAGTAAATGAGGCTGGGACTGAGGGGAGGCAGTGTCTTCAGAGCTGAGGCTGGCTTGATGGGGCTTCTATTTGTCCCCTCCTATAATCCCACGCACTGTCATACATGCTCCCTCCCCCATCCCACTGGAGCTTTTGTTTTCTATTCCTAGGAAAATTTTGGCCTCAAAGGAGGTGAGAGCATTTGGTCCTAGGAAAGGGTGAATGAATGGTGAACAGAGAGACATTGAAGAATAGGCTTCTTGCTTGATTGCAAACTTCTGGATGAACTCCCTCCATTGTCCTACCTTTCCCTCACTGCTAGGTGTTGCTTCCTCCACTCCACCCAAGACTGGGTTTCGGTGTCTCCTCCCTGCCTCCCTCCATCGTAGCTCATAGTGCACTGCTTTGTAAGCTTTTCCTGTCTCTCTCCTCCTGTTCCTGGAAGCTCCTCAAGGGTAGGGCGATGTTTTCTTCATTGTGTTGTGTTGATATGACACATGTATTTAACTGTGGTCTCACTGCACATGCCTAGACTCCCAGGTGCTTCTGGAAAGGTGGAGGGAAGATGGCGATGACAAAAGGAGAAGCTCCTCTGTTGACTCCCAGTAGGACGAGGTCGATGACTCAGTCAGGTCACTGCTCACCTGTCACAGTATTGCCTGCAGAGCACTAAGGAGCAGACACCCGAGCAGAAGCAAGAGCCCAAGTTCCCATAAATAATTGGAATAGAAAAACAGGCTCTGATCTGTGGTCTGGCATCCCCTGTCCAAACTCATGTGGACAGAGCCAGCACTCCTTCATCCCAGCCGTGGAAACACAGTCTTATTCTCCCACACCTACCAGCTCTGGCCTCAGTTTCCTGTTGTAGGCCAGGACAATTTTTAGATGACTGTGATGTGCCCATAAATCCAAGATGGAGTGTTTAACAGGTTGTCTCTTTTGCCAAGAAAAATTTAAAAAGTCGGCTATAAATGTAGATTGGTCTATTCCAAGAATAATAGCTGCAATTCCTGGGCCTGGCATCTCAGAGAACTGGCTAATAATTCTTTGAATCCAAGGCTCTCCAGTCAACACAGGGAGAGTCCTCACCTCTGAGAATGTCTAGCCCAAGTAGTTTTTAAAACTCACAGAACACCAGACTTAGAAGAATCTTAGCGATAACTTATGTCTGAGCCAATAGAAAACTAAGGGGACAGAGAGGTCAAGGTCTGCCCGAGGTCACACAGTTAGGTATGAATGCTGAGTAGGTGTGGGTAAAGCCCGCTCAGCACCCAGAGCTATGTGGGTTTCTATTTGTAACTTCTGAGTCTCAGCACCCCATCAGCAGAATGTGACCAGAAACACCTCTCTCCTCAGATGGCCTTGTCACTTTTTGCCACACTGGGATGGTATAATAGTTAACAATTCTGAACAGTATATGACAATCCTTCCTGAGACACAGAAAGAGAGCAAAGCAGACATTACTGCCCCTCTCTGCTGCTCAGAGGCATTTCTTAGAGTCTTGTACCTTTAGTTGAAAACCGATCTTGATTTGCATTGACAGCCAAAAGAGCCAATAGTTTGCTTAAATATAGTTTCTACCTGGGGTACCTGGCTAGCTCTGTCAATAGAGGATGTGACTCTTGACATTGGGGCTATAAGTTTGAGCCCCATATTGGGTGTAGAGATTACTTTTAAAAATATAATCGTGAGGGACACCTGGGTGGCGTAGTCATTAAGCGTCTGCCTTCGGCTCAGGTCATGATCCCAGGGTCCTGGGATCGAGCCCCACACTGGGCTCCCTGCTCTGCAGGAAGCCTGCTTCTCCCTCTCTCACTCCCCCTGCTTGTGTGTCCCTCTCTTACTGTGTTTCTCTCTGTCAAATAAATAAATATTTAAAAAAATAAAATCATGAAAAAAATATATATGTAGTTTCTACTCTCCGCCTTCAAAGTGGGACCTTTAATGACAGCGATCAGCTTTTAGAACTTAAGGAAGAGACTTCAGTTTCAGAAGTCCTTCAGTTTCAGAAATTGCAGAAGAGCAACACTGGCTTGCTCATCCCTTTCTCCTCTCCTGGGCCTGGCTCCGAATTCAGAGGGCAGAAAAAGGCAGTGATGTGTTGAAGAGGGCTCATGTCTCATTTTCCATGACTGCTTTTCCAGTTCACCTCTGCTTCTTCCTTGGTGGGGATTTCCATGGCTCACAAAATCAGATGTAACTAGGGGCTCATGTATGTGGTAGAATGTTAGGTACAACGTGACTAGGGAATGCCTGTTTCTCCTGTTGACTCTCCTGTTGATTGGTCCTTCCTCTAACTTTTCTGGCCCTCTCTCTATAAGCTCTTCTTTCTCCCTTGAGTCTTAGCTTTGGATGCTGGGTTGAAAATGGAAAGACTGGGTGCCTGGGTGGCTCAGTCATTAAGCATCTGCCTTTGGCTCAGGTCATGATCACTGACTTCTGGGATTGAGCCCCAAGTCAGGCTCCTTGCTCAGCAGGGAGCCTGGAGCCTGCTTCTCCCCTGCCTGCTGTTTCCCCTGCTTGTGCCTGCTCTCCCTCTCTCAAATAAATAAAAATTTTAAAAAAGGGTACTAATTCCATTAATGAAGGCTCTACTCTCACAATCTACTTTCTCAAAGGCCTCACCTCCAAATACCATCACACTGGAGATTAGATTTCAACATATGAATTTGGGGAGGGCACAAATATTCAACTCATAACACTAAATATGTTCATTTAGGTTAAAAAAAAAGCAGGTTAATTCCAAATAGTAAATAAATAATGGTAAATGTGGTACAAAAATATGGCAGAGATCAAGTTTGTGCAAATGTTTGGAAACAGTTTAGAAGTGTCAAGTGAGTACTTTTGACATGAACTGTAAGAGGAGTTTCAAGGAATGATCATATATGAGGGACTAGGAGGTTGGGGAAGAATTCCTAGAGGAGGTGAGCTTTCATAGGACATGGGAGGGGGAGGTCATATGAGCAAAGTTATGGTGACGGGTGAGGTGGGAGTAGGGAGTCTGTTGGATTGGATGAACCATTCATGTCCAGGAGTCATAGTTGGAGAATTGCAGCTGGAATCACAAAGTGGAGGGACCCTTATATGAGGAGATTCTGCCTTTTTTTTTTTTGACTTTTTATTTTGAGATAATTATTGATTCACATGCAGTTGTAAGGAAAAATACAGATAAATCCCTTTACTCAGTGACTCCCAATAATGATATCTTATAACTATAATTATAGTTCATAACTATATCTATAACTCTAGTTCATATCTAACTATAACTATAGTTCAATGTCACAATTAGGAAATTGATGATGATGTAGGTCACTGACCTTATTCAGATTTCACTGATTTTGCACACACCCATTTGCATGTGAGTGTGTGTGTGTGTTAGTTCTATGCCATTATATCACACATGTAGAGTGGTGTGCCCACCACCATAGTCAAGATACATAACAATTCCAGCACGACAGTCCCCCATCTGCCCTTCTATAGACAGAGCCACCTCCCTCTCTTTCCTCACCTCTAGCCCCTGACAACCACTAACTGATGATCAATCTGTCTAATTCTGTCAAGACATGATATAAATGCAATCATATATATGATGACTTTTTTTTTTCTTTTAAGGGCTTTATTGGAAAGTTGGCAGGATAAGACATATATTAAGCAATTAGAAAACAAGATAAAGAATGATGGCTTGACAGAAAAATTGGGAATCGGGGAAGAAGTGTCTGTAGTGTGATGGGGGAAAGGGGGAACAAGCAAGTCCTATTTGACACGTGTAATTTGGCTTTTTTCCACTCAGTGTGATTCCCTTGCGATCCATTCCAATTGTTGCTTGTATCAATAGTTCATTCCTTTTTATTGCTGAATAGTGTTCCGTAGTGTGGCTATACCACAGTTTAACTATTCACCATTGTAGAAAATGTGGGTTGTTTCCAGTTTTTGGCAATTATGAATAAACCCGTCATGAACATCTGGGTCTGGTTTTTTGGTGTGAACATAGATTTCATTTCTCTGGGGGAAATATCCAAGAGTTATTGCTGTGTCATATGGTAGGTTTGGTCTGTTTGGGTTTTTTTTTTTTTAAAGATTTTATTTATTTATTTGACAGAGAGAGATTACAAGCAGGCAGAGAGAGAGGAGGAAGCAGGCTCCCCACTGAGCAGGGAGCCTGATGCGGGCCTTGATCCCAGGACCCTGAGATCATGACCTGAGCCGAAAGCAGAGGCTTTAACCCACTGAGCCACCCAGGCGCCCCATGTTTGGTTTTTATAAGGAACTGCTGTACTCTTTTCCAATGTACGTTTCCACCAGTGATGTGTGAGCAATCCAGTTTCTCTGGATCCTTGCCAGCATGTGGTGTTATTGGCATTTTTATTTAGCTAATCTGATACATGTGTAGTAATATGTCATGGGTTTAAATTGCATCTCCCTAATAGCTAATGATGTTGAACATATTTTCATGTGCGTATTTGCCATTTGTATATTTTCTTCGGTGAAATGTCTATTACTGTTTTTGTCCACCAGCTAATTGGAGTATTTATGTTTTTATTGTTGAGTTTTGAGAGTTCTGAATAGAAGCCCTTTGTTGGATATGTGGTTTGCAAATATTTCCTCCTAGTGCATAATTAGATTTTTTTATCCTCTTTAGGGTCTTTCATGGAAAAAAAGTTTTAAATGTTGATGATATCCAAATTACTAATTTTTCCTTTTATGGATTGTGGTCTTGGTGTCAGGTTTAAGAACTCTTCACTCACCCTTAGGTCCTGAAGGTTTTCTCCTATGCTTTGTCCTGGAAGTTTTATAGTTTTATATTTAAGTCTGTGATACATTTTGATTTTTTTTGGTATAAATGTGAAGTTTAAGTGAAGGGGTCATTTATTTTTGTTTGTTTTTGCTTATAAGTGTCCAATTCCTCCAGTACCATTTGTTGAAAAGCTTATCCTGCTTCATTGAATTGCTCTCACATCTTTGTCAAAAGTCAGTTGGACATATTTGTGTGGGCCCTGTGCTTTTTACGGCCATCTTATTGATATTTCCTATCACTCTCTGGCAATATCTTGAAAGGAACAAGATTAATGGACCTCCTACCTAAATGAATCATGTCACTAGTAAAATGAATTATTTGATTATGAAATACTTGATAATTTAGAAAGGGCTCATTATACACTCATGAATCATCTGCAAGGCCTTATGATCCTTATGAGAACAGAACATTTGGCTTAAATCCCACCAAAATATTTCCTTTTACCTAAATAGAAAGACATGGGAAAGAGTGCCCATATGTTTCCCCAGGGCCAATACATAGTTGCTGAAGTTTGACTTTGGGAACTTTGCAGGGGTAAGAAAAGTGATTGGATTTTGTCAGGGACTTTTTCTTTTCCTTTTTTTCCTTTCTCTTTCTTCCTTTTTTCTTTCTTTCTTTTCTTTTCTTTTTTTTTTTTTTTACGAAGGCTTCAACAGAGACATGTAACCAGCAGCTCTGCCAGGGACTCAAGAGTCTGCTGACACACACAAAAAGGAAGGGGCATCTAAGGAAAACAAACTGATCCCTTTTAGGGACGTGCCAAAGCCAGATAACCCAAGTCAATCATAGCAAGATACAGCCAGTCTCCAAGCTAAAGACTGTGAAATGAGCTCTGTTTCCTTGGGTTTTTGAAACATGCATCTGTATAAGCCTGCCTGTGCAGACATCCCCAGCCCCAAGCTGGGTCTCCCCAAATCCAGTGAATCGGCTCTGAAATGTAGACGGCACCTAGCAGTGACCAAGCCTCCGCCCCAGGCAGCCTGCTGGCCGGCAAGGCCTAGTGGAGCAGCGGAACGGAAGTTTCTGGAGAGGTTCTTACGTGTCCATGGAATCTCATTGCAGGAAACCACCAGAGCAGAGACGGGCATGGCTTACAGGTACTTGCTGGTCGCAATGTCATTCAACTAGGGCACTGTGCTAAGTCCAGGGTTGCTCTTAGAAAAGAAGGATAGAAAGGACAAAGCCAGAGCTATCTAGAAAAAGGAACAGAAAAATGAATGCAGGAAGCCCTCTTCTTGGGCTGCCTTAGTTTTTTGAGCTTTATACTGTCTATGTTCTCTTTGCTTGAAAGGTGGTCTAGAAGATAGTCCAGCTCACCTGTGGAAGCTCCTAGCCATGTGCTGCCAGTTGAAATATCTTTGGCTTAGAGTACGTAGGTGATTTAGCAGCTCATTATGAAGAAAGGGGGCTCTATTCTTCTTAAGGGAATTGATAAATTAAGAGTAGGATTTTTTTTAAGTGCTGTCTGGTCTTCAAGGCTCTTGTTTTCCTCTAAACCTCAATCATGTGGTCAGTGCTAATGGTTAATAAAGCAGTTCATGAAACCGAGCAAGTTCTTCTTGAAATGATGGCTGTTTTTTTTTATCATTGCAGTCCAAGATAAATTACTGGTTGTTCTCTAACCTTCCAATACCATCATTTATTCTGTGAAAGATTAACCAAAGGGAGAAGTTTTCCCCTGGTATGGGGTTGGATCTGTGATTTTTACAAACTGCTCTAAGATGGGAAGTATCATTCTTGGTTAGAGCAATTATTGTTCAAACCTTTGTAAGAGATGCCTGTGCATAGCTAAACCAGCCAGCGGCACCTGCACAAGTGTTTCCTTGACAAATGCTAAGAGTTTTAAATATCTGGGAAAGGGAGCAAATGCCATTCAGAAGGACAAGGGTGCTGAAAATGGAAAAAAAATCATTTAGCATCGACGAAGAATAGTTGTCCCAGCTCCAGATCGAACTCATACTTCACAGAGTGAGATTATTTTTGCATGGACATGATGTCCCAGTGATTTCATTTTTTTTTATAATCCAAAGGTCTGTGTTAGTATAGTAGCTACTGCTCTAGCTTATCAACTAATTTGATTAATAAAGCAATTCGCAAGGAAATGACTTCTTTCTGCAGAGAGCAACATATTTCACACAGACTCTTT